>CM076570.1:439195192-439211705 GCA_034641835.2 Pinus albicaulis | reverse complement strand
TGTGAAAACGGTTAAACACCCACCACTTGTAACTGAACGAAGGACATGGTTTTATTTTTATTTTATTTTATTTTGACACTACGTGTGTTTGTTAATATGATCAAGCATCTCCGGCTAGCATAATAATTTTAAAGAGTTCATCGCCAATGTGATTCCCGCATATTTAGCCAAGAGACCACTCCGTTTGAAAACCAATAGTTAGAGGAAGATGGACTCGACTAGTGTTGAAGAAGAAGATGTGAGATTTATCCCCGTTGATCTAGGTTCCCAAAGCTTCTGAAAGTCCTGATATAATGAGGGAAAATATTTGGCTTCCCGGAGGGAATATTCCAAAAGAGCATATTATCATCACCAAACTATTGATGTGTAATTTGGAGATCCTCATTCCACCACATGGATTCCTCTCGTTTTTACTCTTGCAAAGAGAATACTGGACAGATCTTCCCAAGCCTTTCTCCACCAAGATGAAAAGGAATGAGGATAGGGGGTGCCCTCTCTCAAGCCCCATGATCCTCCAAAGGTATGATTAGGGGAACCATTAAAATAATTGAAAATAAGGGGGTAGAAATAAGGGATTTAACCCATCTAAGAAACCAAGGTGAAAACACAAATGTTTCCAATGCCATAAGAAAATATTTCCAATTATTAAGTATATCATAAGCTTTGGATAAAATAAGTTTAATTATCATACATAATCATCTATCCTTCCTTAGAAAGTGAACCACCTCATTGGCTATAATGATGTTGTCAAGAATTTGTCTCCCCTCCATGAACCCTATCCTGCTATGGGGAATGACGGCTTTAGAAATGACTTCAATCAAGCGATTAAGACTCATAGAGAATTGTAAATCACATTACACAATGTTTTGGGGTGAAATCCACTTGGATCATTTTATCTACCAAACTTGGGTACAAGGGTCAAGAAGGTGTCATTGTGACCATACTAGACCTGTTGCAGCCTCCTTGAATCATCAACTAAAGCATGGATTTATTTCCCTAAAAAGTGCCAACACACTTTAAAGAAATCTGTTGTAAATTCGTTAGCCTTGAGGGATTTTTTATTCGAAATTTCTCACACTACCTCTTCCACCTCTTCATATGTTATCTTTATCATCATGACTAAGTTCTGTTTGACATCCAAAATTATAAGAATGAAGGAGGTGATGCATTCAATTACTTCCTCCCTATCTAGCTTTGGCTCGATAGTGGATATTTGAAGTAACAAACTATCTCGATTCTCCATTTCCTCATGTTGTATAAGTATATTTCATTCCTTTGACACCAATGGGAAAATTATGTTGTTTTTTCAATGATCGATCATGATCTTAGAAGAACCTTTATTTCTTTCCCCACCCTTAGCCACTAGATTATCAAATTTTGTCTCCATAAAATGTCCTCTTTCTACAATGTTTCTCCTGTTCCATGGATGTTATGTTCCTTCTCCTTAGAAAAAGAATTTGATCAACCATATCTAATAATTTATTGTTGTATTTCCACCATCCTCGATTCTAACTCACGCTTTCCTAATCAATATCTCCAAACCCGTCCGATTCCATTTCTTATTTCTCGCCTTTAATGCCTTCTATTTGAGTTGGAAGGTTTACATCAAGCTTCCAATTTTGCACATTAATCTCTCTCCACCATCCTTCCAGGACAGTAATGAATTATAAAATCAAAAACTAGAAAGTTTCAAATCTAAAAGGGCCTATTTCATGGAGCTATCTTAATATCTATCTACAAATAGATATGCTAGTGGTCAAAGCCTAAACACATGAAAATTTATGCTTCCATGTACAAATCCTCCTCATTAATCCTTCTAAAAGGAAAACCAAATGGGATTTGGACAGGTTATCTAGCATTTTCCTCCCATGAATATTCCCAGTAAAGATACCCTTAGTGGGATCAATATGCACTATCCTCGAGTCTTTGAATAATCTTCTTGAACAATTGGGTTAACCGGCCCGTACACCACACACCCCTTTCTTTCTCTTTTTAAGTGATTAATCATATTAAAATCTCTATCACAATTTAGTACTCATTGAATGAATATTTTACAAATTACTAAAAATCCTCCAAAATCCCTTTTTCCAAGAGTATTTACACTTACAGACTATTGAGAGTGCATAACTCCTCCTACGCTCCTATGCATCAAAATCTCATTCAGTTATATATTTGGTGTGGCCACTTAGTCTTCGAACAAATACTATCTTTGGTTCCACATTGTTGCTAGTCCATCGACACTTCTGTGAGCATATATAGCCATAGATGCACATCCCTTCAAACATTTAATGGAAATTACATTTAATTTATCATATGAAACCATCATTTCTTCCAGGAGGATTATCTCTGGTTTTTCGTTTTCAATTCTATCCTTCAGGAACCTCGCTTTAACATTTTTATTGAGGCCTTATATGTTCCAAGATATCACTTTCAATGTGGATATTGAGAAATGAGGGGAAAGTATTCCATGATTTCACTGATCTGCTTAGAGTCGATGAGAAATTCCCTAGATTCTCTGATAAATTCCGTCATTATTTTTCATCCCTCGCGACCTCATTATCCCATTTGTTGACTTATTATTTTAATTGGTTGTGGTGGAAATTCACGAGCTAACATGCGATTCTTAGATTCTACATGTGGTTGGATATGCATTTGACACAGTGGAATGTGCAATCTATTAAAGTGTTGGATTTTCATTGCTGAGATGTTGGTAGCCTTTTCCCTAGCCCGAGTTTTTAAAATCTCAATGATTATTTTCTCATCTGGGCTAAGGGTTTTTTTTTCAATCTTCTGCCTCCAATATTGAATTGGTATTGTCAAGTTAGTTTTTGAGATCCATCCGATTAGAATATTCCTACAGATATTTCATTTTGGAATAGGTCTCTCTTTTGGGATTAGTGCTTAACTATCAGCCTCCATAGATTTCCTCATAGAATGGACCTACTGGACCTACAAGATCATTCCTTCTATCATCACCTCTACCTGCGAAAAAGCTGAGAACTTGTTGTTTGTCTTTGGGCCTTTCTTAACCTCATATTTCTCCAACATTGAATTTTCCGCTTGGTTTTAGGTGTTTCGATTTATCCTATTTCCCACGTCCTAAAAACCCTCTTAATTATTTCCATTGTTGGTTTCCTAGTTCTCCTACATAGTCAATGGGAATTCCCTGATCATGTGTTCATGCTCATTGCATATTTTACACTTGAAGGGAACATGATCATAATCGAGTTGTTGGGTCCATATCTCATTATGGTATTCAATAACAATGGATTCTCGGAGGGGTTTTGAGATATTAATATATACAAAAATTTTAGCATAATGTATTTTTTTCCTCCTCTTCATTATCTCTAAAATTTTTACAAATTACCTAATGGAGTTCCCAATTCCTTCAAGGATAACAGGTTCCCAAATATCTTCTAGTAGTGAGAATAACTGAACCAACTCTGGGGCTGCAAAAAAATGATCCTTCTCTGGATCATAACATTCTTCCTAGAATCTCATGAATAGCCTAACAATGTTCATGAAATAAGGACAATTTTCAAAGATCTTTTTCCAATCTTCTAGATCTACAAATACAATGAAAAAACCTTTCACCCTTAATCTTAGTTCAATCGAACCATTGGAATTCCTCTTTAATTGGATCCACTTTATAAGATCTTGTTCCCTAGGCTAAATCCCCATAAATTTAGAAATCAACTCATGATATTTCATGAATTGTCTCGATTTTTCTAGCGAGTTATTCATAATGACCAGTTTGGGATTTGACATTGCCTTAGGGAGGCAACACAATTTTATCTTGGATTGCCATTGGGCCCCCAACTTTGGGGTTTCTTTGTTCCCTCCATTATCTTCGACTAAATTCGATCCATTTACCAAGGGTTTATTCGAACCCGTCACCACATTTGTCTACGATGGGATTTCTCCCCTCCCTAAAGTCTCGCTCATGTGGCCAATTAGAAGATGTGATAATTTATATTTGAGAATTAAGTTCCATGGATCAATTATGCTCTTTAAAAGAAACAACATGCTATTTGCAAGTCATGGAAATATAAAATATTCCAACAAGAGGTCATTAATCTTAATATAACATATTGAAAGTATATTATTATTGTAATTAATGTAAATACAAATATTATTTTACTCGAATAAACAAGTAAAATTTTATAATGAAATAAGATCTTAAAAAGTTATAAATATTCTAATTATAATTGTTGTATATTTTTATTATTACTTGTGTCTATTTCAAAATAGGATTTTCATCATTTTAATTTAATTTTCATTAAGTATTATGTGGATGGTATATATTTAGGCTTCATGGAATGTGCTAAAATACTCATAGTAGTATTCACAAATCAAGGGTTAATATGTGTCTGCAAGTTAGTTATGCTCTTCTAATTAATCTATCTCAAATTAATTAATTAGAAAAATGTCATATCAACACATGTAATAAAAGGCATGTGGCCTTGATAGGCCATAACATTGGCTCATGGTATTGTAAGAATAGCTACTAACAAATTAATAATTTCCATGCTAAAATGAAGGTAAATATCCATGGTTAAATGTATATATGTGTGTTTTTGTGTGTGTTTTCCTTGATGGGGGTGGGAGGCCAAATTTCAAAATATTTTGAGGGAGGGTGTGCTCACCACACCACTGAATTTATATGCCATTAAAGTGGGGGTTGGCATAACTTTCTCTTCCCCACCAAGTATGAAGCGTGTGAAACTCTTTCATGATGTTCAGGTGCAATGCACCATGAATACACAATTTTTAGCATGAGTTGAGTGCTTGGAGTATGAATTCTGAGAGTGGTAATGGATGGTATTATATGTCCCTTACAAGAGTTGGTCAGGAGATATTTATAGTGCTTGTCAACCAATACTTCGGGCAAAGGATTTGGAGTTTCTTTTCCTGAATTAGAAGGGTGAAGGTGGTGAAAATGCTAAGGAACATAGTGGTTGTCCATCCTTGATTTTATGTATGGGTATCAGAGCTTTTAGTTATAGAGAAGGTTGTGACAGAAGTAAACATGCAAGCCTAAACTTAACAATGCTTGTTCCTAGTGGTATTATGGATTAGAAGCTCGGTTGACTAGTTTACAAGTTTGCTTCGACTTATCGTAGTGACATTTTATTGGTGCATCTTGGTGGTTGTAAATGGGTAATCCTTTTCCTTCTTCCCTATATTGACAATCTTGATGGTGTAGTTGGTAATCTGTTTGGTTTGCTAGTTCTATAGGGTTTGGTTAGCATTCTACCATTATTCTAAGTTATGTGAGTTGGAAGGGTTGGGCATTGGACAAAGGATTTGTAATTATGGGTCTTTTGGTTCTCTATAGAAGGCTTCATGGGATGTTTTTCCTAGTGTTAGTTCTAGGTTTCATGGCGGGTTCTGGGTTCGTCAGAATTGGGTGTTTTTAGACTAGTTTGAGTTGGTTAGGTTGAGGATATCTGTGGTGACATGGAAAATTATGGGCGTGGCTTTGGATTTTGCATTCATTACAAAAGAGGGTTTGATGGGGTGTTCTTTTGATAACTAGAGGTGTCTCTTGCTAGGATTCTGGGTGGTTATTATTTTTGGGGGAAGAATTATTCCTTGGTAGAATAGGCGAGGTTGTTGTGGGGTAGTGGAAGGGGTGAACCCATTTAGTCTCATGCCCAGTCACAAGAACAAGAGACTATGGTCAATTATTTCTCAACAACCTCTTATAGAACCCGAGCATAGATTCACAGACTTGAGGCTTAGGATGCAAGAGAGTGACGTGCTTCGTCAAATTTAGAGTTGTTAGAGGAGGTGTCCCGATGGCTTTGAAACCTTATCATACTACAGGATAAAGGAATCAATATTTGATCATGCTTCGTTGGAAGTTAAAGACCTTCCCTGAGAGAGTATTTAAGGAGAAGCATGAAGATAAGAACAACATTATCTCCTTTCTCAATGACATTCCATGTAATTAATGGAAGTAATAGGACACTTTGGATAGATTGTAAGTGCACTTGGCTCAAACATTGAGAAGCACATCCAATGAGAGTTTAATCCCTCTATGCAACCTTGTTCGAGTATGAAGGATATGTATCCTCTGTTATCATTTGATGCATACTTTCGTTTTAAGGCTTGTTTATGTTTCATTAGGTTACAACATTAGGTTATAATACTTTGGTTTCTTGTTTAGTCATTGTTTTTGGTCATATATGTAGACATTTTGTGACTTTGATACTGGCCTATAACTCTGGCTTCCTAAATGACAGAGTGAGGTTGGTAATTTTGATGATGGGATCAATAGTGATGTACTTTGATTTTGAAGTATATATATATATATATATATATATATATATTCCTTTTTAAATTATTAATAGTAATAATTTTAAATAAAGTTGTCCATGGATCTTATCTTCATGGTTTGGTGAATAGTTTCTTTCAATAGTCTATCAGTGGCATTTGTGAAATAGTTATATTAAAATAAAACTATACTTTAGTTAACTTTTAAGACTTCTTTAAAATAAATAAATAAAATTTTATAATAACTTTAAGAGTTAGATAACTCTTAAAAAATAAAGAAATAAATTAATTTCTATTTTTATGAGATAAAAAATGAAAAATAAAAAGTATTCTCTTTCATATTGTAATAATTCTCTCTATATTAAATATTTATTTCAAAATATTATTATATGTAGTAGAGAAGTTATAATAAATCTCAATTTCAAAATATTATTATATTATTAAATTTTTTTAATAAGATTTATTTTTTCAAGAATTTCAAATACATAAAAATAAATAAATAAATCAATCAAATTTTTATTTTTATTTTTATTTAAATTAATTAATATAATGAAAGTGATTTTAATAACATGCCATTTTCATTATAATAATTAATAATTAAAATTATAGTTTGATAATGAAATTAAGAATAAATAATTTTATTTGTTGTTAAAAAATTCATAAAATAAAAGATGGTTTATTATTAAAAATTCAATAACTTTTAATATTTTAGAAAATTAAAATTATGAATATATTTATAATAAAAAAAAAATTAAAATAAATATTAAAAAATAATAATATTTTTTATAATTATAAAATAAAATATTTAAAACATAAATTTTTAATTTAAGTAAAATAATAATAAAAATAATAATAATAATAACGATAACAATAACAATAAATTATTATGGGTTAGTATAATAAAATTTAGAAAATCCAAAATATTTTTGAGAAAATGGAATTTTCTGAATTTTAAAAGAGTAATAAATTAAATATAAATATAAAATTAAATATAAATATAAAATTAAATATAAATATAAAATTATATATATATATATATATATATATATATATATATATATATATATATATATATATATATATATATTAATATAATAAATTAAATAAATTATGAAATTATTAAAAAAAATACTGTGAAATGCGAAAATTGATAATTAAGATTTTTTTATACTTTCAAGTTCCTAAATACTATTTGGAGTTCTCTAATATCAGTAAAGGATCTCGTGAACTCCATAAATGGAAAAAAATTTATAGATGGAGTATTTGCTCCTGTGAGACTCCATATATTGGTGAAACAAATCAATTAATTAAAGGATTTGTGAACAAATGGCTGAAATAAAACATGGAAGGTTCCAGCTCATCTCCATTAGAGGAGCATGCTAAAAAAACATGCTGAAAAGAGGAACCATCATATCTGCAGAAAAGAGGCTTTAGGGATTTTGAACTAGTGATCTTTTCATCATGGAGTACCCTAAGAGAACACCCTATCACCTTATATTCTAAGCCCCATAGGAAAATGTTAATAAATATTTTGTTAACCCAATAATAATGAGATAAATCAGAATTTGGTTTACAAAGTGGCTTCAGATGTCTATTTTTCTCATCAATTCAAGAAAACTAAAAATAATAAATGCATGATCAAATTTAAGAAATAAAAAGATGAGATTCTCATTAAATTTAAAAATGAGATGCAAAAATGTAGATATATGTTTTTAATTTAAAAAATAATAAAAAGAAAATGTAAATATTGTAAACACATGTTTAGAATTTAATATATAATTAGAAAACAATGCCAATATTATAAACATATGTAGAGAGCATGCTTTACTTTCTAAAAGGTTATAGGTTTAAATACACATTGAAGTAGAATATGTACACTTTGCTTAAACTTTTGACTATTAATTTGTTACACAAAAAAAACTTTAAAATTAGATGATTATTATGGTTATAATACACATTTTTTTTCAATTTTATAACTTTAAATTTGTTTACTATTTTTAAATTATTATACAAAAATACCTCAAAATTAAATCATTATTATTATAACATATATTCATTTTCACTTTTTAAATTTTAAATTTGTTTATTAATTTTTCATAAATATTTTGTATAGAAAAATATTAAATAAAAAAATTATAACATTAAATGCAATTTTTTATAATCAAATATAAAAATAATAGAGACTATATTAAGCATCCATCCATATATATATATATATATATGATGATGATGATGATGATGACCAGGATGATGATGGTTAACATTCACTGAGACCAATCTTTGGTCTATCCGACCTAAAGAAAATAGTTATTTAATTTGATTCAAGATTTTATTCCTATCCTCAAAAATCTTGGAGAGAAGCCTCCCGAGCTCACTGTAATCTTGACATCTTAAAAGGCTAGGAAGGTCAGTATTGCAACAAAGATTATGAAATTGAGCGCTAATGTGGTTGTATGTGGGGCACTCTAATAGGAAGTGATTTTCATCCTCGATGTTCATATTCTCACAGAGATGGCATATCCTTTCCATCCATGGTGTTTTAGGAACTGTCCAACTACCTGTTTCACTATGGAGCTCATGAGAGTTCGTTCTAATCTTGGCTATATTAATTTTCTTCTTTGAGTTAGGTAAAGCAGAGAGATACTTTTGATCTTCTAAGATGGGGTTGATGACCTCCTTATAATACCTTAATTTTCTTTTAGCTGCTAGATCTTTCTCACACCACATTTTTTCTTTGAACTCAGAAGTAACAATTTTTTTAATGTTATTGATGTTTTGCAATGCAACATTCTCGTTGATCTCCCAATGATTTAACCAAGCCATGGTGTCTTTATACCAACATCGTTTAAGCCTTAGGTGGTTTTGGCTGGAATTTAAAGCTAACTTAGGAAGTCTATGGTCTCCTATGCTATTGAGCTTGTGCTTGTACAACAAAAGCCTAGTCATTGCTAAGCATAGGGGAAAGACTTTAAATAAAGAATTAAAATAAATATGAAATTATAATTTTGAATTTTAAATGGATATTATAAATTTGTAATGTTTTGAGAATTGTCCAATACTTAGTTTAGCTATGTATCTTATGAAAGTTAAATTTAGCTATGTATCTGATAGAAGTTAATTTGAATTTAAGTAATATTGATTTTCTTCTTTATACCAAAATAAAACTAAAAAGGAAAAATTGTTATTCTAGATTAAATTGATCACCCTCTATAATAACTTAAGTGCTTTTTTATTTTCTAACTTTTTATTATATATATCGCATGTAGAAAATACTTTGAAGATTATATATATTTCCATTCTGTAGGGACTATCTATTCTCAACATCAATACTTAAGTCATGTTATATCAAAATTCATCCTATCTTTTGGGGAATTAAACTTAGATACATAAAATCTTAATCATCTCATAATTAACCAAGATAAACCTAATTAAAATAATGAAATTATAAATTTAAATTCATAAAATTATATTTTAAATATAAAAAATAAAATACTATTTTTTAAATTATATATAAAGAGAAATAACAAACTAAAATTAAATATACTAAATCGATTTTTTTAACTTTATCATTTTAAAACTTTATATATAATTTTTTAAAACTTTATATATAATTTAAAAAATATACTAAAGGTATAATTTTAAAAAATTTAATTGTATTTTGTAATTCTAACTTGTAACATTTCAATATTATATATATGGTTTTTAAAAATATATTAATAGATTATTGTAATTTAAAAACTATATATATTAAATATTAAAAATAAATATCTATATATTTTTGAAATAACCTAGAATTTATTTTCCAATAGTATTTTTATTTTATTATTATGGTTATTATTTTTATTTTACTATTATAGTTATTATTTTTTCTTTTTCACGCATCCAGCCAGAATAAGGGCAATTAGCAACACCGTACGGTTTACGAGAGTGTTGCTGTAATAACACTTGGCTTCTTGTTATCAGCTTTGATAAACAACTATTGAGAGTTTGCATCTCAATGGAATGGGTTCTATATTTTGTTTTTTAAATAAAATTTATTAAAGTTGTTTGTAGTGTGATTTTTTGGAATATTTGGTGTTGAAATTTGGTAGAAAAATTTGAGGTGAAATCTTGATTTTTGTTATTTAAATTGGTTTTTTTTACTATATATATATGGATCCAGCACTCAAAATTTTTTTAGGATATTTGAATTGTGCAAGGTTACCTATCAAACATGTGATTTCAATAAATTATTATCAGGTTTTAAAGAAATTTAATTGGAGAAATCCACCAGAAAAATATCCAAAAAATCTGACTAAAAACAACTAAACGTCTTAATAATGTGTTTTCTATGACTTATTCTATATAATTCTTCCTAATTGAATAAAATGATGACAATTTCTAGTCAATCACATTTTTTATTTTATTTTATTAAATATTTGTTCAATTTCTTGGAATTTTAATTGATATAGAGAAATTTAATTTTTAAATTTTTAAATTTACATACATAGTTAAAACACTCCTTCCCATAATTCACCAATTACAAGATCATCTGTTCAAATCTCAGTGGATTAACTAATAAAAAAAAATACATAGAAACTTCGATCTATACTTCCTTTCTTCAGCACTTGTGCTCTTGTTTCGCTCTATTTCTGCACATCCCAGTTTGAGTCCTTGAAAAAGCTGTGCCACAGAGATGAAAAGGACGTTACGATATTGTGGCCCGTTCAGTGTCTGGTAACAGTATTGACATTGCGGGCGGACCTTTATGCGGCAACAGAGGACCAATCGATTTTCCCTTTTCCCCCATTTCCCTTGTTAGATTCTCTGGAATTTAGTCCTATTTAAGGACAAGACGAGTAGACAAAGCACGCTCACTCTTGCACAGATCTTTCTGCCTTTTTGGGGGCTTTACCTATTGCCTTGGGTTTCCCAAACCTCTGTTTTTACTGTATATGGTCCTGCTTCTGAGGTACAGTCCGGATATGCAAGGACAGGTTGCTTCATAACCGCAAGATCCATACTGCACTGTGCATTCTCGTGAGCTTCAGGACTTGTCTCGCGTATTTAAATCCTACCATGGCGCCCATTAGAGTGGATTGGGCTTAAAGCTTGAAGTCTCTGTTTTGTGTGCTTCAATCTTGCTTTTTTTTTTCTTATACTTGGGCTTTTTCTATTGTTTTGTTTGAGTCTAATATCATGGTGGGAAGCTCTGGAAAAGTAGATTGTTGCAATGACAGCGATTCTGCTGGTAACACCATGAATTCTTCCAAATATTCAGAAATGAATGTAGGCCATGGACAGCACGTTGGGAGCTTCTGCCCTAACTGTCATGGAGGTATGGGGGTGGGCAAGAAAATGAGTGATGAGAGGATTCAGAAGGAGGGCATTCCTGAATCAAAGAGTGTGGCTCATCAATTTAGTTTTAAGGTGAAGGAGACATTCTCCCCGGATGATCCATTCAGACAGTTCAGAGGCCAGCCTCATGGCAGGGAATGGATGTTGGGCTTTATGTATTTGAAATGCAGGCGATGGACAGCACGTTGGGAGCTTCTGCCCTAACTGCCATGGAGGTATGGGGTGGGCAAGAAAGTGAGTGATGAGAGGATTCACAAGGTGGGCATTCCTGAATCAAAAAGTGTGCTACATCAATTTATTTTTAAGGTGAAGGAGACATTCTTCTCTAATTGATCCATTCAGACAGTTTCGAGGCCAGCCTCATAGCAGGCAAGGGATTTTGGGCTTTAAGTATTTGTTCCCAATACTTGAATGGACTCCCAATTATAGCCTCGCTGTGTTGATCAAGTTTGATGTTATTTTTGGCCTCATCATAGTTAGCTTCGCTATCTTTTAGGTAAGGTAATTTTATATTTTGTCTGATTTTTTAAAAAAAAAATTTCAAATTGAAGTTTTTTTTATTAAGTTATTTTAGATAAATGTTTTTTTGATTAATCACATTATTAAAATTTGGTCCATAATATTATATTATATTCTTATGACATGGTACCTCAAACATCCATTAACAAATCATTAAATGTTTTTGTTTTTCAAATTAAAAGTTATAGCTGATAACACATGACCTGGATGTTTCAGGGCATCAGTTACAAGTAGTCTTTAGTGCGACTTTTTGAAGGCTTTTACGGTGACATTTTACGGTGTATTTTCTCTAAATTCCGGCAGGAATTTATTGAAAAGAAAAGTTTGATTGCTAACTTTGCACAATACATATATAGAGTCAAAAAACCAGTTTGAATAACAAAACCCAAGATTTTACCTCAAAATTTTTCACCGCATTCCGACACCTGAAACTTCAAAAAGTCGCACTAAAGACAACTCCCATCAGTTATACCAAACTAGCTAGCTTGCCACCCATCATCGTGCTATGTGAGTGTTCAAGCCTGTGAACCTTGAATTATGATGACTAATTTGAAAAAATACAGCAACAGAAGGCATACTTGGTTTTGGTTTTTCTGAATGGTAACTACTCTAACAAAAAGCATAATCTACAATATTATTCCTCAAACCACTCCACTTGGCCAGAGACAGGCTGTTCCAGTGCCTTGAACTAGTTGAGATTTGAATTTTCATCTAGGGCAAAGAAATTGAGAAAAAAACCTTGATCCTTAATTAAAAAAAAGGGGCACATATCACTCTTCTTTATCTAACCTATTGATCTGGATGGGCACCCTATAACTTTTTCAGTCTAATGGCTGAAAGGCTCCAAAGAAAAACGTTCAAGTTATCTCCTCTAAGTGCATAAATGATCAATGAAAGCATTAAAATGAAATCAAGTAGAATAGGAGAGACTCTGCACCTTTTCTGTCTGTGGAAGCTTGGCAAGGAAGTGCATAAGAGGCTCATTATATTCCTCAAATGAGGTGATGGAATCAGCTGAAACAGGACTTGTACCAGCACTCATCAGATCGATTGCTGACACCTTGTGACCATCTTTCTCAAAAAGCTCCACAATCTTATACCAACACCATGCTCCATGCATGGCTCCATGAACCAATACAAAGTGTACTCCCCTTCCTGTATTGTTGTTACAATCCATCTTTTTTGAATTTGTGTTAGCTAACCATTCACTTCACTATTTATCTTTAAAATTCTTCTATGTTGTGGCTCCCGAATCCACTTCACAGCCCATCCAAGAAACTCTTCTTTGTTATTCCTCGTGAATTTCTTGCATTAAATTATCTGGTTTGTTATTTTAAAAATCTTTCCCATTGTCTTTTCAGAAATAAAATATATTCCAAAGTCATTTAACATAATTACTAAAATATGGAAGTGAGAGATCATGTGGGGCCTGGTTCGATTAAGACCATTTCTCAATAGTAATAAAATCCGGAAAATGAAAAACGCGTGAATGTATCTTTTCTAGATCCGTAGTAATCAGGCAATTAAATATAATTTCTGGGATGACCCACCTGGGGGAGAGCTATTGTGCACTACACTGAATAACAAGAACTGCACGCCGTGGTAGTCCCAGCTCGATAAGAAAGTGAATGCAATATGGTATTGTGTTGTTTCCTCAGCAGGACTAGGATCAGTGAGTGGAGGACCAGTGAGTAGTGTTGGGAAATTTGTAAAACTTACAAAAATAAGTTTTTAGCAACTAAAAATGCTATCTCTATATTTTATTAGCAATATATATTTCTTAGGTTATAGGCTATTTAATGCTGTTGGGCATTATATGTATATTATTAAATTTAAATTTGTTTAAATCTGGTGGACATATACTGCCTAACCACATTAAATAACCTATAGCCTTCGAAATAATGGTGCGGACCTCATTCGCTTTCCAAACAAATTTCCAGGCCACAAAAACAAGAACCATACCGTGCTCTTGACAGGGTGCAAACTAACGTTGAGCGCCGTAGCTCCTGATCTTTAAGAGGAAAGCATTTAAAAAAAGCACAGAGTTGTGTATCTGGAAGGTAGGTTTTTGCTCGAATTCAGTTAAAAAAAATTCAAAAAATTAGGTAGTTGGAGCGTTTGAATTGCAATTTTGATAGTAAAAATAGATTCAGCACCATAAAAAACACAGTTTAAAGACGGTAACCCAAATTTTCAAAAAAAATTACCAAAATTTTTCATGATCTTACCAGAAATTTAAGTTATTCTATAAATTTTCAAAACTTTTTGACTACGACCAAAAGCACCCTCATTTTAACTCCTCGAAAATTTCCTCCCATGGCAAGAAGAAAGCACCGCTCACCTCTGGAGTTATCTTACCATATCTTCGTTTTCCTCCGGTGAGCTTCTTCCACAGCTAGCCAACGCACAAAAGCCTGTACCATTATTGTGTTGCATACAGTTGTCAATGGGTACATCTGTGCTTACAATTGTCAATGTGCAACTGTATATATTTGAAAAGTTGCAATCCAAAGGTTCAGCACACAGAATCGTGTACCAGCTAGCTGCAGAGCACTGCAACCAGCTCGGGGTAATTTGTACTCAGTGTGTACTCTGCATTACTCGGCGGTGGCATGGAGTGCTCAAATCTACCTCCAATCAACTTTTTCCTTGTGTTAGATTTCTATTTGACTGAATGACGAAAACAAAGTGTGTGAATAGTGTTTTTTTACTTAAAACAAAGTTATAGATTGGTCGGTGTGAATAGTGTTTTTTTATTTCAAATGAAAGAACAAATAAAATGTTTGTCCTCAATGGAATCCCTGTGGCTGTTGAATGGGGGAAACTAAAAACAAATTTCAATGTGCTCCCTTTCTTTCTCATTTGGGAGGTTTGGGTGGCAAGAAATCGTTTGATTTTTGAAGGCACTCCTTTCCCGCTGGACAAGGTTTATGCGGCCATTATTAGATGGATTGCTGATCTACCACATCTGGAGGAGGTGGTAGCAGACTATTCTATCCGCCTTAGACCACATGCGATATCCATTCCTGCAATATTTTTTGACGGGGATTCAGCGGGGAATATTACAGGTTGTGGGGTTTGGATTAAACTCTCATCTAGTGAGCACATTCATATTTTTTGGAATGGAGGACCCGGTACAAATAACAAGGCAGAGATTATGGCTCTATGGGGTGGTCTATGAGTGGCTACGGAACTCTCTTTACAGAATGTCAATATATATGGGGATTCGAATCTTGTTATCGGATGGGTTTCCAACAGATTTGGCCTCTTTTCCCTGCAACTTCATGGCTGGCTAGACCGTACACAGAGACTCTGGAGAAGGTTGAATTGTATGCCGATCAATCATATTTGCAGGGAAAATAACACCCGAGCAGATGGGTTATCAAAGAAGGGTCTTGCAGATTTTGGGAAGATGCAAGTCTCTCGTTACAGGGATGGTAGGTTGATTCAGGAATTCAACATTCCTATTCCTTGAACTTGTTGGGTTATATCACTGTACTCTGTTTTTGTCTTTTTGGTCTCTTTATGATTATCTCTCTACATAGACTAATCGTTTTTTGTTCCACAACTAAGTTTTTATGGACATGGACGTGCACATTGAAGAATACCGGTTGATATCTCGTCTTACAATCCATCAAGCGAGCCAGTTTTAGCCGATCAAGCGAGCTTGATAAATTATGACAATCGGAGCAATATTTTTGTCTGCACAGTATCAAAGGCGCCCGGGTCTATATTTAAGCGAACATGGATTATTATATTAACTGGGGCATTCTATAGACCGACTTTTCCCTTACCAAGCGAGACGAACATACACATTGCAAGCGAGCCTGATACTATAATCAAGCGAACCTGATTCTAGTTTACAAGCGAGCCGGATCAACATACACATTGCAAGCAAGCCTGGTACTATAATCAAGCGAGCCTCATTCTAGTTACAAGCGAGCCGGATCCCTTTGGTTCATTTTGCTGCTTTATCTGCCCATTAGTAATTGATTTTACTCTTCACAGGTTTCGGCTATTTTTTATAAAGGGTATATGGTGAACATTATCATAACGCTGCACTTTTCTTTTTGTTTGTATATCCTTACAGAAATGTACTGCAACACTTGGCTCGGGTTGAATTACTTCCTCCTGATTATGATTTTCCAGTCAGATCTTAACTTTCTTATTCACTTCCTGAATCAGCAGTTTACAGGCTGACTTTGCAATGCTGATTTTCTCATTAAACTTGTTCATCTGAGAATGTCTTTGACTATGTACTGATATATCTAATATATGCAGTGTTTTTTTTCTTCTGAAAAAAAAAAAATGTATATGTGTTCTGTAAATCAGTAAGCCCTGCTTTTTTGCCCTGAAAATCATGGAATTTCCAGTAAGA
>CM076570.1:438844609-439195092 GCA_034641835.2 Pinus albicaulis | reverse complement strand
AGGATGAGATCTGCTCAGATCTAGATGATAGCAATGGCTCTTCTCACTGAGTGTGTCTTTTAACCTCCTGGAAGAGTTCATTAGCTTATTGTGCTTCAGATCTACATATTGACATAAATCCAAACCATTCTTAGAGGCTAAAACATATTTTATCTCCCTAGACAGTGTTATTTGCAGATCTACAGCTGCAGGGTGTTTTTCCTGCATTTTGGAGGAGAGATCTCCGGTGTTGGGATTCTTCCTTTCACTATGGTGATCCATGGATTGGCCATCCAATACATGTATATTTCAGATCTGATTTGTTGTACCAATTTAATATTCATAAAATTTTGAATCATTCTACAGATCTGCATTCTTAGATCTCAGATCTACTTCCGGTGCTTCATGTTTTGAGTAAAACCCCAAGGGGAATGTATAGATCAACCTTTCTTGTACACAAATCTGTACTGGATATAAATTTTTATGTACAGATATTATCTAGATCTGAATAATTAATAAACTACTGCTTGAGCCCAAAAAATAACGTTGTCATGGTTATGCAGTCTTTTATCATGGTTGTAGCACCTTATTTATGAGGATTTCTTCTTTATTGTCTCATTCTTTCTTCTGTACAATGCATGGACTATAATATACTTCTGATTTTCTGCTATATTTATGATTTCATAACCTACATATCAGCCTCCTATTTTTCTTCAGTGGATCTGCATTATTTCTGAATCAATCCTTTGCATAGAGTTGCAGCCTCCCTCTTTAGGTGGTTTTCAGCTAGACTAGTTTGTGGGAGATCTGTTTAACCCACCTAGTCTGATTTGTTTTTTCTCTCCTCTTGGATTTAGATCCCAAATCAGCTGATATAAGGGATCCAAGAGCTGAAAGCTCATATCCATGCACATCATTCTCATAATTGCGTTATTTCAGCAGGCTTGCTGAGCTTCCCCAATTTTGGAATATTACAGTGGTATCAAATCAAGATCTTTGGCTCAGCCTATGGCTTCAAGAAAAAGTGCTTAATAGCAAGGAGAAAGGTAATAATCATGAAGAATATGAGTTTACTGTCATCACTTTTAAAATCGAACAAGAACCTCTCCAAGGAGGGTGTATAAGAAGAAGAGAGAAGAAGTAGTGAAACTCCCAGGCAGTTTCAAGAACAAGAAGATCTTTCGATCAGATCTACAAGATCTATACATGAGGAAAATTATGAATCCTCATCTCATGGATATGTGCACTCAGCCATATCACCAAATATTCAGTGTTTTGTCTGTGATTTCTTCATGAAGAGGAAGAAAGGAGGTGTGCCCAAAAAGGAGACTCTTAGAGAGTATTTGGAGGAGCATGAAGCTCAATCCAAGGATTTCAAAGGTAAATTGAACTTCCATGGGTTCTGCAAGATCAAGGAAAGTAGAGGCACAAAGGAGGAGCATCATGGTAAGGGTATATTTTATCTATCTATCTTTGATGGGTCGCCTAAATGTCTAGTTAGGGTTTGGGTGGAGGAGCTAGATAACTTTGTGCAACAACATCCAGTTTCAGAGATTGAAGCCATCAAAGTAGCAGTGCTGCATTTTGAAGGTAAAGCATATGATTGGTGGTTGTTTGAGTCTTTTTCCATGAATAATGTCAATACACATACTTATGCAAGGTTTATTGCAAGATTGATAGAAAGGTTTGATGAATCTCCATGTGTAACATATTCTATTGACACTATCAAACCACATCAGATGAATCTTTTGCATGAGTTGGAAGGGTATATGAATCCAACTCAATTTCTGAAGACCATGGAAGAGGGTGTAAGTTTGTTTGATGCCTTGCCAAAGGTAAGATCTTCATTGAGTGAAGGGTCCTCTTCTCAAGAGGAAAGCATGAAGGTTTCTCCTTCAATAGATGACCAAGATCTAAGGTCTCTTATTGATGATGTGAAAATTTCAGCTATTGAAGAGAATGAGAAGAAAGGAGATGATAACACAGTCACAACAAAGGCACCTCAAGCACCTCATGAAGATTAAGTTGGAGCACTTTATCCAAGGGAAGAAACTCTTGCACTCTTGCAAGGAGTTCCACAAGGTCTCACACATAAGGCTCTTGATATGACACATGAGCAGCATGTACCATCGTTGTCAAATGATGAGATCTTGGAAATAGAAGGAAGAAAAGAGGAGGAAGGGAATAATAAGGTGGAGGAAATGAAACCTTCTCTACTTCATAGATTGGAAGCACAAAGAAGTCAAGAGGACCTACGCATTAAAGGTAGGGGCAAATTTGTCTACCTACATCCACCTTCTACTCTATGCCTTGACACCTCTTTGCAAGGAGGTACTTTACCAGGAGCACCTCTTGATAGGAGGAAATATAAAGTGTTCTCTAAACTATGGGCAACATATTCATACTTGGCTAAGGAGGGAGCCTTGGGAGAAGCTAGCATAGTGCAAAGAATCTTTCATGAATTCAGAAGAGAGATGAGAAATTTCCTGAAAGGGGCATTGCTAACTCCCACTCAAATATTTGCGCTAAGAGAGGAGAAATCAGAGGTCTATGATGGTAGTAGCATGAGGACACATGGAAACTCCATATCTTTGGGGCAGCCCATGATCTCTTCATTCACAAAGAATATTTTTGAATATGGCAAGGGGATCCTAATACTCTTGTATGAATGGGCCAAAAGGAGGAAATTTTGGAAGACAAGGACTTTCCTAGGGGAAGTTGATTTCCATATGCTTTAATCTTGTCTTGAACAAGATTAGCTGCAATTGGGGTAGAAAAATGCTCCAACATGTGACTTTGATACCAAGTATGTCAAAGAGGGGAGCCATTATATGACAGGGGCAACATTTCAGACCTCTACAACATTGTCATTCTTGGAGAGCTTGGATCCTTATTGGGATTCCCAACTCATGATGGAATACTCCAAGGACATTTTCACAACGGGGGTTCTTGATGGGGAAGTAAAGGATGAAAGGTTCAAGGTGGTTGATGGAGTCATCTATTTTGATAATCTCATTCTATTGGTTAGTGATTCCAAGCTCAAGGAGAAATTACTATATGCCACCTATGAGATCTTGCTTTCCAAACCCACTGGTATTATCAAAGCATATCATACTTTGTTGGGTGGATTCATATGGGAAGGTTTCAAATAAGAGGTGCACTCTCATATGAATATGTACATGGATTACTTGGTAGATGAGGAGGAACATAGCTCTTGGGAGGAGCCATCATTCACATATCCTTACTCATTGAGTGTGAGAGGGAACTCATCTATGAGTTACCCCACTGATATAAAATAAGTATATAGAGAGGCTTGTCCTTTTGAGCATTATAATGTATCTCCTATATGCTTATCTTTTTCTAACACTCATTTGTAGGGCATTTCTCCGAAGGGGGGAACTATTTATGATGGGTTTCATGGGTTAGTCAAGGCCATGAACTATGTTGATGCAGGTCATTCCTTGGAGAATCTTAGGAAGCTATTATATTATTCATGGTGTGATTATTTTACACCAACTATGATGTACACTCTCCAACCATTCCAAATGCATGAGGTAGAAAATAAGTTTTGGGGAAGGCACTTTTCATATCCTATTCTATGGCAGTTAAGGATAAAATTGTGCTAGTTTCACATGAGGGAACATATTCCTTCTCATTTATCATACATGGTAGCTAGCATGACTCTAATTATGATCCCACAAGTTGAAGATTTCCTTATAATTGTTGGGGGCATGGTTGGAGGAGAGGCACACTTTTTGGATGTGTCCTTGGGGAAAAGAGTTCCCCATTATTTTTGCAACACATGCTTCCATGGGAGCATGAGATCTTGTATGGCCACTATAATAGATCACTTGTCTCTTTTTAGAGTGAGTCATATGTTTTTGGGGAACATTCCTCTCATATGTGTTGGGAGGGTGTTATTATATGGATTTCCAAGCTGGGAGGTGATCCACTTCATTTGGATGATAGCATGGAGATGGGAGTCTTTCATGAATCATGAAAATCCCCATGATTGTCATCACTTCTATCTTGAGGAGGCCATGGATCAGCAAGAGGGTTTCCAAAAAAACCTTCCATTCTTTCATGATGAGAGCCATTGGGTTTACTCACCAAGGGCCAACTTGCACAATGAGGAAGGTCCGTTGGGAGACAAAGATATTGCAGAAAATTCAGAGCAATGGAGGATTCTATTTGATGAGGAGGCCACAAGAAGAGAAGGGGAGATTTTGTAGCACCCTTATAGTTTCTTGAGTACAAGAAACATTTGGGAGGGGGAGACTATAATATTCCTAAATTACCTGCAATTAATAGGAATATTAATTTTACCTTGTTTATTTTTGCATTTCATGATTGATGAATAAATTGTAAAGGAGGACATGTAAAACTCCTGGAAACCAAGAATAAATCAATGCCTATGTGAATAGAGACATATCTGGGCTATACAAATAGAATCTTGTAGGTGTGAATGGGTTAAATCACAAGAATGGGTCATCTTTGACCAAGTCAAACAGTGCAGTATAGATGCATTGAACCTCTTTGAGGGACAACACAATTCTAGAAGGAGGATCTAATGTGAAAAGGGTTAAATGATTCAAGGTGGTTTAGGGTTTGGAAATAATCCTATATTATAAAAGGAAGAGGAGGGAAACAAGGAAAGGGCTTTCAAAGATTATCATTTCTCAAGGAATTGTCTGCTTAGACATCCCTTGTTGGGCATTCCTGTTCAGGAATCCCACCTCCTTCCTTGAGTAGCTCTTGGGGGAGAATTGTTCTAACTTTTCCACTATCAGGCTTGGGCCAAGCTTCACCTTACATTTACAGTGCTTCTCATGTTTAGGATTGAGCTTTCTTGTGAGCTGCAACAAGTGGAGGACTAGATCTGCTCAGATCTAGATGATAGAAGTGGCTCTTCTCATTGAGTGTATCTTTTAACCTCCTGGAAGAGTTCATTAGCTGATTGTGCTTCAGATCTACATATTGACATAAATCCAAACCATTCTCAGAGGCTATAGCGCATTTTATTTCCCTAGACATCGTTATTTGCAGATCTACAGCTGCAGGGTGTTTTGCCTGCATTTTGGAGGAGAGATCTCCAGTGTTGGGATTCTTCCTTTCACTGTGGTGATCTATGGATTGGCCATCCAATCCATGTATATTTCAGATATATTTTTTTGTACCAATGTAATTTTCAGAAATTTATGAATCATTCTGCAAATCTACATTCTTAGATCTCAGATCTACTTCCGATGCTTCATGTTTTGAGCAAAACCCCAAGGGGATTGTATAGATCAGCCTTTCTTGTACACAGATCTATATTGGATCTAAATTTTTATGTAAATATCTGATCTAGATCTAAAGAATTAATAAACTTCTACTTCAGCCCAAAAAATAATGTTGTCATGGTTATGCAGTCTTTTATCATGTTTGTAGCACCTCATTTATGAGGATTTCTCCTGTATTGTCTCATTCTTTCTTCTATACAATGTATGGATTGTAATATAATTCTGATTTACTGATATATTTATGATTTATGAACCTAAATATCAGCCTCCTATTGTGATTTAGTGGATCTGCATTATTTCTGAAGCAATCCTTTTCATAGAGCTGCAACGTCCCTCTTTGGGTGGTTTTCAACTAGACTAGTTTGTGGGAGATCTCTTTAACCCACCTAGTCTGATTTATTTTTTCTCTCCTATTGGATTTAGATCCTACATGAGCTGATATAAGGGATCCAGGAGCTTCAAACTCATTTCCATGCACAAAATTCTCAGAATTGTGTTATTTTAGCAAGTTTGTTGAGCTACCCAAAATTTGGAATATTACATATAGGTTTCTGAAGGTAGTATAGAAGGAGGTATTGGTGGGAGTAGTAGTGTTTTTGTGTGGAATTATCCATTTCTGGTTCTTGTTCTAGAAATTTATTTTCCTGGTGGTCTAGTGGGTGGTTCTTGGTGGGCAGTGACGACAAGAGAGTTTTGCTTTTCAAATATACAGAGTTGGCATCCTGGTGTGAGTTGTGTGAAGCTTCCTAGGAAATGTCAGTCTGGGGTGTGTTCCTCTCGCCTTCTCATTCTCCAGCTTTTCGCATTCTTGCTGAGGTTCCCAACTAGTGGAAAGGTGGTATTTGGGACGTAGTGTGTGGTCTCTTGAGTAAATTTGAGGGTGAAGAGAGATCTGGTTTTTGGGTGTGGTGGTTGGGGAAAGTTCCAGTTGACCGAAATATGAAAAATTTTGGAGTCATTCCTCCTGGTTTGATCACAATGTGACCATCTTGATGGCGCAGGAACTCCTCACCCCCACCCAACCCAGCCTCTATGGGCTCAGATGATATGGCAATCGTGGCAGCAGGAGTGCGCCGAGGTGGAAAGACTGTCAGTCGCTCCTAGCGTGCTGGTGTGGGAACGCGAGGCAGTAATGGTGGAGGCAAAGAAGCCTCTCATGGTAGTGGAAGTGTAAGGTCCTATAAAATTTACCATCGTGGTGGTGGACAATGAGGAGGAATAGCTAAATGGGGATTTGGTAGACGTGTAGCTCCCGAACAATAGGAAATTCAAAATTGTTGTCTGGAAAATTTTCGGGTGCTAATTCAAACTATGATGGATCGTGTGGACGTAGTGGAACGGGTTCGTAGGGAGGAGCATGCTGAGTTGATGCCAACTTTAGGTAGGATGCACTAATTCTTGTGCCATTTCAAGGAATGATTGGTGTTGGTATGGGGAGGCCAAAACTACCTTGCAGAAAAGTGGAATAGTTGGAGACTTGGTTGGCACACTTCGAAGGGCATGTCAAATGCAAATTCTATCCACCACCCCCTCAAGAGAAACCCCGAACAACCTAGCTTCCATCACATCAGATGACTAGTATGCTCTCAGGTTTTTTTAATGTATTTTCTGTCTTTGGTTGTCTTTGGGCCTCTCATTTATGGATGTTGTCTTTAGCCTCCTTTTTGTATATTTGTCACTTGCTGCAAACATTGGTCAACAAACCCGATCGGGGGTAGACCACCTACTTTTTTCTCTTCTCATTATACACCTTTTTCACCATATGAATAACATGTTGACTTAAAAAAATAAATGTTATGTTTATTTATTTATTAAATGTAAATATGAAGATTTAACCTTAGATTTAAAACAACTCACACTTTTAACTTAAATCAATGAAGTTTAAAAATTAAACTTTATGGCCAAATAAATATAAATATAAACATCTAAATATTACCTTTAATAAAATTATAATGAAGGAATTAGTGCAAAGTAGATAGATGATACATGCAATTATGTTAATTGTAGATGATTCCATATGCAGTGTTGAACTTTAGAGACAAAAGGGTATTCGAAATTTTAACACTATAAATGGAATCAAAGACCCCTTTGTCTCTAAATTTTAACACTACAGATGGATTCAAAGACCCCTATAGTGAAATGTAACACTTCGATATCAAAATTGCAATTTTCCCTTTATGGAGTGACACGATTAAAAATTACTAACATAAATGACTAATTCATATACCTGTTGTACTTGTTATTTGGTCATATTTTTATTCCTGGAGTATAATATTCATTTTCATTAATCATTATTAATTTTTTCACTTAATATCTAGTCATATATTTTAATCCTAGACTAAATTAGTCATTTAAGTTGGTCACTTTTAGTTTAGTCACTTAATATTTAGTCATATACTTTATCCCTAGAGTAAATTTTTCATTTAAGTTAGTCGTTTTTAGTTTAGTCACTTATTATCTAGTCATATATTTTGTCCCTAGATTAAATTAGTCATTTTTATTTTGGTCACTTAAAATTGCTCAAATTTAGTAGTAATTCACTTGAATTAATTGCGGTGACAAAATTTTTTGGTCACATAGTCATTAATTTCATCATTTTTTACTAGTGATCACATCTTGATAATGGAAAGTGAAAAAATCAAGAAAAAAATCCAACAAATGTTGAATAAAGGTATCATTCATCCATCTACCTCGCTATGGCGTTCACCGATTGTATTGGTGCCCAAGAAGGATGGAACATGGCGCATGTGTGTGGATTTCCATGCACCCAATAAAATCACGATAAAGAATTGTTATCTGCTCTCAAGGATTGATGATTTGTTTGATAAATTTAGGTATGCAAATTATTTCACTAAGTTAGATTTAAGAAGTGGTTATTGTTGTGGTGGATTTGACACTCGTGTGTACAAAATCACACGCATTTAGAGAATGTGGTCTTTTCTCTAAACCATAAGTAATAGGCAGTTTCTAGGGGGAGCTCAGAAGTATAAGACTTAAAATGAAGTAATACACTCAAGTATGCTTTGTTGAAAAATTAAAACTAAAAACATAAAAAAAAGCTAAATAGAGAGCTCCAAACAATAACAACGTAAACAACGGCTCGATGGCCTTGTTCTCATTGAATGCTTGGAATGAATACAAATCTTACCCACTTTCTGAAGGGCCTAGGCAGAGGCTCTAGGACCTGATGCAAGGATGTTTTTCCTTCAAGTTCTTCCTTCTGACACAATTCAACTCTCTCTCTATGCTGCAATAGACTGAAATTGTCGGGTGGCCAGCAATTGAGTCCTCTTCTTCAGCTACTACTCCTTGGTTCACACAAAAAACTAGTGTTGCTTGGGCAACTTTGGCCAGCATAACCTTATGCTCACAAATTGTTCATCTCTTTGAGGGTTTATATAGTTGAGCTTTCAAACCACCTTCCCTCCCTTGGTACTTGGTGGATAGTGACCCAAGGGAGGGGCAATATTCCATTGTGGGCTGAAATATGCTTTTGTGTGCTCACACAAGGCCTAAGGAGGCACTGGTGTTGTCCTTGGGCGGCTTTCACATAAGGAGAAACTATAATTTGCCTACTTGTGGTCCCAGAAAGGGACTTTTTTCCATTTCCAGGAATGCACGCTTATCGGGCTCAAGTGCGCACAGAAGGCGCACTTATCAAAGGAGAAAGCACACACTCGGGCATTTATGACTAGTTTAATCTTGAATTGCTCCAAACCTTAGAGATTTTAATATTTTTGATTCCATAATGTATCTCTATCCTGTAAATCCTTCGGCTCGACATTACTTGATGTCATTTTTTTGCTGTACGATTTTCCTGTGTTAACAGATGCCCCCTAATGTGTGAGTTCTAGGAAGAACAGTATAGCCAAAATACATTATAGTTTCTTTTATGTATCGTACGCAAAGAGAGATAGAGAGAGAACGAGGCACGTGTGTAGAAGGACGACATCTTGCACGGGTTCGGAGATAACTACTACCTAGGGGACCCCCTACAAGTAGACAAAATATACAACATATTTGCAAAATTTCAACGAGGCGGGCATATCCCATGCTCGTGATGCTATGGCTAGTTAAACAAAATTGATAGATACATGTGTTGTCTGTGTCACTATCGTGGTAGTGATGCTGGTGGTTGTTGACGACGACTGCTGATGCCTTTAGGGGCATTTTTTCTTTGACGATAGGTGGAATGTGGTACCCATATACATAATCTTGGTATGGCAGATCACTATGCAGTGTACACATATGTACTGGCTAGGACCTTCCCATGTAAGTGTTGTTGTCAAAAACGCTTATAAAGGCATGGGTCTTCGATGGATATTGATCAAAGTGCAATGGTTATAAGGTACGATAACATCGTGACATGAAAGCTTTTGCTTTAGTCAAATGTCAAGAGGATCAATGACATCTATGGACAATGATGTCTCCCATAGTGCCACCCGAGGATACCCCTTTTTGGAAAAGAGGTGTTGATGTCGACAAAAAGGAAGCCTTAACCAAACCATAATGGGTTTAAAATAGGCATGTTGGTGAGCGGTAGATGAAAATGGATGATGGGGATTTTGTGGCTTGAGATTGAAATATATTTGAGCAGCTTGGTGGCAGTCACAGGTATTTTCTGAAGAGAAAAAATCCCTGGAGTCGGTAGGACTTCTAGGGTGGGTATGAACCGGCTATGATTGTCATGATGGTGGGTGCATGGAGGGTATGAAATAATTCGACCAAGGGAGATGGGGGACTGCTTCCATGAGAGGAAAAAGTGCAATATGAGGGTGAAGAGGTGGAGGGCATTTTTTGTGCTTTTTGTACAAAAAGAATAAAATAACGGGGTTTGGTTTGTACAAAACACAGAGACGGGTACCCCAAAACATGAAAGAGGGTTGCTCACTTGATGGTGTGAGGATGGTGTTTTGCTGGGGGTAGGGGTCCCATTGGCTGGTCTCATGTGTGGGGTTGATGAAGCAGAAGATGTCGCAGATGGATTAATGCTGATGGAGGTATGGTGGACCAAATGCGGTGCGCAGAGGTGCGCTTTCCTTCTGCTTGCACAACCTAGTCGTTCGGGAAGGGGGTTGATATGGAATGGTGAACTTGACCTTATTTATGATATATGGATGGCCATGAGGTGCTTCCTGGACTACATTGGTATGGCCATGGTGTCATTTTGTGGAGTGATGTATCGTCTACTTGAGATGACGATCGCCATGGTGGGGAGGCTCTACCGACCATCGAGGATGTTTATCATATGCAGGGTGAGGTGAGGATAAACATGGTCGGGTGTGAGGACCCTAAGTTTTATTTCTGATGGAGAAATGATGTCAGGATATGCAAAGTTTTTGGGACTCTATCATGCTGAGGGTAGAATGATACCTGCTCCAGAACTTTCGGTGGTGATCGTTGTGAATGGTTTGTGGGTTCTTCCTGTAAAAACGACTACCTCAAGTGAAAGAATCTTCTTTTCATTCAATATTATGTGAAAAACATGAATTTTGGAAAGGAAGATGAGAGGGTGCATACCTACTGGCGCTTGAAAAAACATTTATTTGGAAAGTGAATGTGGGGCATCGCTTTTGTTTGTCATGGTATACTGATGATGGCGCAACTTACGGTTTGCAGAATGGACATTCTGATCTCTTGTTATGTACCTCCGAAATTCTGAAAATGGGTGATAAATAAGGGATTATGACCCTAATCCTATTCATTTGTACTTGCTGAGTTTGGGAGATTAGAGGTGGTAGCAGATCCTTTCTTGTCGTTATGGTCAGCCTGTGTACCAGGGATTAGAGATATTATGCCGAGGTCACTCTCATGACATCCTGCACTTCAATTTTTTTAGTTTGCTGACGCGGGGGGCTGTACAAGTTGGGTTTGTATGGCCTCAAAGGGGCTTTTTTCCCTAGATTGCGCGGGCGATCTAGGGAAATATGCGCCCCCCTTGCCCATATTTCTCAGGTATAGCTACGCGAGAGCGCACTGTCCCTACCTCTTTACGCGCAAGGCCGCGCCTATAAATGAAACAGGCACGCAACGACACGCCTGTCTGAGAGACAGGAGCACAAGGGCAGTGTTTTTGGAAAAACTTGGGTTTTTTGTTGTCCATGATGATTTTTCTCCTTTGTACTGATGGGTGCATGTTGCTTGGCAGGTCAGTGTGGAGAGAGAGAGATTGGCCTAAGATCTGGACTACTCTGGCTGCTAATGCTGGGGCACACCGTTACTTGGCTGCATGGGGCCTCCTGAAATTCGCTGAGAATTAGTGCCTTGGATCACAGGACTGATTGCTATGTTATATTATACGACATTGGAACCAGAGGCGCAACATGTTTGTCCTGAGGGGGAACAACTTGATTATTCATTCAGAGATAGATATTTACTTTGTGACCATATTATTGCCTCAAGGAGAGGTGCTGAGGTACCCGCTTCCTGCTGGGC
The DNA here is from genome assembly GCA_034641835.2 of Pinus albicaulis. Lineage (NCBI taxonomy): Eukaryota > Viridiplantae > Streptophyta > Pinopsida > Pinales > Pinaceae > Pinus > Pinus albicaulis. The sequence continues at coordinate 439,183,396 of CM076570.1, read as the reverse complement.
GGGTGAACATGGATAGGTTCCAGTGGCGTCATTTCAGTGGTGTGCCTCTGACTGAGGGGTGCATCAATATCACCTCAGTGACATATGTGGACGATTGGTGTGTTCTGGCCATTATTGTGCGACTGGTTGGGTCATTTGCGCCTCATTGGGCATTGGGCCCACAGGTTGTGGTTTTACACCACTTGAGGAACGAGAATTTCTTTGATTTTTCCCGTTTTTTTTTTCATGGTATGGTGTTGCAAATGAACAGGGTCCAATGTGGATCCAAATCATTTGCGTATGCCAACATTTTGTGTAGCATCATGTATGAGAGGTTCGTGCTGCTGAGGCCCGTAGTGCCTGTGCTTATCGGGGGGCCGAGGGAGCCATGTATGAGGAGGTGGGCTCTGATGACGCCATGCGATGGTGGTGGCAGAGTGGGTCACTACTGGAATGACACGATGGAGGCCTGGTTTGAAGCCAATCCATAGAGGTTTTTGCCATACCCTTATGCAGGGATGGACTTTCAGGGTGATCCAGATATTGGTCTCCCTTTTGGTTATGTTTGGGGTCCCGCAGGTATGTGTTATGTTTCTGAATTTACTTGATTTTTTTGTGTTCTTGAGTGTTTTTTATTGACACTAACATTCTTTTGGTTACTCGTGCAGATGTTGGCAAGGTGGGATGCCCAGTGGCCCGGCTGGTGGGTCACAACCCTCCACCAAAACTGCTTGGTGGTTAGGAAGGTGGTGCTACCGGTGGATCGGGCGAGGGTGCTGGTGGACCAGGCGGGGATGGTGCTAGCCCTTTAGGTGAGGGAAGTAGCACAAGTGCTACTAAGATAGCAATAGAGAAAGCTTGTGCATATGAAGCTGAGGCACGCACTGCAGCACTTACAGCTCAGGTCAGGCTCTAGAAGACTTCCGCGGTCGAGTGGACCGTTTGAGCCACAGGATGTCTATTTCAGTTTATGAATTTGTGTTATGGTGATGGATATACATGTTTTTTGTTTTTATGTATGGTGGTTTGCTCGCGATGCATTCCAGTCTAGGATATTGTTAGCTATGCGATCAACTGTTTGGTTTTGATTCCTTGATACATGTGAGAATGTAATACAATCAAATTTTCTGCTTAATCTTCTGGCACGCAAATATTTTCTAAATAGGTTTGCATCCCTGGTTTCAAATGTTTGGTTTAAATGCGAGAATACTAACTGGGAATCAAGGTAAACATGCATATGGTGGATGCCCTGGTGGAGGGCCTCACACATAAAACTGATAACGGCGTCATATTCTGCCTGATTGTTGGTTGCTGAACCAATGCACATGCCATTTGAACACAATAGTGATCGGTCAGGGTGGTAGATGACCCAGGCGGCTGTAGCTAATTTTTGATACCATCATGATGCTCCATCAGCAAATGTGAAATAGGGTTTAGGTTGGTGATCCATGGTGATTTTTTAGCACATTTAGGGTTTTTGGGTCAAAAATATTTTGGTGGTGGATTGTGTGTACTCTAACTCTAGGGGATAAGGGCTTGTAGGGCCCTTATGGGTAGAACTTCTTGAGGTAAAGGCTATTGATGGGGTTAGTGAGGTAGGTCCCGTCTGTTTCCGTCAAGATATATGCCACCCGCCGAAGGCAATGTTTGATGATATAGGGCCCTTTCCACAGGGTTTCGAACTTTCCTGGCCCTAAGGCTTCTTTTGCGACATCATAGCAAAGGACTAGCTCTCCTTCGATAAAGGAGTGAGGGGTGATGTGGCAGTCGAATGATGCTTTTACCCTTTTCTTATGGGCCTCATTGTGTTGTAGCGATTGGCGCCTATTTTCCTCAACTAGCTCTAGTTGTACTAGGCATTGTTCTAGAGGTTGGGTGTCATCCAAGAGTTTGATGGCTGCATGCAAGTTTGGTAACTCGTGGAAATAAATACAAGGACGTAAGGTGCCCTGGTGTTTTGCGACAGGAATAAAGCTGGATTCCTATGATGGAGGGGTTGTTGAAATCCTGTCTTGGGCGTGCGATGACACAAGTCGTATGTGATGAGTTATGTTGTTTGCATGCAGCGAGGGAAGTATCTCTGTAATAGAGACCTGAGTGGGCCGATAGTTTCCCTTCCCGCTAGAATAGTCAATTCTCGACAGATGGAAGTTGATTTTATCATAGAGATGTCTAAACGTTTGTAGCAATGGACATCCTTTTGTCATGTGATTGTGACTGGTGAAAATGGTGCAAGGTATTGCAGTGCTAATAGAGTAGATAGTGTGAGAATCTATGCTACTCGATGTTCCAGATGTGGACGCTCGGAAAGGGTCAGTTGAGGCCCAAGTTGGCTTCTGTTTCCATTTTTTCATCGTGGGTTGGAACTTGCCTCCCTTGTTGGTGGGTGGCTGACTTAATGCTTCTCTAGCTACTCTCAGCTTGGGGATATGCGTGCACTTAAATTTATGATGAAATTATGAGAAAATTCGATAGTAAGTACGTGTAATCTTCTCTTGATTGGAGAAAAGCTTTGGAGGAGGATATGAGATAATGCGGAAGCTATTTGCAAGGGGTTTGAGTTATCTGTGTTGATTGATCTGGTGATCGTTTATATCACATAGGCCACATGTTATCCTCGGCTGGGCCTGAGGTTTATGTGGTTGGTTTATGGTTTTAGCAGGCGTGACGAACCACCCTATTGGCGGGGTCAAAGTAGGCTTATAATCCCATCGTGGTAATAGGGGTGTTTTTGGGTCGATGATGTATCTTTTATTCCATTCTTGAAGGTCACTCATCCTCTTTTATATGGCAATAATCATGTCAATAATGGGATGGAGTCATGGGACATTAGTACAATGCCCGTCGTAATGATTACCCTGACATATTGGGCAAAATGTTCGTACTATGGGTCTCCCATCATACGTGGTCTGAGGCCTAGCAGGGTACCATCATCGATATGTTGCTAAGTCGGGGTAGTGGACTACTATATGGTCTGTCTGCTTGCATAATGTGCATGCGGGTGGCTTTCGTGACCTGTTTGTGATAGTAACTATGGGTTGCTTGCTAGTTCATTCTTCAGCTGAAAATAACATGATTGACCCGCTCATCTCCTGTGCTTGTGTCATGGAGCTACCGATGGATTCGACATATGGTCTTCTTGGGAAAGATGAACTATGGCTGAGCGAAGGATAGCAAGGTCTAGTCGGAAATGAGGTATGTAGTGACAATCCTCCAATAAGTGATTGTCGGCGCATAATGGGCATGTGAATTGTGTTGCTCGTAGCTCCACGTAGTAGACCCTCTCGATTGGATACCATCTCTGGATGAGCTCCAATGTGGTGCACTCTTCGAGGTAGTGGCCATGTTCATCGCATAGCATGCAACGTATAATGGGCATTACTGCGAGGCACTCTACGTATCAGTGCTCCTCTTGTAAGTACAAGATGGTGCGTGGCTCATCATTGATGGACTGGATGGAGGGATCCTCTTGATAGGATCATTCGATCGCGTGTAAGGCATCCTGATACCATGTTATTTCTAGAAAATGGTGGGTATATTTCCCATAGGTGTCACAAAGGGCGCACGCATGATTGGTACACAGCGATTTGCCTGAATTTTTGGTGGCAAGTTCTTTTTTATGAGAATTCCATTTTGAGGTGCCTGCCTTGCAGCCAAGGAGTGATTTTAATTCATCCAAATTCAGGCATATGTGAGTAGGGTGTCCTATGACATCACATCTAGCGCAAGATGATGACTCCCTCTGCATGGTGGGGGTCACCACTTTCTTTCCTTTCTTGGAAATTTTATTTATTGTGGTCGTCGGTTTCTGTTGCACTAAAAATTGTCACCTTGACATTATGACATCTGTATGGGCTTTTTATCACTCATACTTTCCTCCTCTGCAAGTCTTAAAACATCAGTTCCTCATATCAAGCCTTGAAAATAAGAGAAAAGCTCTCAAAAGTCTCTAAAACTTTGGTATCGCACTGTCTCTTTGTCTTACTTGCGGTCGTGCACCTAATGGTCATGTCTCCTGCGTACCTGACCACACATTCTCTGTGTTAAGGGTGCGGACCCCTATAAAATATTAAAAATTTGCAAGTAAACTCTAAAAAGCTCACTTTCAGTCATTTCTAGAAGCTTCTGGAAGGAATCTTGCGGTGGCAAGTCCGCTCTTTTCAGGTTCATGTATCCCATGCCTTGAGGAGCTAACCCCTTGTTGTGAGGAGCTTATCCCTTTGAAGGAGGATTCTATCCATTCATAGGTGGAACTGTAAACTCCTCTTTTGCACTATAAAAAGAGGCATAGGGCAGCCTCAAAGGGTTACTAATGGACTAAACAATTGATGAGTTCAAGCTTTAGTATTATTTGAGGTAAAGTGCTATTGAAACTTAGACTTCTTTAACTAAGATTTTATGAGGAAAGATTACATACCTGTATGTATTTCGGTTGGAAGAGTGCAAGGATTTTCAGAGTAAAGTAAATTCCTGCTTCGGACCCCAAGAAGACCTGTTCAACATCAAGGCTGAAAAGGTTGTAAGGATCTTCTACTATTTCAAAGTTAATACAAATAAGTTTGTTTTTCTCAATAAGCTGTCAATTGATTGTTTATCTTATGGATTCCTTGATCACCATAATAGATATGATTTATAAATATATGCTATGCAAGTGCTATTTGATGTTTTTTTGTTTGTGATTGCAGATCTTCGAAGATAACTCTTTCAGGCGACTGAAGGACGACTACTACAAACAAGCGTTGGATCAAGGTATGATCATAACACCTTTGTAGAATTTACTTATAAATCATGATATATCTAGAGAAAGATAGATTTAATTTTCTGTTTGTTGCTAGAATATCTTCTGATACTAGTAAGATCGGTCTTTTCCACAAGATCGATTTACAAATTGGCGACTCCACTGGGGAAAGAGTTTGATTTTTGGTTTTTATTTTATTTTGACTTGAGAAAATGGGTTTTTTTGGTTTTCGATTGATGTATACTAGCTTGGGTATCTTATTTTTACTTTTCTTTCAGAATTTTTAAGAAATTTTTTGTTTTTCTTGAAGTTTTCTGGGGACTGCACTTTGTCTTCACACACAGTGCAGGCATTTCCGCACTTTCCTTGAGTAACCAGTGAGGGACCACACCTGTTTGCTCTGGAGCCTGCAGACCTGTCAATTTTTGAAAAACTTTAGTTTTCTCCAGTTTCAGTTTAGGTTTAATTTAGGATTCTTAGCATCTACCCAAATCTGTATTTTTCTGTCAAAAAGCCTTGTTTATGAGTTTCTTTCAGCAAATTTTTCATCTCATCAATCTCTGTTAAGTTAATTGGGTGTTTTGAGTTTTTTTTTTATAAATTCTTAACTTGATTTCCTTTGGTCATTACTTGGAGGTTTGTCTTAGTCTTTTCAAAATTTTGCATCTTTTTGCTTTTGGTTTGCAAATAAATTTCCCCCTCATTCACCGAGGGGGGCTAAATTGTGTATGAGTGTTAATCGCCTTTGAATGTTTTATTTTTTTATCTTTGGAACTCTCACCCAATTTTCTTTATTACACTTGATTGGTTCTTAGATTACATTAGAATCATCTTGTGTTTGAGAATTCCCTTGCATAGATCACATTTGCATAATTAGAATTCTCATTTTCAAAATATGAGTGAAAAATGTGCATAGATTACATTTGCATACTTTTCAAGTGAATTGTGCATAGATTACAACTGCATAGTTTATATTCTGAAAAATCAATCGTAGATTTAGATCAGTTTCTTTGATTTTAATTTACATGTTTTTATGCTTGTTTTAAAAACACAAAAATAAATAAAAAAATTGTTTTGAATTGATTAGCATTAGTTTTTCTTGATGAAATTAGTGCATTAGAGAATTTGTTATATTTTCTCTTAGCGATCAATTTTTTGCATTGTTGGAAGTGAATGGAAACTCTCTCCTTACTTTAGTTAGGATTCATCGAATTGAAAATATTACATTATCATATTCGATTGAATTCAGTTTTGGGTTGAGTCATAACACCATTGGTTTCATATCTATTTACCCTTTGAGTAATAACAGCCCCAATAACACAACACTTAATTAAAATTCATCTAGTAATTTTTACATTTTTAGGGCTCTTCCCACCAATCTAGCTCAGGATTAGTGCTTTGGAATAGGTTGTATTTAATTTTCCAAAGCAACTAAAAAAACAAGTAGTCGATCTTGCAGTAGGAAAAATTCCAATTGTAGCATGTATGCTCTAGGAAGCTCCTCTTAAAGGATTCAAGCATGAGATCATATCTGAACTAGTGAGGTAATCAATCCTTCTTCATTGGGAACGATAGCAGATATACACGTATTAACAATGGTAAACCTCGGATTGACCATTGTCAAGGAGCCTGGGGTCACTTTTCGGTAAACCTCGGATTATGTCAAGAAGCCTTGAAGGGGATTGAGCTTTGTTACTCTACCCTTGCGTGTGTGTCGAATCATAGACTGTTCCCCCAAGTATATTTGTTTCTGTTGGTAACCTTAGTGGCCATAAACTGTAGGAGTCTTTCCCAAGGTGACGGTGGAGGGAAGATCCCACTGTACCTGGAGCAGACGTCGACTAGACTCACTTGGACTCTCCAAATGGTTCTCTTCACTCAAGATGGCATAGTGGGGAAACTTGCAACGGTCTGTTTCATTAAGCAGGTTGTCGGGGTAACTGTTCCAACCGCCATTTCTACATTAAAATTCTACGATGTTGGATTTCATCACCAACTAGTGTTTTTAGTGCGGGAATCTACTGTTTGTGGGTGGTTTGACTCCTAGATTTCATAGCACATGTTAATTTGTTCGTTTTTACTTTTAGAGACCATAGGTGTGAATTGTGAATTTTAATTGTTAGGTGTGAATTGTTAATTGTTAATTTTAGCTTTAAATTGTTAATAAAATTTACTGAAGTTGAATATAATGGCAACTGTTCCAGAATTTACCAACCAAGGAACCCCTCTTAACGAGAATCCTAGTGCTTTTCCTTTCTTTGGAAATGTTGGTCCTCCTTATATGGCTACATTTTCATTACCTAGATTTACAATAGGTTTACCGATATGGTTATTTTCAACTTCGTTGCCCCGAATACTCCAATTATTCCACCTCAACCGGATGCTTCACCTCAATAGAGTTCACCATCTCAACATCACCAACATTTTGTTGACCCTTTACCTTCTTCGCCCAATATGTCTTCCTCCCTTTCTTCCTTTTCACTTGGTAAAAGCCTTGACGCTAGTAACCAGGTGACTAAGAAGAAGAAGAAAGGGAAGAAGAAGAATAAGAAGAAGAAGCAAGATAAGAAAGAAGTCAACCAACCGAACATGGCTGTAAATGTTAGTAGTGTTGAGGAAACCTCCAACATGCATCGTAAACCCAAATACCCTTGTAGTATTTGTAAGGGTGACCACTTCCTTATCAATTGTCTCCGTATTCCAAAGGTCTTGGAAGTATGGTCAGAAAAATCCCATCAACTTTCTGTTGATCCATCAACCAGTGATAGTCAGGTTCCTGGGAAAAATGTTAAAGTTAGGTTTCCTTGTAAGTTATGCAAAGGGAGTCATCAAAATCACATTTTCCCTCACATGGATGAAGCCTCAAAATTGTTGGAAAACCTTATTGTTCCACAACAAGAACTTCCAACTGGTTACCGTCAAATTTCTCCCAGCCTACCATCAACTAACGAAGTGATTGATATAATTCCAAGTACAGTCAATCCCACTCTTCCATTGAAGAGTGATACTCATATCACTTAGGTTGAAGATCCATTGGTTGATCAAGTGGTCGATTCGATTTTGCTTTCGGTCGATCCCACTCTCCCTCTAGAGAGTGAACTTCACACTACTCAAGTTCTTCATGTTACATTAGATTCTTCTACACCAAGGGGCATTTCACCTGTTTCTACAGAACCCCCTCCAATTAATAAGGTCTTTTCGTTTGATTGGAATAGACTGACAAAACCTCGTCTTCCTTCCTCCATCCCTTTCCAAATCATTGTGAAGACTGGTGGTAGGGATATACACTGCACACATGTCGATGAACATGCTTCTATTAGTATTTTATCCTCAAATGCTTGGAAATATTTGCGTTCCCCTCAGCTCATGCTTGTTACGCAGAATCTGAAAGCTTTTAACGGAACCGTTAGTGAACCTTTAGGGATCCTTCCTAAGTTTTCTATTACTTTGAAATGTAAAACTATTTGTATTGATCTTATGGTAGTTCGAGGCCCCTTGTATTTCAATTTACTCCTTGGGTGAGACTATGTCTATGCAATGAAAGTTGTTGTATCGAGACTCTTTCACGTGATGTCTTTCCCTCACAATGGAAATATTGTGACTATAGACCAGCTTTCGTTCCCTAGTCTTGATTTGACTACCAATAATCCAACATCCTTGAATGTTCCTCATAAGAAAGTGGTATCTACCCTACCACAGGTTAATTATGTAGCAAATAGTCCCATGTTTTTAGTTACCGATGTAAGCGAGCCTCTCACTGTTTGCTTGACTTCCTATGACTAAGATCCAGTAATTGACATGGAAAAATATATGGGATTATTTGAATGCGATGTTCTTATCCATTTCGAGTCCCTTGACATGTGTTCCTCCTAGAGAATTGTTCTTCCATCTGATGAAGACCTTTTTGAAGCCATGATCAAGGAGTGTCCCTTGACATGTATTTTTTTCAATTGGAAACCATGACAAGGTCATTCTGAGGATAGTTCCTTTTACTGTGTCAACCTCCTTAAAAAATGAATCAGTGGCCCATGAGGAGAGTTCCTTTTACTGTGTCAACATCGTTAAAAAAATGAATCAGTGTGTGTGAGGATAATTCCTTTTACTGTGTCAACCTTGTTAAAAAATGAATCAGTGGCCTGTGAGGATAGTTCCTTTTACTATGTCAACCTAGTTAAAAAATGAATTAGTGGCCCGTGAGGAGAGTTCCTTTTACTGTGTCAACCTCGTTAAAAAATGAATCAGTGAGAGTGAGGATATTTCCTTTTACTATGTCAACCTCATTAAAAAATGTATCAGTTAGTTGAGAGCATAATTTATTTTCTTGTGTCAAGCTCGTTAAAAAATGAAACAAGCTTCCAAGAGGAAATTTATTTTCCTGTGTCAACCTCATTAAAAAATGAATCAGGTATGAGGATAGTTCTTTTCCTGTGTCAACCTCATTAAAAAATGAATCAGTAGGTAGATTGTAGAGAGTAGATTAGTAGATTAGAAATAAATAGTTTCTGAGGATAGTTCCTGTCACTGAGTCAACCTCGTTAAAAAATGAATCAGGTATGAGGACAACTCTTTTCCTGTTTCAACCTCATTAAAAAATGAATCAGTAGGTTAGGTAGGTAGATTAGAAATAAGTATTTTCTGAGGATGGTTCCTATTACTAAGTCAACCTCGTAAAAAAATGAATCAGGTATGAGGAAAGTTTCTTTTACTGTGTCAACCTCGTTAAAAATAAATCAGTGGATCAAGAGGAAAGTTCCTTTTACTGTGTCAACCTCGTTAAAAAATGAAACATGTTGCCATGAGCATAGTTCTTTTCCTGTGTCAAGCTCGTTAGAAAATGAAACAATCCTCCCCTAATTGAGTCGAGTCTTTGACTAGATCTCGTAAATGTTAAGTCATATATTTAGGTTAGTTAATTCAGTTTTTGCATACTTTTCTTATAGTTTTAAGTTGGGTCTTTCATATGATCTCGTAAATGAACCTTCATTCCATCCAGCTATTAATTACCGGTAGTCTATTTAGTTGAATGAAATGAAGCTGGGGGGGCATGCGCTCTAGCAGTTATGCTTAGGGGGCATTAAAAACTTATCTCAAGCATGATTTTTCCTTTGTTTCAAGCTTGTGTAAAAATGAAACAAACCACTTTCAAGCATGATTTTTCCTTTGTTTCAAGCTTGTATAAAAATGAAACAAACCTATATCAAGCATAGTTTCATGTTTCAAGCTTTTGTAAAAATGAAACTTATCTTGAGTCCATTTCGTTTATTATTTTCAAGACTCGTTAAACACATGAAAATCCTGAGATTATTTTGCTATCTTTCGTTCTCGTAAAACACATGAAAATGCTGAGTTCTTTCCATCTTTTCCTGCTCGTAAATTAAATTGAAATTTGGCCACATGAGTACATTTTTATCCCTTTTTTGAACTCGTTAAAATTTACAAAAAAAGAGAAACTACTAAGTATACTTTTATCACTTTTTTGGACTCTTGAAAATTACGAAAAGTGAAACCATGGAGTCCTCTTTTAAGCCCTTTTCAGACTCCCTAAAAATGAAAATATTGCCGAGTACTTGACTATTCGAACTCATTAAAGTAAATGAATGGTCGTCCCTTTAGTATAAGTTTACCCCTTTTCCAGACTGAAATGGACTATTTACGAAAAAGGTATACGTTGACTAATCATGGTCAATAGAGTTCTCCTTTGCATTATTTTATCCTTTTTCGGGCCTGAGAGACTAAATTTACGAAAAAGAACACCCATGGAGTTTTCTTAAGTTTTTTCTTCTGACTCCCTAAAAATGAAAAACAACGAGTTTCTCCTATACGGGACTCGTTAAAATTTAACAGTAAAGGACCTGTTCAATTACAAACAGGAATGGACCACTCCTTCTTAGGGTTTGATTTTAAACTAAGTTGGACTCATCCAAAAGATGAGCTTATAAACAAGCAAATGTTATCCTCCTCAAGCTTGTCAAAAATAAAGAGGTACTTTCCAGAAATGGTGGGGGAAAAGAGAAAAAAAATGAACCTGTTTGTTACATTTTGATTATTAAAAAATCCGTTAACCACTCCTGAACACGACACTTTTGTTCACTTGGGTTGGGAAAATCCTTTGCCTAATAGTTAATAAAACCATATTGAAAGTCTTCAGCCGGTTTTTGGGTATTAGCTTAGGGCCACTGTCACCAAACCATCTGCAGTGTCGTTATGTGTTCAAGAGGACAGTGAAACAAACCATTCATCTGCAAAATATTTGTCTTCCATTTTTACCATCCCTGAGTCAGTCCTTGCCAATATATTTCTTCAAAACTTGATCTATGATTTTGTGTTGTGGCCTTACCTACGACGGATCACTTTCTATCAATGACAGCTCATTATCTAGGAATTTGATCTAGAAATCGTTAGTACCTTGAAATCTGCATGCCTCAATGGCAGGTTTCTCACCTTCGATGACAGGTTGCATTATTGACCTTTGATCGAATGGTTCTGTGACATGTTCAACTTCAGCTCATTCATTCAAATTTCATGGATTGTACTGAGTACTTTGAGGGCCATTGACATTACTGGTGGTTACTCTCACACTTGTTAACAATTCACATTATTGACTGGTAATCAGTGATTTCTACCATGTTCGACTTCGACACATTCATTCACATGAATAGAATCGTACTAGTTCGAGAAGCGGAAATCAAGACCCTGGATCTAGTTTCTACCACCTACGCTGTGAGGAATTTTGTTATTCATTTATGAAGTAGACTATTCATTACAGTTGGCTATGTCCATGCTATTTCTATACTATTGATGTATTGAAAAATCATTCCTGTATCAGAACAATTTAAGTCATTTTTCTAGTTAGCTTTGATCTGAGTATGGGAATGCCTACCTCAGCGATGATATGTCTACATATATATATTTTGCATTGAATTTTTTTACAGGTTCTGACTAGGGTATCCATAGGATGATCCTTGAAATGATAAAGTACTTCACTCTTCATACATGATAGACTCTATCTTCATCTATTACAGACTTCGCAGTTTAGGGGGCAATATGTTAAACTGAAAATTGTCACCTTGACATTATGCTATCTGCCTGAGCTCATTATCACTCATTCTTTCCTCCTCTGCAAGTCTTGAAACATCAGTTCCTCATATCAAGCCTTGAAAATAAGATAAAAGCTCTCAAAAGTCTCTAAAACTCCAGTATCGCACTTTCTCTTTGTCTTACCTACGGTCCCGCACCTAATGGTCATGTCTCCTGCGTACCTGACCACACTTTCTCTGTGTTAAGGATGAAGGCCCATGTATAAGATTAAAAAGGTGCAATAAAACTCTAAAAATATCACTTTAAGTCATTTCTAGAAGCTTCTGGAAGGCATCTTGTGGTGGCAAGTCTACTCTTTTCAGGTTCATGTATACCATGCCTTGAGGAGCTAAACCCTTGATGTGAGGAGCTTATCCCTTTGAAGGAGGATTTTATCCCTTCATAGGTGGAACTGTAACCTCCTCTTTTGCACTATAAAAAGAGGCATAGGGCAGCCTTAAAGGGTTACTAATGGACTAAACAATTGATGAGTTCAAGCTTTATTATTATTTGAGGTAAAGTGCTATTGAAACTTAGACTTATTTAACTGAGATTTTATGAGGAAATATTACATACCTGTATGTATCTCAGTTGGAAGAGTGCGAGGCTTGTCAGAGTAAAGGAAATTCCTGCTTCGGACCCTAGGAAGACCTGTTCAACATCAAGGCTGAAAAGGTTGTAAGGTTCTTCTACTATTTCAAAGTTAATACAAATAAGTTTGTTTTTCTCAATAAGCTGTCAATTGTTTGTTTATTTTATGGATTCCTTGATCACCATAATAGATATGATTTATGAATATATGCTATGTAGGTTCTATTTGATGTTTTTTTTTTGTGATTGCAGATCTTCGAAGATAACTCTTTCAAGCGACTGAAGGACGACTACTACAAACAAGCATTGGATCAAGGTAGGATCGTAACACCTTTGTAGAATTTAATTATAAATCATGATATATATAGAGAAAGATATATATAATTGTCTGTTTGTTTCTATACTATCTTCTGATACTATGGATATCGGTCTTTTCTGCAAGATTGATTTATCCAGCCAATAGTTTCGCAGCGGGGATTTCCCTAGCGGGGGTGGTTTTGACTGCTGCTTGGGTTGGTTGGGGCTTCTTGGGACCATGAGGCTGTAATCCAAATGCAGTAACGTTGGTAGCTGGTGTTCATGGAGGGGGAATGAGGTACCACACTGGGAATTCCAATGATATGTTGGGTAGTACCAGTGTTGCCAAGACCTGTTGGGAGGTGTAGCCAGGAGGTGGGTATAGGAAAGGATTTTAAGAGGTAGCATAGACTAAGGATTCTACAGTAGCTGATGCCTCGGTGTCATTACTACTTGATTCTATGTCCTAACTAACCTCGGTTCTTGACGTGGACATCATGCATACCGGGGCCACAGTGGTATCGGGAGATACCTCAAGGATAATAGGATGATCTCCTAGGAAGGATCCTAGGACAAACGATGGTTTGAATTGGCCAGGGCCATATTCTTGATACCATGAAAGACCATCAGTGGCTATGTCTACCTAAGGTAGAACCATATCTATATTTTTCAAGGGATGCTTTTCATTGTGCATCAGCTGGTCTACTGTAATGATTCGATCCTCGTGGAAAAACATCATGATGTGGAAAACCGAGGATGCTATGGCAGACATGGCGTACATGTAGCTCTGCCCAAGGAGTATATTGTAATCCAAGTGAGCATCCAAGACTTTTATGTCTATGTGGACCGTTTTTCCGGATAAGCAGACCGGTACATTTTGGAAGAGACCGACGGGGGTGGAGGGCCGACCATCATATGCCCTGAGTGTTATGATGGAAGGTTTGAGTTTTGGGGCTCCTAAATTCTACCATACATTATTTGACATGATGCATGTGGATGCACCCTCATCTATGACACATCGGTGAATAATGATATTCTGTATCGATACTGGTATCTGAAAAGAGACCATAGAGGGAAGCCTAGGGGTGGCTTTGTCTAAATTGAAAGCCATCATGCACATGTTGGCAGGGTCGATGACGCCTAAGGTGGAAAGTAGGGCTTTCCACTACTTCAGGCACGTCTGCAGTACCTCCAAAGAAGACATAGCAGCAGGTGACTAGGCTAAATCGTCTACGATGCTATAATTGTGGGCTGCCTTGGAGTAGTTACCTGCTTGCCTATTAGGCCCTTTAACAATTTTTGGCAATGGTTCCAAAGGAATCTTTGGAATAGTTAAATGTGCAGTCGGTGTGGATGTACTAGCCCTTGACATATCGGTGTCTGGTCAGGTGTCGTAGCTGCGGTTTAGTGTTTGAAAAAACATTTATTCACTGGCCATGTAAATTTCATGGTTTTTCTTCTTGGAATCATTAGGGTTTTGCTGTTGAGTGCTGATCGTTCCTTAATGGGGGAAGTTTTCTTGCATAACTGTGATTGGCTGGGAAGATCCTCCTTGTCCTCAGTTACTTTGAAGATTTTTAAGCTCAGGGAGTTCGGGACAGTGGTGAATATAGTGCCCGTACTCACCACATATCGAACAAGAATGGTTTGTTCGTAGAGGCGGCCTTTTGCCTTGCTTTTGAGCATTTCTTGGCTCCTGGTTCTGATTCCGGTTGAAGTTATCTCCAGGCTGAGGTCACGGTGGGTGATGTTTAATGCTACCCCCTGTCCAGGGTTCCCTTTGGGTTTGTTTTTTACCTTTCTTTTGACCACGTTAGGAGGGTAATTCTCCTGATCATACTATTGTGGTTGATCTTGGGAAGGTTGCACAAAGTTCACTTGTGCATTCTTTTGCGTTGGTGGGTTATGTGCTTGGGACTAAGCATACTGTTGTCCCATATTTTCACCTGGCCATTGGGGGGGAGTTCTTCCGTCAGTTTTTCTTCCTACATACTGGGTCCCCCTGGTCAGAGGGTAAGGTCCTCCTTGGTGATACATGGGTGCCCTATTAGTCACATTTTGTTGCTACATATGATGACTTTGGAATCCGGGTTGAGACATGTCCTGAGTAGATCCATGTGTATAACCGGGATTCTAACTATTTTTGCCTTGGTACCCTTGGGTCATCGACCCAATAAGTCCATCTGCAGAGTTCGACGCACCTGGAAATTCTTGATAATATTGCAGGTGCAGGGCATTAGGTAGGATATTGTATATGTATCCTAATTGCGTATACATCAGTTCAAGCTGCTGGGATTTACTGATTGCATCCTCTTCGGATGTGGGGTTACGTTGTGCCACATCTTTTGAAATCTCAGCCATCATAGTTTTCAAGAATAAATATAAAAGGACTCGGTCATCGAGTTGAGCTTTGCATAAGCTGCGATGCTGTCTCCACTCGTGGAGATGTTCAGAAATGTGGGTACGTAGAGGGTGATTGTCTAAAACGAGTGAGTAACTCCATTCCCGAATCATGGTGAATGGGTAACTGAAAGTAAGTGAGGAACGCAGTAGCAAGGGCGCTAAAGGTTCTATGTGAAGCAGGGGGTTGCTAGACGTACCATTTTTTGGCCACTCCCATGAGAGTGTGTTGAAACAGCCTCAATCAAATAGTATCATCAATGATGCTATTCAATGAGCACCACAGGTGAAAGGTCATTATATGATTCCTTGGGTCTTCCGCTTTCTTGCCTTCAAAATTTGGTATGTCTGAAGGGAGCTTCGTGGGCATGGGAGGCCAATTGGGGTTGTGTACGATGGGGTCATTGGCGAGCTTGGTTAAATATGGTAGATTTAATGCCGCTAATAAGGGTGACTGAGAGGTTGACGCCATGGCAACGTGTGAAGACACAAATTTCTGGTTAGAACAGGGGTTAGTCTGTGATGTACCCGGTTGTGAATTCAGCTGGCTTCCCGTATGGGATGCACTCTTCTGCCCCCCAGGGGAAGAGGGGGGAGTGATGTGAAATGTGGTGTTGGGAGACAGGTTAGGGTTCCTAATGAAGGTTGGTCCAAGAAAGGAGGAACCAACCACTGTGGCAATGTTCTGTCTTTGACGCCTAAACGGCGAAAGACCTGGAACCCCTCCCGTTAATGGGGGGAGGTCCAAAAGATGTCTGGACTGACGAGGTTCCATTGGAACCATTTGAGGGTCATACAAGTTAGGTCTTGGAAAGAAATTTTGAGGGGATTGAGACTATGATCATGTCAAATTTATGGCCACATACATAAAACAAAGCGAAAAAGAAAAGATTTTTCCTTTAATTTAATCTATGTGATCAATCAAGTGAAAAATGGTTTCATCTGTTTGCGCATGATACTCAAAAATTCCTAGAAGGCCTAATAATGTCCTCACACTCTCAAAAGTAACTGGGCCTTGAGAATATTTCTTGTGAGTGATGGCACAACGTCTCAAAAGTACTGGCGACGCCCCCAGTCAACTGAAGAGAATCAACCAAGGTAAGGGTAGAGGGTCTGGCGCTTGCCTGCATTGTCACCTATAGGGTAAAGGATGCCCTAGTTTTGGCCACTAAGAACCACCATCCCACGTGAGCATTTGAGTCTTGGGCTTATTGGTATTCAGCTAACAGTACCGAGTATCAGACGGATCAAGTAGCCCCAACTGATACGGCACGCACTGTGCCTAAGCATAACCCCCTCTGAATCGGGTCTCTACCGTGCTCGGGTTTTCTTTTCTGTGGGCTGATAGGTGGATTTTAAGCTCCCTAAAAATGTAACTTCTATTTTTCAAATGTGAAGTGTGATCAAGACAACTTATTGGATGCCTACCCCCTTGATCCTAACTTAAACTATAATTTCTCTTGTGGCCCCTGTGGGGAGAGTTTAGTGAGTTGGTTTAAGTTATTTTTAGGTGGCTTTATTTTCTTAGTGGGTGAGTGTGTGTGTGCGTATGGTGAACAATCTCATAATTTGAACATATGGATATCGATGATCCGTTACAAATGCCCCCCTTGTTAAACTATGTGATGTTGTTCCTTTCTCAAATAAAAATCATTTGCAGATAATGGG
The DNA here is from genome assembly GCA_034641835.2 of Pinus albicaulis. NCBI lineage: Eukaryota > Viridiplantae > Streptophyta > Pinopsida > Pinales > Pinaceae > Pinus > Pinus albicaulis. The sequence continues at coordinate 439,166,646 of CM076570.1, read as the reverse complement.
CCACATCCAAAATCTCCTAATTAGTCTATGTGAGTGACTAAAGGGAGATGGAAAATAACAAATGTAGAGTGTTCATATGCTTGTATAGTGTCACCCAATGGCACAAGGACAACATATATTACTTACTCTAACTTGCAATTAAGTCCTAGTCCCGCAATTTCCTAAATGCAAAAATTGAAATTTAAACTAAACAATTTCTACACTAGCTTATGCATGTGTGGTCATGAGCTACTTACTTGGACTAGTTAAACTAAGTGTGCATACAAGAATTTTCAAAAACATAAATTGTTTGGAAAGCAATGGTTAATTCGTCCCCTACTTAAAATATGTAAATACTTTTTTCAAAAACTCAACTTAAATGAAAACTAACTAAATGCCTACAAAAAGCAGCAAAAATCAATCTTCAAAAGATGTGGGGTATCAACATAGGTTTTGGAAGATACATTAGGGGCTGCCCAACACACTGAAAAGCAAAAAAATGCAGCATATATGGAGAAAAAAATCTCTCTGCAAATTGCGCGCAAAACCTTTTGACAGGTGCGCCTTCTTGCGCACAGGTCACTCCTGAATGTGTGCATTGCGCATCTATGTGTAAAAATAGTGTGCACAATTCCTGCAAGTAAAAAATTAGGAGTTGCCTTCTTTAGTCTATCACTTCAGTGAGTCTAGGGACTATAATATGGGTCAGAGGACTGTCAGCTCCACTCCAGCATAGACTAAGGGTATCCTGCAAATAATGGCAAAACCACATAGACTTTTAACACGTCAGTGGAGTCGCCAATCCTGTTGTGGTGGATTCGACACTCAGGTGTCTGAAATCACAGGCATTTAGAGAATGTGGTCTTTTCTCTAAACCATAAGTAATAGGAAGTATCTGGGGGGAGCTCATAAGTATAAGACTTAAAATGAAGTAATACACTTAAGTATGCTCTATTGAAAAAGTAAAACTAAAAACATAAAAAGAAGCTAAATAGAGAGTTCCAAACAATAACAAGGTAAACAATGTCTTGATGGCCTTCTTCTCATTGAATGCTTGGAATGAACACAAATCTTACCCACTTTCCTAAGGGCCTAGGCAAAGGCTCTAGGACCTGACGCAAGGATGTTTGTCCTTCAAGTTCTGCGTTCTGACATAGTTCAACTATCTCTCTATGCTGCAATAGACTGAAATTGTTGGGTGGCCAACAATTGAGTCCTCTTCTTCAACTCCTACTCCTTGGTTCACACAAAAAGCTGGAGTTGCTGGGAAAATTTGGCCAGCATAACCTTGTTCTCACAAATTGTTCATCTCTTTGAGGGTTTATATAGTTGAGCCTTCAAACCACCTTCCCTCCCTTGGTACATAGTGGATAGTCACCCAAGGGAGGGGCAATATTCCATTGTGGGATGAACTATGCTTTTGTGTGCTCACACAAGGCCTAAGGAGGTGCTTGTGCTGTCCTTAGGTGGCTTTCACATAAGGAGAAACTATCATTTGCCTGCTTGTTGTCCTAGAAAGGGACTTTTTCCATTTCTAGGAATGCATGCTTATCAGGCTCCAGTGCACGTAGAAGGCACACTTATCGAAGAAAAAAGCGCGCACTTGGGCATTTATGAATATTTTAATCTTGAATTGCTCCAAACCTTAGATATTTTTAATATTTTTGATTCCATAATGTATCTCTATCTTGTAAATCCTTGGGCTCGACATTACTTGATGTCGTTTTTATGCTGTACGATTTTCCAGTGTTAACAGTTATCATCAAGTTAGAATAGCTGAAGAGGACATATGGAAGATCACAATTAAAACTAAACAATTATTTTTTGAGTGGCTTGTTATGCCTTTTGGTATTTTCAATGCTCCAAATACTTTCATGAGAGTTATGAATGATGTATTAAGACCATTTATAGATGATTTTTTCATTGTATACTTAGATGATATTTTGATCTTCAACAAATCATGAGAAGAACATGTCATGCATGTGAACAAGGAGCTTGATGTTTTGAGAAAACAAATTTTCTTTTTTTAAGATGTCAAAATTTGAATTTTGCAAAACTTTTGTAGTGTATTTGGGACATATTGTTGGAGGAGGTGAGCTGAAGATAAACCCCTCTAAAGTTGAGGTTATTCTGAATTGGCCTAAACCCAAGTCAGTCACACCACCTTTCGACCTTTGGGGGGGGGGCACGTGCCCTCACTCAGTTGGCCAGAATTAAATCAATAAAATTACACCACGTCACCCCAATTCTGGACCAGTTCCATGCTGCCGCTTGGTAGCTTAGCATTCGCTAAAGAAATTTCCAAACAAATGACCATGCATAGTCAACATGCCACATCAGAAGTACCGACCCGCCTGCAGGTTAGTTCTTAACTATCATAGGCATTCATTTATATTTAAATTAAATGTTTTATAGTGGCAGGGGAAGGCGCGGGCCAATCCCTGTTTCATACAACCACATGCCATGACCACCAGCTGAGAAAACAATTAGCATGGAAATTAAGACCATAACCATGATTTGTTTGACCTTAAGCATGTTTATTAGTGCATAATCTAATATTAATTTCGGATTAAATTAAGCACATATTAGTCTCTTAAGTGCACTTAATTAGCATTAACACTCTGACTTAAATTTAATTGCGTATCAATTGGAAGACCCCCAAATTCGGAAAACTACCAATTTTAGTTGCAGTTAGCTAGTTTAGGGCCTGAAATAGTGGGAAAATTAAAATGGTCATAATGTTTTCCTTCTTCGACCAATTAAGGCTCATAAAGAAGCTAGATGACCATTTTGAGCCATTTTGGACTCATTGGAGTAGGTTATATGAGCAAAAGAGCAATGTAAATAGGTCAATTTGAAAATTTGAGCATAATATAGAGGCCCAAGCTATGGAAGATCGACTAAGGAGATGTAGCCTAGGAGGGGTGAACTCCTTCATCAAATACATGTGTTAATGTTATGTATGGTAATATTTTGTACTTTCTTTGTTGTTGTTAATATTTGTTTTTTTTATGTTAAATTTCTCACTAAATTGACATGAAAAATACTCATGAGACTTGATAATTTGCAAGAGAACCTGAACCATTAAGCACACATTAGACATTAAATTAATAATCTGCAAGAGTAATTAACACAACAACACTGACATACTCCATTCATATCAGTGTTACAACCCAAAAACTATCGCAATCTCTTCAATGTCCTAGGTTGTGTCCAATCTTGCATTACTTAAATATTTTTGGGATCCACCCAAACGCCTTCGTGGCCCACAATGTGTCCCAATTAATCTAGCTCCCCCATTCCAAAAAAACACTTGTAAAATTTAACAAATAATTTATTATCCTTGAAAAGGTGTAATATCTTCACAACATATTGAATATGTGTTTCCCATGTTTTACTGTAGATGAGTATATCATCAAAAAATAATAGGACAAACTTTCTAAGATATGGCTTGGGAATGTGATTCATGGGACTTTGAAATGTGGATGGTGCATTACAAAGACCAAAGGGAATAACCAAAAATTCATTGTGACCTTGATGGCTTTTGAAAGTTATCTTGGGAATGTATGGTTCCTCATTTTGATTTGGTGATAGTCCGAATGAAGATCCAATTTGGTAAAGAATTGGGCACCATGGAGTTCTTCAAGGAGATCATCTACTATTGGATTGGGAAACTTAATATTGATGGTGAGCTTTTTGAGGGCCCTAAAGTCAAGACACACACACCACTCCCCACATTTCTTCAAGATCATGATCAATGTGGATGAATACGGGTTGGTGTTGGGACAAGTAATGCATGTTTCTAGTAGATCCTGAATAATATATTCAATCTCATTCTTTTGTGAGAATGGATACCTGTAGGGTGAAAATTTGGCAGTTGTGTAGGCTTTAACCTTGTACAGAAATTATCTACAAATGAATTCTTGAAAAATAGAAAATAAACAATAGCAAGAGCATAAAACATAAAATTAAATACATAGAGATTTTTCCCCTGGATCCCAAATCGGGACTACCTATTTGATTTTTCATTATATTCCTTTTAGTGTTACAACACATATATATACATGTTGAAGCATTCATAAACCATAATACATTAACCCTGGATTAGAACATAATCATATTTTGCCTGACCGGATCTACAAAATACAAGGGGTAGGAAACCATCATGCCCCAAAAACATGTGCAAACCCATGCACAAAACCATAGGCGGGTCCACCCACCAAAAATAGGGTAAAAAAAAAAACAAATCTGGGGGCGCTGCCCCAAACCCTATGCAGGGGGCTACCCATGCTCTCCAAACCCTTAGATAGGGGGGGTGCCACCCCCCCCCTCCCCGCTACGCCCAGCGCAACGAAGAGGGAGGGATTATCGCCCCCCTGCGCATGCAACTATTCATGAAAAGAATATAACAAACACCTAACATTCTCCCACATGTTGTTTTCTTTCTGCAGGAGGCCACACGAGAGATTAGACATTAGTCTAGCCCTACAATATCCATTATTTCTCTACACCAAGAGAAATTCAAAGTGCTCACAGTCTTCGTGAGTGCATCTACAACATTCTTCAAAGTGTCTGCCTTTACTAGCAGCACCTTTTTATCCTCAACCATATCTCTCACAAACTGATATTAAACATCAATGTGCTTTGTCTTGGAATGATAAGCAGGGTTCTTAGCCAAGAAAATTACACGTTGGCTATCACCATCTATCCTTATAGCTTGTTGCACCAACCCCATACTTGAGCGTGATATCTGCAACAAAACTAATTCCTTGCTTGCATGAGTGGTTGCTATGTATTCTGCCTCTATAGTTGAAAGAGCCAATACATACTATCTTTTACTCATCCAAATAATTGCAGCTCAAAATAGGCTAAATATGTACCCACTTGTAAATCTTCTTTGGTCTATATCTCCAACCTAGTCTGCATCAAAAAAACCACGATGTCCAAAACTCTGTCCAATCCTGGTCTTCCTTAGTAGCACTTACCATAATCCCTAGTACCACACAAATATCTGAAAACCTGCTTCACTATCATCCAATTCTTTTTTCCTGGTTTTGACATAAACTTGCTCAATACTCCCACTGCATGTGTAATTTTTGTTCTAGTATAGACCATCACTTACATTAGGTTACCCAATACACGTTCATATGTAACATGGGACATATCCTCCTCTTTGTGTCTTGGGAGACTGTTTAACAGATAGATTTACACCTACATGAATAGGAACCTTCACCGGTTTAACATCTTCATATTAATCCTTTGCAATATTGTCTCGGCATACTTCCTATGGTTTAACCAAAGCTTCCTCTTTTCTCGATATCTCTTAATTTCCATGCCCAAAATATAGTTTTCGGAACCAACATATTTCATGTTGAATTTGGAGAACAATTGGGTCTTCAAATCCTGGATAATTTCTTTGTCATTTCCAACTAGCAACATATCATACACATACAAGACCAAATAAATAACATGGTCACCAATTAATTTAAAATACACATAGATATCCTCTTTGCTTCTGGTGAAACCAAGTCCTCGTATATAGGTATCAAATTTCTGATACCACATCCTTGGTGATTGTTTTAACCCATACATAGAATTTTTTAACCTACATACCAGTTCTTTCTTACCCTTCACCGTAAATTATTTAGGTTGCTAAATGTAGATCTCCTCTTTTAGATCCACCTAAAGAAATTATGTCTTCAAATCTAGTTGTTCTACTTCAAAATCAAATGCATTAGCAACAAATAAAAGTAATCTCATAGAAGTAACCTTGGCAACAGGAGAAAAAATATCACCAAAATCAATTCCTGGCACCTCTAAATAACCTTTTTCTACCGACCAAGATTTTTATTTCTCCACCTTGCTTTCTTCTTTCATCCTCTTCTTAAAAACCCATTTTCTCTCGATGGGCTTCCTTCTAGTCGGCAACTCCACCAGATCGTATGCCTCATTTTTGTCCAACGATGCCATCTCTTAAACCATGGCCTCCTTCCAAATTTTTCCATCCTTTGAATTCAATGCCTCCCTGACAGTTATAGGATTATCATCAATGATAGTTAAAGAAAAATTTGAATAGAAATTAGATGGACTATACCTTTCTAGCTGACTTATTTCCTGAATTGATATTCTCACAGCTGGAGTTTTTGGATCTTCCTTTCCCAAATCTTGTTCTGTTGTAGAGTTTGATTCATCCTCCTTTAGCTAAAATTCCATCTTCTCAGGTTCGTTTTGTAGGACTTCATGTTTAACGACATCTTTCACCTATCTAAACACCACATCTCAGCTGTACACAACCTTCCTTGTTTCTGGGCTTCAAATCTTGTAACCGCTTAAACCATCCTTATACCTAATAAAGATTCTTAATATGTGTTTCTTGTATATTTTTATTATATATTTGCTTAGTATCAATTGTTGAGAGGATGTTGTTATAGTTATAAAAAAAATAATTTATGATATTGTATAATATGTTCTGTTGAATGTGGCGAAGTAAGTAAAGGGTTTTATACATCGCAGGAATTTTATGTATGATAAAAGGTAGTAGAAGAACAATAGATTAGTGACATCACATAGTCCCTCAATGTTGTAGAAGCCTGGTTCTGCAACCACCCATTGTCACCTTATGCGAGACTGCAATCTGCTTGCAGGTCATTGTAAAAGGGCTAATGATCAAGGGTTTTTAGTACGAAACATAGATTGAACCTAGGTGAAGCCCAAAAGAGCCAAAAAATGGTTCCATTTTCGAGAACATGATCTGTTTGAGAGATATGTGGATGTGGCACCCGTCGAATAAGGAAATTAAATATTTGATAGTCCATAAGGAACACAAATTTTCAAATCAAGAGAACAAAAACCCTCGTCTGACATTTGAAGTGAGGTTTCAAAGGTATCTTTTCACATAGAAATATGAAATGTTCTTTGGATCATTCCCTAGTGAATTGTTTGAGTGGATGTCTATGTTGACTGAAAGGTGTTAGCTCCCTGTATTCATCAAGATTGGCAAATTCTGACAGCAGGGAGAAAAATCATTTCAACCACTTTGGGATTCTAGGATCTAGCCCTCCTGAATCTGGAGAGGGAACTCTCCAATAAGTGCAAATATGGGTTTGTCTTTGAAGTTTGGGTAATGATATTAGGCTAGTTATGAAGGCCAAGGGTTTTTTTGTTTTTTTTTATGGTTGAGCATGATTATTATTTGAGGGGAAAGTTCTTAGTGCAAAGAGTTTCAAAGGTGAGAAGTTGCAAGTGAATAGAACATTTTTGGCTAAAAGATAGATATAACGCTAGTTTTTAGTCCATTGGGCTATGGAGTCATATCAAGGCTTTAATTGAGCAACAACATCAAGAGTGATCCAAGGGGCAAGCCATCTATATCACAAGATTATTGAGATTAAAATGATGGAATGGAAATAATAAAGTGTTGGAGGGGTGGAAACTGATAATAATTTCACAAGGGATTTATAGTCAGTCCAAACAAGAAAAACCTCTTAAGTAACTATTTAAAACCAACCAAGAACAAGGCTAACCATAGACTTCTTGCGCAAGTTTGTATTAAAGAAGCTTAATTGTAAAACAATCCAGCAATCCGCATAATTACCTTCAGAAAGTATGAAAACACGTAAGAGAAACAAAGTGTAACCTAAGATCAGATAAGGTACTCTTAAACCTAGAATACTTTCAGTCAGCACCAAGGGAAACCTTTAGAATCTGCCTTTGGAGAATAGAAACTAGAAATAGGGAAAACCATCACTTTTCTAGTCTAACTTTAATAAGAAAACCATGAAAATAACTTTCAAGAACAATGTTTAAAGTAAATAGTAGGACGAGGGAACGCCAGGATTCCTAACTGCTTAAACTATATTGAATCGTTCTTAAAAAAACAATTTGGAGGAAAACATGGAGATAATGCTTATCAATCAGAGAAGGGTACTGGTAAACAATAAATCCTAACTCTATAAATGATGTTCTTTATCAGAGAATAGTGAACAATATGGCATACGTGAAAGGAGAAACAAATAACAAAGAAAAGGGAAATTCACTAGTGATATAGACCAGGATCCCAAGAAACAACTTTTTATTGATGTCAAAACAGTTACAGTCTTCAGGTCCAATGTTTTAGTTCAGCAATCATCTTCACTATTCAGCCTAACTAATCTAAACGCAAACAGAGCTTCAAGGGCCAGTGAACACTATCTACAAGTAGGAGTTTCGAGCTCAATTATATTTCAAAGTTATGCAACCAACAATTTCTCATATTCTACAGAGGTATTTATAGATGAATGAGGAGGTGAGATCTGATAAAATATCTCCCAAGGCAATTAATACAGAGTAATGACTTCTCGGCCTGTGAGCGGCTCGATGGAGAAGTTTTTACAGGTTGTTCACTGTATTAATTGATTTACATTTATGAATTAAGCTCAGTGGGAGATTTTGTTTACTTTGAGGCTTTGTTTTATGTTAAAGTAACTCTGCTGATATTTGTTGCATTAAGTTCCTGTGCCAGAATTAATTCTTCGGCTGCGTTGAGGCAAATATCTGATTTTGAACAATAACTTTGGCCTCTGTTTGAATGCTTTGAGGCACAGGTGGTTTCGCGGTAGCTATGAGGAATCAATTCGCCTCAGATGTGGCAGTGAAGGCCTTTCTGTCTGTTAAAAACTTATGATTTTCTTTTAACTGTGTTTTAATTTGGGGGATTAGGATTTTGATAATCAATCTTAGCCATAATCCCTGCAAATCTGTCTTCAATATTTTGTTCTTCTACATTCTGTCTTCAACACTGATACTCTTTTAATGATGATTTAATAACACCGTGTCTTGTCGATGTGCAGGGCCACACAGGGCTGATATGGCATCAATGCCCATGAATCATTGATGAAAAGTGTTTCCAAACCCTTTATATCTCTTTCCCTTTGATAAACGAAAGTCCAAAGGATCGTCACCCTCGACTTTCATTTTTCTTTGTTTATAATGGGAAAACATTTGAAACCTACAAAATACAAACAATTTTTAATAAATCCTGCGTTTTTTGGTTTTACTACTGCAGAGGGTGAGGGGAGGAGCGTAGCCATTGGATGGCAGCATCCAACGGTGGAGATCTAGCCAAGAGAAGGTTAAAAGGAGAGCAGAGGGAAGGAATAAGTTAGATCTGTCGATCTGCAGAGATCGATGGTTTGGAGCGATCCAGGATGTATAATAGAGAAATAGCGCAAATACAAAGAAAATAGGTTAAAAAACCTTAGGCGGAGCGAAAATCAATTAAAAATCGAAATGGGTTTCGGGAGAAATATGAGCCGTCAGATGCGACTAGACCCACAGAGATCGATAGCAGATATTAAATTGGGAGATTGGCGATCGGGGCGAACAAACAAACGCACCGATCAAAAAATGCGATGTGATTGAGCACGGGCCGTTGATCTAAGGATGAGATCAACGGTGGAGAATAAATCTGGGGAATGGCCAATCGGGGGAAAAATTATAATGCACCCGATGAAAACTTGCGATGCGATGTTGCGAGGGCCATTGATATGAGGATCAGATCAATGGCGGGGAAATATTTCAAAGCGAAACAGCGAAAAACCCTTTATATCTTATGAAAATCCAAAATTTTAATAAAAAAAAGGTTTTGATTTGGCCGGGATAGATATATGAAGTGGATAGGTGCCCATTTGTGGGGCCATGGGTTTATGGGAAATGATAGGCCCGGGTCTTATGTGTGAAAAGGGCCTATCGCATCGAAACTTCGGAGTAAGGCTTTTCAATCAAGACATTGAATTTCTCCGATGCAACTGGCGCCTCGGGACTTAAACTATCGGTCCCAGGCATAGGTTATATGAATGGAAAGCAACAGGGGGCGGGGTTTATATATATGGGACTCAATCGCATCGGAAAGTTTGATGCGGGTCTTTCAATCAACCCATAGTGAATTTCTCCGATGCGATTGCGCGATCGGGTCTTTTAAATCTAACCATTTTCATTTAAAAATCGTTAAATGGGCGCGTTAGACCAAAACTTTGGATAAGTGGGTTTTTTGACTTTACAAAGGAAAAATACCATTGGGGATGAAATTTTATAATGTTTTAAGCACCGAAGGTGGGCCCACAGGTTATATGGAAAAAATAATATGATCGGGGTTTATAAACACGGGGCTTAATTGCATTGGAGTTTTTGAAATGGAAAAAATACTTGCACACTTGGATGTTTGCGATGTGATAAGCACCGAAAAGGATTAGCGCTTGGTTCCAGCCCCAAAGCGTATAGTGGGGAAGTCGTTAGGACTTAGCCCAAGGGAGCTTAAGTCCATAGTAATAAAAAACTTGTTTTTTATGAAATTTTTCAGAGTCTTCAATGGATTTGGGGGTTTCGGTATAGTTAAAAAATGAGTTTTTAAACTATGTAAAGAGGATTTTCACGAATGGGAGAAGGAAAATCATGAAAAGTAGAGGAATTTTATGGAGAAAAAGGGGAGCAAATGAAGGTTAGTTTTGAAGTGGGAGAGGGGAAAAATGATGATTTTACAGTAGTCTTTTCTCATGAAATCAGCAGAATTTCTGAGTATAAAATGGGAAAAGAAAATGAAGATTTTGGACAGAGGCATGAGGCCTTTAAGAGTCTTCAAGAGCCAACACTTTTTAGCAATAAAATTTTTTCCTTGAAGGCTCAAAAAGTCTTAGCCACCTTTCGCTATAACAAATTTTATAGGTGGCTAACAGTGGCTCGACTTGGGGATGGTGCCTTCTTGAAGGCATCAAGAACTTCAGAGTTGCATTCTCTGGGAGGCTAACCTGGGCCTTATCCATTGGGTTTCTCTTCCTTTGCTGGGATGATATTGCTTTGAAACATATTAGCAGTCATAGAAACAATGGATCTTCATCAATACAAACTTTCTACCTACCCAATCCTACTGATCTAACATTTTTTCTTCTTTAGAGTGCACTTGGATTGGCAAACTCTTTTCAGAACATTTTATTCTTTTAAAAATAGGAAATATAATCTCTTTCTACTCCTTATTTCACCATGGACTCAGTTTAAACAGTTGAGACCATATGATTCTCTACCTAATCTACCATCTGTTGGGATTAGACTGTCCAACAGGCTTTATTCTCTACATTCTATAACATAAATTTAAAAACAGTCAAGTCAAGATTAAGTTGTTTGACTTGCTGTGATCTATGGCATAAAATAAAAATTGCACATATACATCTATTTTGAAGAAAATTTAAAACAAAAATGGAAGGCGTAAGATCTGAAAATTCAAAGCACTTCCTTCATCCTTTTACAACTCTGTTTTGACTCTTACTTGAGCTGTCTTTTCCTTGTTCTCTGGTTCAGATTTTGAGAATGTTATAACCAGATTTACATCTTTTTGACTCAGAAAAATAGAACATATTTGAGTCATCTCTCTTTGGAAACTTAGGTTCAGATTTTAAACATGTTTGAACCTTTAATTTCTATCCTAATCTATCAACTGATAAGCCAAGATTAAACATTTTGGAAAATCGAATTCATTATCCTATCAGCAGAAAATTTAAAACTAATTAGTCAATATTAGGCTGTTTGACTAACTAGAAGTGTGTTTTGCAGGAGTGGCATTTAAGCTTGCACAATTTCAAATTTGTTTCTCTTTTTGGTATGGGGCTGTACCTTTATTGTTTTGACAATCTGCCCTCTTTTCTTTCTTTCTCTGTTTTTGTATTTTTGATTTTTATAACTTTTAATGCATTGTTGGATGAGATATTTATAATGAGAAAAAAGATAAAAATGCTTTCATAACATGTCATGGATCAAGAGAAGTAATGTTTAAGCATCCTGCCATTGACAACACCTCCAAACAATTCTGCTCCATTCAACTCCTGTAAAAAATATGCGTTGTTACCAACAACTGAATGAACAGAGTAAGGACCAAGGCATAAGTTGTCAAATTTTCCATGCTTGCCCTTGTCTTCCCTCCTTGAGTCCCACTTTAAAACTTTGTCCCCAATTTTGAAATTTCTGGCCTTTGTTATTTTGTTAAAAAGTTTTTTTATGCTGATATGCTTCTGCAATGCTTTCATATATACCTCTTCTCTAATTTGCTGAAGATGAATGGTATGATTTATTCTTCTGATCATGTCATTATCTTCAGTTTGCAACTCTTGAATAAACTTCATCACCGGTACACCAAGGCTATTTGGAAAAATTGCATCAGTACTATAAACAAGTTGAAACGGTGACATGCCAGTAGATTTCTTCAAAGTTAATCTGTCAGCCCAAAGTGCATGAACAAGCTTTGTGTGCCAAGAATTTTTTTTGTCCTCCAACAGTTTCTTGATTATGTTCACTAAACTCTTGTTTTAGGATTTTGCAAGTCCATTACGTTGAGGGTAATAGGCCATGGAATGCCCCAATGTTATCTGATATCTATGATAGAACTCAACCATCCTCTTTGATCCAAATGTTGTTGCATTATCAGTGATGATCTTGGTAGGACAACCAAATCTCGAGAGAATGTTAATCTCCATGAATTTTATAATAACTAAATCATTGGCCTGTCTATAAGGTATGGCTTCTATCCACTTAGTGAAATAGTCTGTGGCAGTGAGAATCCATTTATGCTGGGTAGAAGATGGTGGATGGATTTCTCCTATGAAGTCAAGTCCCCACTGTTGAAATGGGGCTTCAACAGTGATTGGATGCAGAGGTAGGGGTAGCAGTTTTCTTTTGACTTCAAAAATTTGACATTTATGATAGGCAATAATCATCTTGTGTATATCAGGAAAAAGAGTAGGCCAATAGAAGCCAGCCCTCAAAATTTTGTTGGCTATTGTCTTCCAGTATAAATGACCTCCACACTCTCCTTCATGGAACTTGTGCTTAACCTTCTCTGCATCAAACTCAGGCAAACATTTAAGCAATAGACCACTTGCATTTTTCCAATAAAGATATTTATCTATAATGCAATAGTTTACAGCTTTTAACTTTAGGAATCTTGCCTTTGTATTTGTCAACTAGGAGGTGTATTTAAATTAAGCAAAACATAAATAATATCAGTGTACCAACGAGAATTCATAAAATGGTTTTCAAAAATAGGAGTTGAGAATCCTTCTTGATCATCCAAAGCATCAATCATATTAATATCAAGGACTTCAAAATTGGATTCAGCCATTAATCTAGCAAGACCTTGGCCTTGGATGAGTTTAGTGGGTTTTATCTCTAAATCATATTCAAGGATAACAACAATCCACTTACCTCTCTTACCATCTGGGTCCTGCGTAAGAATGTCTTTAAAAACTGAGTTTGGGCAAAGGAAATGATGTGTGAGTGAAGGATGTATACTCTTAAGTCTTTCAAAGCTTTAACCAAAGAAAAATCTTGTTTCTCCATAATGTTATACTTCAAAGGGGCATCCCTCAATGCCTTACTAAAGAATGAAATAGGCTACTCTTGTCCTTGCAGATTTTTCTATAAAAGGACAGCAGCTATGGTATGTTCTAATGCAAATGAAAAAATATAAAAATCTCTTGAAAAATCAGGAGTTATAAGAACCGGTGTTTTGGTTAATGCTTGTTTCACTAGCTCAAAAGAATTCTTTGCTTCCAAGGTCCATTTTACCCCTTGCTCCTTCTTCAACATGTTTGTGATATTTCTAAGGAGCTCAACCAAGTTGGGGATGAACCTTCTAAAAAATTTAATCTTTCCAATGAAAGATTGCAACTTTTTGATGTTTCGAGGATGAGAGATTTGCAATATGGCCTCAATCCTCTTTGGATCTATCTTAATACCCTCTTCTGAAATAATGTGCCCAAGAAGCTTACCTTCTTGGAGATCGAATAGTGTCCTCTTAGGGTTTAAATATATTCCAAACTTTCTGCATTTATCGAAAACCTTTCTTAAATGTTCTAAGTGTTCTTCATCTATTTTTGAAAACACAATAACATCATCAAGATAGATAATGATGAAGCAGCCCAGTTCCTCCGAGAATGCTATGTCCATGGCTTTTTGAAAAGTTGCTCCAGCATTAATTAGACCAAAAGGCATTTTCACATACATGAAAGTGCCCCATGGTGTAGTAAAGGCTGTCTTTAATTGATCAGCAGGGTGAAATAAGATCTGATTGTACCCTGAGTAGCCATCAAGCTAAGAAATTCTTTAGACCCTACCACCCTTTGTAAAATATGATCCATCTTGGGTAAAGGGTAGTTTTCTTTTAATGAAGCTTTGTTCAAGTCTCTAAAGTCTATACAAAGCCTGATATCTCCATTTTTCTTCCTAACAGACACCAGATTAGATACCCATTCAGAATATCTAATAGGGACAATAATACTAGCATCATAAATTTTCATGATTTCCTTCTGAACCAATGGTAACTGAACAGGGTTTATTCTACGCAGTTTCTATTTGAATGGTTTTTGGTTTTCTTTAATAGGTATTTTGTGCTATATTATTTCAGTGTCATAGGATTTAAGATCTTCATAACTCCACGCAAAAACATTAGAAAACTCTTTAAACAACTCTATTTATTCAATTTTAATGTGAGCTGGTAAATTCTTAGACAGTTTAATCATCTTTTGTTTAAGCTCACTGCCTATATTGTACTCCTCCACTTCAGTCTCTACAAGTTCCAGTTTTGGATTTTTGGCCGCATCGTTAAAATCAAACAACTCTTCTAAAGGTACCAGACTGGTTGGCAAACTTTCATCTTTAGAGTGCAAAGTTTCTAACTCCTCTGTTTCTAACTCTGCATCCAATTCTGCTTTGTTTTTAAGTTTTCTAGTCAAAAGGTTAATATTGAAAAGCTCAAGAGATGGCTCTTCTTCACCAAGAAAATTTTCTTCACTGCAGTCTGTATCATAATCTGAATTTGAACCGTGTATTTTGAATTCATTTCTGAACTACATGAAGTCTTCTATTTGTTTTTCTTCGTCGAACACCTGCCAATATTTTTCGTTATCAGGAATGACTAGTCTAAATTTTATCTGAGTTGTGTAATCTTCGGTTTCATATAGCATTAAGCATGTTCTAGCTGCAAAGGCTAAATTGTGGGCCGCAATATTTGTTTTTGTTGGGAAAAAAATTAATTTGGACTCCTCAAAAGTTTTTAAAAAGTCCATGACATTGTTTCGGTAGGCCCTAAGTCTGGGATGATTTGCATTATACTCCCCATTTACTTGCCTAATGACTAACTCTGAATCCCCATACACATTGATTCTTTTGGCTCCTAACTTCGTCAATAATCATAAGCCTAAAAGAAGGGATTCATATTCCGCTATGTTATTCGAACACTGGAAGTTTAATCTACAGGAAAGACTTCCTGTGTGGTTGTTTTCAGTGTTTCAAATCCAAACCCCTGCACTAGCATTGTTCCTAGTGCAGGATCCGTCGAAGTTCATACTCCATAGAGGATTAGTTTCGGGTTTGACAGTTGGGCCACTATCCTCTTCAGCAAGCGTTCTTTTTGTTTTTTTTTTTAATATCAGTGCTTAGTTTAATTTTTTTAATTCCTCTGGTTTCTCGTTAAGCTGAGGAATGATTTCTTGATTGTCAAGGTTAAAAAACGATGGATGCATGATTTGTAATTCAAGACCCGTGTTGTGTTTGCTAGAATTTACATGTTCAGCAAGCTATTCTGATACTCCTACGTTGTGTTTCTCTTCCTCCCTATCGACCATTAATCTTGTTAAAGTGACTTGTTCACTAAATGCTTCATCGTTACACAGAATAAAAGAATCAAGGCCTATATTTACAAAATACAGAGGAGATTTTTGTGGTCTGTCTTGACTTGTAACTGTATATTGCATATGGGATTCCCTGTACAGTCTTCTAGTCTGATTGAAAACAGGTATAGTCGCATAGTTCATGTCCATTTGCATAGTCCCTAGTAACTTAGCCCCCCATGATCTTGATAACAACATTTCATACTTGGGGGGAACATCAGCCACCACAATATCCATGACTAAACATTTGGCTAGAATCTGGGTTAGATTAACACAGAGGTCTTTGATTAATCCTAAACATTTTACTCTGCTTGAGTCAAAGGAGTAAAGGTCTTTGTAAGGTTTGGTGATTTCTAGACCAAGGCTCTCCATCACAGCTTTAGGCATTAAATTATGAGAAGCCCCGGAATCATGCATAGCGTGGTGCAAAATTTTTCCATGAATGTTTAAACTCACATAAAAGGGAGGAACATGTCCCTCTTGATATCTACCTTCAATCTTTGGACCGAAAATAAGCTCGGGATGGTCATAATTAAGATTGATTGTATCCTCATTTTCCTCTATTTTTAAAGCCTTCAAAATTTGGGTCCTATATACATGCTGGGTAGCTAACTCAGTCAAGGGAACAAAGATTTTGATTTTGGAAATTTCTTGCTCCAGGCTGAAAGGAATTTGATTCTTTGAAGCACTTGTCTCAGCCTTATTAGCTGTTATTCTATCAGCAGCATCAATTTGCTGATTTGTTTTATTTACATTTGACGAAATTGTTTTAACAGGAGTACTAGCTGAAGTGTTAGTACTACTAATGTCTGCACTCTGTTTTTCACTGTTTTGAGTGCATTTCTCTCTACCTTTACCAGAATTTACAGCCACTGTTTTGTCCTTTTGTTTGACCATTTTAGACTTGGTTGCAGTGTTGTTTTGTGAAGATTTTTCCGAGGTTTCGGTGTTGGGGGTTTGCTGACTAGTTTTACTTCTAAGGTCATATTCTCTTTGAGATTCTATGATGACATTTTCCATGTCTTGATAATAATTTTCATCATCATATATTTTGTCATCATAAGTTTTGTATAGACCTTGTTTTCTATTGGTAATGAATCTCAAAGTCATCATTATCTACTGACATGTTGATATCATCTTCCTCTTGTTATTTCATCTGTTTCCTCAACCTCACTTACATAGTTTTGATAGAGAAAGGGAGGAGTGATCTATTGATCATATTCCCTAGGTCTGTTTGGAGGTTAGTTCCTTCTAAAATTCTGATTCTAGTTTTGGATTACATTTTTGAGGAGCATTTTGATTTTGGCTTGCTTGTGCTCTCTTAATTATGCTCATCTCTTTCATCATCTCCTCATCATTTTCTCCATCTTTGAGCTGAAGTAGAAGGTGTGGATTCCTCTCTAAAAGATACCTCTTCTTGTTTTTCATTCTTTCTCTTTTCTCCATAAAATTGACTTCCACAGCAAGAGCATCTTTTTGCATCTCTTCCCGAGTTGCGGGATCTCTCTCTCGGTGATAGGCCATCTCGAGGTCGATCCCTCGAAACTTGTTTAATGCTAAGCCTTGGGGAGGCTTTAGATGCGGGAAAAGTGCATTGTAGACAACTGTTAAATCTAGTGCGGTAAGCTTGCACACTTTCCCCAGAGTGTTTCTATGGAGGTTCTTGTAATCGGAAAGGACTTGGAAGGGATTTTTCTTCACTTCCCATTTATTTAAGAAAGTTTGATGGAAGGCTTGTAGATCCTTGATCTTATGGGGGGTTAAGCCTTTAAACCATTTTCTTACTTCTCCCAGGACTTTGAGCAAATAGTCTAAGTTTGACGAAATCATCATCGATTTCATTTCTGTCAAAGTAGTCATTCATCTTATCCACATGTTGTGATGCGGTAGTAGCATTACTAGCATCATATAACGGAATTTTTGGACTGATAGTCTTGTGGAAGATTGACTAATGGTACGGGGAAGGACTAGGGGAGCATACCATGCTGCCATGATATGTGGTGTAGGTGGATTCACAAGGGGTGGATTAACAAAAGGAAAGTGGGCTGAAGTGGAGTGGTTTGGACGTGAATTAAGTATGAAGGGATGTGGATGGAACAACGCGGTAGATTCTTTGAGTTGATCTTGGATGAGAGACACCTAAATTGTGGAAGGAAATGCAAATCGGAAATTGTTGTTCTGCTTTACGAGTACATTCACTTGTAGGGATGAAAGTGAAGACTCGAGTCTATACGGAATTATATCATCAAATGACCTAGTTCTAAATGGATTTACTAAGTTAGCTTGTGATTGTTGTAGAGCTGTAAGATTTTCGGGCTTGAATTAGCTCTCAAGGAGTGATGCGAAAATAGTTGATAATTTGATCCTGAGGAGACTTCCTAAGGATGCCTTACGGGTTATCAACTATCTCGGGTGGATCGGGGTCGGGGATGGGTTCTAGTGTGAATCTTTCTAGGAGCCACTATGCGTGTTTTTCCACCCAACTAAACAAGAAAAGTTCAACCGGATATGGCAATCTTTGAGAGGTTAACTAATCTTTTTACACAAATTTTAATCCTACGAGTCCTCTAAGCGAGTTTGAATGATATTATAAGGATAAGTGTTCTTCCCGAGTGGAGTCTTAAGGTACGGTCGGGATTGTGGAGTCGCGAAGTGGAAGTTTTTCGCTCTAAAGGGTAAAAGGTTTTATGGTCCACCATGTTTATTGGATACCAATCTGAAATATTTTAGGTTTTAAAGGTTATTGTTTCGGTTGTGTGGTTTAAGAATATGCCTAACTCGTGTTTAAAAACTTAGCTACGGTTATGAGACAAAGACGGTCTACTCTTATGGCTAAGCTAGCAAATCTTTCAAGGTTTAGATAAAGACTTATGAGAATCCTAGGGTTTGCCTAGTTTGTCACTGATTCAAACAAGTTTCATCCATGATTACCATTATTTGGTAGTGCTTGAAAAGAAATTTGATTTTTTTACTCACGGAGTTTGTATGAACTTTTAAAGGGAACCGGAAGATTTAATTAGGTTGTCCCCTAGCGAAGTTACCGAAATGTTAGTTGCTTTGGTAGCTCGAGTGATTAATATGGAAAATGTTGCTTAAGAAAATCTACGATATCCTATGGTTACCTTAAAATGAAAATGATTTTGGGTTAGCTCCCAGTAGTCGCAGAAATGTTAGGAATGCAGCAATTAGCAAGATTGGCAAAGTCCAATCACGAAACAACATCATTTCAACCACTTTGGGATTCTAGGATCTAGCCCTCACGAATGCAGAGGGATCTCTCCAATAAGTGAAAAGATGGATTTGTCTTTGAAGTTTAGGTAATGATATTAGGCTAGTTATGAAGGCCAAGGGTTTGTTCTATTTTTGGATGGTTAAGCATGATTATTGTTTGAGTGGAAAGTCCAAAATGCAAAGAGTTTCAAAGGTGAGAAGTTGCGAGAAAATAGAGCATTTTGGCTAAAAGATAAGAATATAACGGTTTTAGTCCATTGGGCTATGGAGTCATATTAGGGCTTTAATTGAGCAACAACATCAAGAGTGATCCAAGGGGCAAGTCATCTATATCACAAGATTATTGAGATTAAAATGATGGAATGGAAACAATAAAGTGTTGGAGGAATTGAAACTGATAATAATTTCACAAGGGGATTTATCGTCGGTCCAAACGAAAAAGCCTCTTAAGTATTTGAAACCAACCAAGAACGGGGCTAACCATAAACTTCTTGGGCAAGTTTGTATTAAAAGCGACTTAATTGACAAGCAATCCGATAATCCGCATAATTACCTTTAGAAAGTATGAAATACAAGAGAAACAAAATGTAACCTAAGATGAGGTAAGGTACTTTTAAACCTAGTCTGCTTTTGGCCAACACCAGGAACATAGAATACTTTGGAGAATAGGAACTAGAAACGGGGGCAAACCATAGCTTTTCTAGTCTACTTTAATAAGCAAATGATGAAAATAACTTTCAAGAATAATAAAGCCCAAAACGGAAACAGTAGGACGAGGGGAGACGCCAACATTCCTAGCGTTGCTTAAAGCTGTATTGAATCATTCTTAAATAAAAAAATTGGAGGAAAACATTGAGATAAAGCTTATTAGTTAGAGAAGGAGTCTTGGTAAAACGGTAAATCCTAACTCTATAAATGTTGTTCTTTATCGGAGAATAGTGAACAATATGACATACATAGAAGGAAAAACAATAACAAAGAAAGAGGCACTTCACCGATGATATAGACCGGGATCTGACGACTTATTATTGATGTCAAACCGGTTACAATCTTCAAGTCCCGATGTTACGATTCGGCAATCATCTTCACTATTTAGCCTAACTAATCTAGCACAAATAGAAACGGGCCGGTGAACACTATTTACAAGAAGGAGTTTCGAGCTCAAGTATATTTCAAAATTCAACAACCAACAATTGCTCTCATCTTCTACGGAGAGGTATTTATAGAAGAATGAGGAGGTGAAATACGAGGAAAAAGATATCCCAAGGGCAATTAATACGGAAGTAATGAATTCTCGGCCTTTGAGGGCTCAATGGAGAAATTTACGGAGTGATCTGCTCTGTATTAATTGTTTTACGACTAAGATTAGGCTCGGCGGGGAGCTTTTATTATTTGGAGCTCTGTGTCATGTTGGAGTAACTGCGAGATATTTTTTTCATTAAGTTCCTTGCGAAGTAACTCTGCGGGCATCTTTGAGGCAAATATACGATTTTTGCTCAATAACTTCGGCCTCTGTTTGAATGCTTTGAGGCATAGGTGGCATTTATGGTAGCTAGGAGGAATCAATTCGCCTCAAATGTGGCGGTCGACCTTTACGTAATAAAACACTTATTATTTTTCCTTTATTTGTGTTTTAATTTTGGGGATTAGGCTTTTGATAATCAATCTTGGCCGTAATCCCCGCAAATCTGTCTTCAATGTTACGTTACCAACGTTACGCTCTTCAGCAACGTACTCTTTTAATTTTTGTTTTAAATAACATAGTGTCTTGTTGATGTGGGGGCGCGCGAGTTCTCAAGGCATCGATGCCCATGAAGCATTGAAGAAACGTGGAATTCGAAGACCTGCGAATGGTCTTCTTTGATGAATCAAAGGCACGAGAAACGTCTTTCCCGGCCTTCGGCCTTTCTTTCGATATAATGGAAAACCATTAATTCTGCAAAAATACGAGCAATAATTATAAAATCTGCGTTTTTTGGTAAACTACTTCGAGAGGGCGTGGGGAGCGATCATGGCCGTTGGATGGCATCATCCAACGGTAGAGATAATTCAAGAGAAGGTAAAAGCGGGACGGGGAGAAGAATAAAACGGGAATGATCTTGCACCGTCCGTCTGGACACGTGGACGGTCCGGATCGGTCGGAGGAATCGCAATCGGGGCAACACTCAAATGGTGCCAATGTAAATTTGCGATCGATGAAAGCGGTTGTTGATGCGGGGATCGGATCAACGGTGGGGGAATGAATGCACGGGTTTTGAAGCGAGAGGTAAGACTTGTGATTGGAGGGAATGAGGATCATTGGATCACGGAAGGTGGAGAGGAGATCAACGGCGGACAATCGATCGGGGATTGGCGATCGAGGTGGCAAATAAACGTGCCGATGAAAAGTTGCGATGCGAGTTTGCGGGGCCGTTGATCTAGAGATTAGATCAACGGTGTAGAATAGATAGAGGTTTAGCCGATCGGAGGTAGCAAACAAAAGGCATGCGATGAAAAACTCCCGATGCGATCGAGCAGCCGTTTGATCGGCTTACGATCGACGGCGGGGATTACAACTTTTAAAACGAAATTTGGCGGAAAACCCTTTAAAACTTTATAAAACCCGGGGTTTAATATTATATGAAGTTTTTGGCTTTGGGGTTGGGTTTTATACATATGAAGTGGATAGGCATTGCGGGGCCTTTAGTTATATGGAATATGATGGGCCGGGGCATATATATCAAACTAATCGCAATCGACCTCGGGCTCGGGCTTTCAATCAACCCATTAGAATTTTGCGATGCGATTGAGTGCCTTGGGATCTTTAACACTCGGTCTGCGAAAATTGCAGAGATTATATGGATGGAAAGTAGTGGGGGGGTGGGGTTTATATATATGACCCAATCGCATGCGAAAGTTTGATGTGAGTCTTTCGATCAACCCATTTGTGAATTTAACAGTAATTTGGGGCGCGTTAGACCAAAACTTTGGAAAAGAGGGCTTTTGTATTTTCAAAGGAAAAAATGGATCGGGCATGGATTTTTCAATTTTTTAAGCATCAAAAGCGAGGCCCAAGGGTTATATGAAAAAATAATATGATCGGATTTTATAAACACGGGCCAATCGCATCGGAACTTGAGAAACATGGCAAAAGACTTGCGCACTTGGATCTTTGCGATGTGATTAAGCGCCTTGTGGGCCTAGCGCCTAGCTCTAGGGTGTGGGCATGTGGGGGAAGTGGTTTTAAGACTTACCCCAAGGGGCTTAAGTCCTTAGTAATAAAAACTTGTTTTTTTATGAGTACTAACGAGAGTTTTAAATGGATTTGAAGGTTCGATTATAGTTTAAAAAATGAGTTTTAAACTATGTAAAGAGGATTTTCACGAATGGGAGAAGGAAAATAATGAAGAAGTAAGAGATTTTTATGGAGAAAAAGGGGAAAAATGAAGGTTAGTTTTGGAAGAGGGAGGGAAAATGATGGTTTTGCGGTAGTCTTTCTATTGGAATTAAGCAGAAATTTTGCTAAAGTATAAAATAGAAAACAACAAATGAAGATTTTGGACGGAGGCATGAGGCCTTCCAAGAGTCTTCAAGAGCCAACACTTTTAGCAATAAAATTTGTTCCTTGAAGGCTCAAAAAGTTTTAGCCACCTTTTGCTATAACAAATTTTATAGGTGGCTAACGGACATATCGATTAAACACAGGAATTATTGAAAACATTCATATAGGCGCTTCTTGTACAATTGAAGAGATTAATACATATAAAACCTATTTCAGAATTAAGACATATTACTTTGGTCTTACAAAGAGATGCCGGGAATCATTCTAAAATATTTTCATTCATGAAATTAAGACGTACTTAGATGCCAAGCCTATTTAGACAAATATTATGTCCAATACATCCGCGAAAAGTTGCTGCAATTAAAGTTGAGGTCGAAAAACTATTACGAGAAGGATTTATTTATCCAATTCCATTATGATTAGCTATTTAATATAGTCCCTATTAAAAAAAAAACAAGGGACTATACGTGTATACACCGATTATAGAGACATTAATAAAGCATGTCCAAAAGACAATTATCCTACCCCTATTTCGACCAAATTATCGATGATTGTCTTGGAAATGAAATTTTTCATTCATGGATGGATTCTCTGGTTATAATCAAATCAACATATTTCTTGTTGATCAACCAAAAACAACATTTATATGTCCTTGGGGAGACATTTTCTTATTGAAAATTACCTTTCGGAATAAAAAATCACATCACAAACTTTTCAAGGGAAATGTCTTACGCTTTTCATGATATCAAACATATTGTGCAACCTTATACGGATGATTTACTTGCTTACTTTTTATGCGGGGTCGATCATCTACACACTTACGAGCTATTTTCATGAGATGATGGCATTACAATATTTGTTTAAACCAGCACAAATGTGTTTTGAGTGCAATCGGGACAATTACTAGGATTCATCGTTTCAAAAGCCAAGATTTGTGTTGACTCCTCGAAGGTTGAGGCCATCATCAATTTACATCCTCCTTCCACACTTCGCCAACTCCAAAGTTTGCAAGGAAAGCAAATTCATTATGTAGGTTTATCTAGAACTATCTTGAGTTAAAAAGGTTTTCCCGATTGTTGAAACAAGTGTTCCTTTTATTTGGGATGAGGTTGCTAATAAATCTTTTTGATGTACTAAAACACACATTGACCCATGCACCGTTATTGCATCCACCCAATTACCACTGGACTACTTTTTATCTTAGCTACCTCTAATTCCACCATTGGAATGGTTTTGGTTCAAGAGGATGAATCTCACAATGAGCATGTGATCTACTATCTAAGTCGGAATCTCAACCGACGGAAATTAAATATTCGCATGTGGATAAATTGGCCTTGGCCGCGGTTCATGTTGTCCAACGATTTCGTCACTACATCTTGTTACGTAAAACAATGTTGTGATATCTAATTGCAACTTTGATGATGTATATTTTGACAAAAAAATTACTCGGGGGGAAAATAATCTAAATGGATTGTCATCCTACAAGAGTTTGATTTGGAATTTGAGAAATCTAAATCAAAGAAATCACTAGTGTTTGCGGAACTTGTGTGTGACTTTCCCAAATGCGAAACGAAACCATGGTAGAGAATCCCATTGCAGAGATGAATCTATGTTTCTTATCAATACTTTTATATCCATGGTATGTATATATCATCACATATATTCAAACCCAAACCTTTCACACAGAGCTTTCACGTTCAAATCGATGAAGAATCTGAGTATCAATCCCAACAATACAATATTGTTGGAGACACTCTTTATCGTCATAGTGCGAGATTCTATTTTTCGACGTTGTATAACTCACGAAAAGGTTGAAAGAGTTTTGAATGATTGCCACTCTGGAGCATGTGGTGATCATATGTTTGGGTTTGCCACAACCCAAAATATATTGTGCGCTATTTATTTTTGGTCATCCTTATTCAAAGATTGTATTATTACAATTTGAAAATGTCATAACTGCCAAATTTTTTATCGAAAGATGCGTGCAACTCCACCGCCTCTTCACCCAATCATTGTTATCGAGTCCTTTTTGCGAAATGGGCATTGATTTCATTAAATGTAACCCTCACTCGTAGACGGGCATGGGTATATTATTCTCGTTATATATTATTTTACCAAATGGGGCGAGGCGATGCTATATTCGCAGCGGATGGAAAAACGCAACTACATTCGTATTCAATCATGTGATTTCTCGTTTCGGTGTGCCTCAAGCTATTATCACATACCATAAGTCATTTTTGAAATATAATGATGACCAAACTTTCTAATCAACTTGGCACCTTTCCACGATAATTCTACTCCATAATACACTGACTAATGGTCAAGTTGAAGCCATCAACAAGGTTTTAACCCACCATGATTAAATGGATTATCAGGAACTCACAAATCAAATTGGCATCCCATGCATTTTCGGCCCACTATGGGAATACCGAACCTTAGAAAATACTCCTACGGGGTTCACTCCTTTTAAGCTTGTTTTTATGGTTTAGAAGTTGTGTTACCCATTGAATGCGAAATAGCGTCACTCCAATTGGCCATTGAGTTACTACCGGCTACCTGAAGAAGAAAAATGCTTTTTTTACTTAGCACAATTGTATGGAGACTCGGCCTTATGTTGCATTATTTCTGGCTCATAAGAAATGTGTGAAAGCTCATTATGATTGAAGTTTTACCCCTTGTGTTTTTTTAGAAGGTGACCTAGCCTTAGTATATGATCAAGCTAACATTCTAAGCTAGGTCTTTGGAAAATTTGAACCAATGTGGCATGACCCTACATACGTCAAAGCGTGTGCTTGCGAAAGGAGCCTATGAATTGAATGATTATGATGGGGTCTCTTTAGATAAGCCCAGTGGTCTTTATCTTAAGAGATATTATGCTTAACTTTCGTGTGAATATTTCACTTGTACATTAGTTACTTTTTAGATAGTGTGCCTTAGATTAGATAAGTGTTCCTAGTTTAAGTTTGTTGTTACTACTATCTTTGCTTATCTTGATTACTCTTGATATTGTAGATATCGACATCCTTCAAAACGTATATTCGTTTTGCTATTAGTGTCTGTCGTAGTACACGAATATCTCTTCCACGACTTGGAGTTATTTATTCACCCACCGATGAGTTAGTTTCTATGCATAGGGAGCACGTACATTAAAAAACAAAGCAATATTGCGAATATAGTGCGAGTTATTGAGTTATTATCGATGCCATTTCATTTGGTATTCGACGTTTGATCATTAGGTTGGATTCGAACTCATTGTATTACATTTAAATAGGGTATATGCAATTAAAAATCTGGTGTTATTGAGATTATTTTTTAAGTTTCACCATCTCTTGGAACGTCGGTTTGATTACATTGAATATCAACGCATTTTCGAGAAATTTAAATACATTGGTGATGCATTAGCTAATTGTGTTCTAAATAGACATTTGCAACATTGACATAGTAAACCAAAACAACATTTGATACATGTTGAACAAGATACTGGAAAGTAGTAATATCATAGATAGGTTTGTTTTCAAAATATTACATCATCTATGATCTTACGTTTAAACACCTTGTGATCTAATAGATATTTGGTACAAAAAAAAAATGTCAATACGACAATGATCATCCACTATCTGCGATGATGATCACGGTAATATTCTATGGCACGTACCACCTTGCCGGAATCTCCTAAATGGTCTGGAGACACCCGTAACATATCTGCGAAGCCGAGAGAATGTCATTTGATCATGTTTCGGGAATGTCTATGGTTAACCTCTCCAGGTTTTGTTCCATATGCGCTGGGATCTTTGCTCCTAATCCTGTGGTGGTGCTATAGGCTCTACTTGTGCTGTCAGACACGAAGTGTAGCTAGTCGTCGTGGACCGACATTTGCATTTAAATATTTTTATCAATATTGGACGATTAAAAACATCAAAATAGTTCACTTACACGGCTAGTCACTTTACCCCGTGCCCCGGAGGCAAGAACATCTCGGTATCACCTCTGAAATCTATCTCTTTGCATAGGGGAAGTCTTCAATTGTGAAGACTTGGTTCCTTAGCCACACAAAGTATCTGCGGAGTAAACGAACACGGGAACCGCCATCGCAACCATGGCGGGCCATTAATGAAACCCAGCGTACCATATGAGGGTTCGAGAAGTTCCCCCACGATCTGCGGAATAAGTTGAGGGGCAAGAAGCGGGGATTCTCTCTAAAGAAAAATAAATCAAAATGGTGCCATAACCAAAGGATTTTCCAACTTTTCATTCTTTGCTATAGTTAATTGGCCTTTCATGTTGTCAATACCCCTTCACACTAGTTGAATATGGTGCCTCCAAAACACTCTCTTTGCGGTCTACATTTGAGATTTAGTGGCTATGTGGAGGTACTGCTCCCACACAATCTGGTCCCCCTTAAATGCAATAACTTTGAGATCCAATCGCAAGATAGTTTTAATATCTATGCGACTACCTTTAAGTCTTGCCTCATCAACTGTAATATTGTTGTTTATAAGTTTGGAAACGGGTAGGCCACCGCAGCCTTAGCCCCAAACAGGATATGTTTCTCCTCTCCTGGTTTCAATCCGGTAAGAAAATAACTATCCTCTAGCTCGATTTCGAGCCAATGGTCACCAATGATGAAGCATTGATGCAGCCTTCCTTCATTTACTAGCCATGTCATCAACTCTCTTGTGCTTTCACAACTTGGATAGCCTAGAACTTATATAAACCACAAGCCTACGAGAACACGCATTGTTTCGGGATCATTCATAGCTTCATTGTCTATAGTCTCATGCTCACGTTCACGCCACTCTAACATGGTGGAATAACCTATAAGTAGACATATTTGAAAGTTAGAAACCATTTTAGTGCAAAACTTGAATCATTTTTAAGAGAAATTGTGAATTTTAAAATGGTCATGGTGCCTCCTTAGTTTTTGTGAGGAGACGACACGGACGTCCACATGGGCTCTACACAAAAATAAGGCGGCTCGATAATTTTCTCATTGAAAAATTATCGAGTGCAGTGGCGTCTGCCATGACCTACGGACCCTCGAGGCGCATTTTTAAGCATAAATTCCTCCAAAAAAATGAAATTGAGACTTAAAAAGAAAAATGAAATGGATAGAAATGAAGAACATGATGATGTGGATTGCCTAGTTTTGATGATTCAAGGAATGAAGGGTCGGTTCTCCCAATATTTGCTCCAAAACATTTTTGCCAAAATCTCTCAATTCAACACTCTTAGAAGACAAAATTGAAAATGATTTTGTTTGACTCACTTTTTTATAGTTTTTGAATGAATAAAATACTATATTTTATTTATTTTTCACTTTAAAAGGCTATTTTTACTTCTTGGAAACGGTATGTGTAATATTTTGAGTTTTTTGTGCGGCATACAAGATTTTTTTGGTGAGAAGAATTATTTTGATCTTGAGTATACTTTTATCACTTTTCGGTTTCTTGAAAATTATGAAAAAGAACACGGAGTTCTATTTTAAGCCCTTTTCAAACTCTCTAAATGTAGAAAATATCGCCAGAGTACTTGACTATTTGAACTCGTTAAAAGTGAACGTTACGTCCCTTAGGTATAATTTTACCCCTTTCGATTTGAAATAGACTATTTAAGAAAAAGGTATACGTTGACTAATCATGATGAATATAGTTCTCTCTGTATCATTTTATCACACGGGCTTGAGAGACTAAATTTACGAAAAGAACAACCATGGAGTTTACTTATGTTTTTCTTCGACTCCCTAAAGCGAAAAACACGAGAGTTTCTCCTATACTAGACTCGTTAAAACTGCATCGATTACAACAAGAGCCGAACCACTCCTTTTTAGGGTTCGATTTTAATACTAAGATGACTATCTAGCATGATGAGTTATACAACAGAGCAATTTTATCTCAAGCCAAGCTTGGTCAAAAATAAAGATGTACTTTCCAAGAATGGTAGGGAAAAAAGAGAGAAAGAATCCGCTTGTCACCCTTGTTTAAAAAGTAGATGCCACCTGAACACGACTTTTAAGCTGCTAATTTGCACTGCTGGTAAATCCTTTGTCTACGTTAATCGAATACATTGAGTCTTCAATGGTCGGTGATAGCTTTAGTCAAATTCTACGTTACTCATGTTTATGTTCAAAAGAGAGTTCAAATAAACCATTCATTGCAGATATTTGTCTTCATTCACGCGGACCATCTTCAGCCGTACCTACAAAAATTTCTTCAAAACTTGATCTGTGAGCCGTATGATAGACTTTCCTATTTAATGGATCAGAATTATCGATGTCACTCTCATCATCTGAACGGATCAGAATCATCAAGATTTTTTGGATCTACATGCCCTAATGGAAATTTTCCTTTTTCATTAACAGGCGCATCATCGCATCTCTTGATCACTAGATTTATGATGTTCATTGCAAATCATTCATTCAAACTTCTTACAGATTGTACTTGATTATTTGAGCCAGCTATTATTATTGGTGGTTTTCCTCACACTTAGCGCTCACATCATTGATCTGCTCATGGTTTATACCATGTTCGACTTCTACACAACAATCACATCGATAGATCTCGCAATAGTTCCTAGAAGGGAAATTTGGGACTCGATCTAGCTTCCACCACCCGTAGATGCAATGAGTTTTTGAGTTATTTATGATACATTAGATTACCTACATAGACATGGTTGTAACTATATCATATTTGCTTTGATGAAGAAACCTTTTCTAACTAAAGAATTTAGTTAGTTTTGATCTAGGCATAATGTTTCATTTCGTAGAATTTGAGATATATATATATATATATATATATATATATATATATATATATATATATATATATATATATATATATATACATATATATATATATATATATATGTCCGCATTGAATTTTACAAGTTTTCAAATCATTCCCAATCCAATCCTCGAAAGATAGCCACTTCACTCTTCAAAGATAAACTTCAGACTTTGCACTTTAAAGGGGCACCTATTACACGCTATTTTTCACCATGAGATTGACTATCCATATAGGTATATCACCACCCATATTGTGCTCCCCTAGAAGTCAAAAACCCTAATGTTCCTAAACTGTCTTGAATTGAGTGAAAGCTCATTAAAACCCTTAAGTTCTACCTGACTTTTTCTAGCCTTTTCCTCAGATCTGCAGATACTTTTTCTATAGTCATGATGCCCCCTGCACGTTCGTTATTGCAAAACTCGTGACTCCCTGAAAGTCAACAAAGGAAAAAGTAAATTCTAGAAGCCCCAGCTGGTCGAATATTCCCCAACCGGCAGTTTTTAGAGGTGCGACGCTCGAGCTTTATCCCTCCATTCATGGAGTTTATCCCTTATTCCATGGAGCTCAAATCCTCTTCATGAGAGAATCCATCTCTTCATGGAACTCGAAACTACTTCCATTTCCCCTATAGATTGAACTTGCTGTTTTAGTCTCAAGGGTAGCTTAAAGTTTGTAAGTAATTGCTAAAGAGAATCTCTGTTGGCATTTCTACTAGTTTGTTGTTGGCATCGTAATGATCACACCCTCATGCCATAACTTCATGCTGGTATTTAGAGAAGAAGGCTTGTCAAACTGAGGGAGACAATTGTTCAGACTCCTGTGAGAAACATACTATCATACATGCTGTAAGGGCATTTTTAGACCAAGATAATACATAATGGATTTCTTTTTCTCATTGAGTTGCTCTTGTGTTATTTGAATACTATCTCTACTTATACTCCTCGATCACTAATTTAGATTAATCCTGTTAACTGACAGGTGTTGCATGCTTGATCCTTTGCCTCTTGCCTTTGGTTGTGTTCTATTTATTTGAGAAGTCACTTTATAATGAGACAAAAGACTTCATCACATTTGGATTTCAAGTGTAGGAGTATGTCCTCTTTACTTTCTTATGATAATTTTGGAATGAATTTTGATTCCCAGAGAACATGGTTTATATGGTTGTTGTTTCCTAGTTATTCATTGACATCAGGAGGTTCGTTTCTTTGTCCGCAAGAAGGATTAGTCTGCTTAATGTGGGGATGAATTATGTATGAATTTTTAATCATTTTTAAGTGAAATTCTTTTTGATTTTTGGAATGCCACCCACTTAAGTTTGAGTCCTCTATTCATGGAATCTCAAATTACATTTGACTTCATTGGAATCCTCTTGTGTTTGATTGAAGAATTTCTCAGACAGATCACATTTGAATATTTATAATTTAATTATACAAGCAGGAAAGGAAATTGTGCATAGATTACATTGCATAATTTTGTGAGGAATCGGGCATAGATTACATTGCAGTGTTTGGTACCTTTTAATGCTTTGAATTTAATTGAATATGAAATTGAAAGATATAGTTGTAGCTCTTGTTTGCTGAATATTTGATTGCTGTCATTGTTTACCCTTCCTACACTAGATAAGCTTTCATAAAAAATTGCAAGAGTTATCTCTTTCTCATGTTAGTCACACTACAGGTGTGTTCATGTGACATCGAATTCCTGAGCCTTAAAATCGAAATGATATCTAAGATCAACTCTAAAATTCAACTCAATCAACCTAATAGAATTGTGAATATTAATGCAAACACTTAGTGTCTAGCTCTAGAGGTTTCTAACCTGCTGCTAAACACAGGAGTTGTCTTTTTTTTCCAAAGATTGCATTCTAGGGTTGATATCTCGTCCCAGTATATGTAAGTGTATAGGTCGTTCTCCACATACCTTTGGGTATATCGAATGGCGCTCTGTCGCATGAGAAGCATATGGAACACTTCATCAATGGTTATGAATTATAAAACACTACTACAAACTACACTCCCACGCATCGTTGAGTATAATTTGGGAAACCCTTATGTTGCTATCCTCATCATAGATAACTTATTATACCACCTTGTATATTGTGACATCAACACAACATTCAGAGAGATTTGATGTCATACATTAAGTCCGTTCACCAAGGTGTATATTACAAGGAAACGTTTTGGTAAACATTTTTTCTGTTTACCCCTTTGTTTTATTTTTTTTGTTACATTTATAAAATAAATTAACTGATCATAATAACATCCTCCTCATGAATATAATCCCTTAGTAGCATATTAGTTGAGAATATTGGAAACAGCACGACTATACCAATCAAGGAAACTCCTCCGACAGAATTGGTACTTTTCCTTCTTTTTGAAATATTGGTGCTCTTAATCATATGACAACGTTGTCCTTCCCGCATTTACGAGTGGCTTTCAGTTTGGTTGTTTTCACTTATGGTTCTCAATGTCCAAACTTTTCAAACTGTTCTTCAATTAAAATATCAACCTCATACTGACGAATTGACTTTTTCTTCTTTCACCTATTATTTCTTCATCCTCTTTCTTCCTCCTCATCCTGTGAGAGGACAAAGAAGAAGAAGAAAAAATAGTTAAGGTAGTAAAACCAAGAATCCATTTCTATTGATGCAACTAGTATGGAGGAACTCTCTCCAATCAACCCCAGAAGCTTTCAAATTCCTTGCAAGTTATGTATGTAAGGATCACCTTCTTAGATATTGTGTTGAATTCCTCAAGATATTAGAAGTATGGTCTCACATGCTCACATCAAAATTTTTCATCACTATGGAGATCATTTTGGTGACAAACCTCAACTAGCAGGCAACAGGAAAAAGGTGGAAGTCAAATTTCCCCAGAAGTTATGAATGGATTCATTCTATTCACCTTTTTCCCTTATATTGAAACCTCCTCAAAGTGTTGTAAACCTTACAACTTCTGCCTTGGCTTCCGACCTGCTATCGGTTTACCCAACCCCCACTAGTTGATGATGTGTTTGATCAGAATCCATCTCTAGTCAATCCCACTCTCTCTTAATGTGAATCCCATGAGTATATTCTCGACCAACCATTGTAGGGAACATATTGACTCGATTCACTGGTTTACTGTACATTTCTCATAGAGAGTGAAGTCTATATCATCAAAGTTCTTTCTTGGTTTTCTTTAGATTCTAATGAATAGGGGGGAAATCTCTCCTTCTGCTCCCATGGTGCACAGGGTTAACCCTCCACTCTCATAATACATGGGTGCAAGTCATTCCCACACCCTCCAAGCAGTGTGGTCACTAGCTCGAGCTTGATCTGACCGCGTGATATCGCCTGCCTCCTACATTCCCTTCCAAATCATAGTGATGTGATTGCAATATTCATGTACCTAACACAACTATGGGGATGAAGGCGCATCGATAGTATTATATCCTCAACTTTGGAAAGATTTAGTGTTTCTTCGGGTAGCTTCAGCTCAAGTACTAGAATTTATTCGCTTAATGAGGACCCAATCAACTGCTAGGGATCCTTCCTAATTTTCCTATTACTTTGGGAGGAAATACGTCTATATTGATGTGATGGTTGTCTAAGGCCTTTGGATTTTAATTTACTCTGGTTGTTACTATGTTTATGTCATGGCAAACTTTGTTCTTCTTCTTTCGTGAAATATATGTTTCAAAGATGAAGGAAGAATCGTGACCATTGATCAACTTTCATTCATTGGTCCTAATTTGACTTCCAATCACCATCATCCCTAAATGGTCCTAATTATATACAAGTGGTATCTCCTTCACCAAAAGTTAATTGCGCACAAATGTTCCATGCCCACTTACATCGATGATCTAGTAGGTGGATGTAGTGTATCATGTAATTAGTATTATATACAAGTGGTATCTCCTTCTCACACAAGTTAATTATGCGAATAACATTTTTGTTAGGTCCCTATATCACTAGTATAGTCCCTTATTATTGTTAGTGTAATCCCCTATTGTTATTATTGAACCCTTGGGAATTTCATTTGTTATTATTGTGCTCCCAATTACTATTGTTAGGTCGGTTAGGATTACATCGTACTAATTAGGATTACATTATGTCCCATGGACTCCTATATATAGAAAGGAGGTTTGTAAATTGTATCATCCAAGAACTGTTCATTTATAATGTATTGGAGGTTGCCTCAAGTGGCTCATTTCTAAGGCGCGATATCTCTTCTCTTTTTTGAGCCGTTACACAACATTTGGCATCGTGAGTTTTTGATTCTAGGGTTTGCTGCTCCAAAAAGGTCATCGTGAATTTATGCTTATGTTCTTTTTTTCGCTTAAGTTTTGCTGAAATTTGTAGGTGAAGCTGAAAACTTGAGGAAGACTTTTCTAAATATTTGAGTCAAGTTTAATATTTTTGGAGAGATATGATCCGAAGTTAGGTCTTTTTTTCAGGCTCCCTAAAAAAGGTCGTGGAATTGCAGCCATAATTTTTTTCACGAAGGTTCAGAATCTAAAATTCACAGTGAAGTTGAAATCCTGAGGAAACGGGGTCGTACCCCAGAGCTTGCTCTGCAACATTTTTGGAGATATGATCTGGGAAGGTAGCTTTTCAAAGCTCCTCAATTGCATCTCAAAGAGGTGATCGTGGGAAAATTTCAATAACTCTCTCTCTGGGCATCTACATTGGAGGCTGTGAAGTGGTCACACGTATACGTACTTTAGTTTTTACACACTTCATATATTTGTGCTGACTTAAAAAGTGACACGGAAAGTCATACAACTTCTGTCATCGAACTAGCCTACAATTAGGTCAGTCAGGGGAGATTGACACAACTTTGTCTTCTGGGAGAACCCAAATCACCGACTGTGGCATCTGCAGAGAATTCGCAGGGATAATTTAGGGTTAAATTTCTCGTAGGTTGAAGATCTGCAACCGCGTGAGATAATACAATCTAAGAGCTCCTCAAAGGCAAAAGGTGTATTTTTTTCCGAATTGCATAAGTCTTTGCTTGAAGAACTGGTTGAATTGATTGGAAGGGCCTATTGTAGAATATGACAATATTAGCCCAAAATGGCCTCAAAAGAATTCAACATGAGCTGCTTCCTTTAGAAGGCTCACTATGACTCAGAATAGTTTAAGAGAATGGTAACATGACATATCAAAAATTAAGAAAGGTGTACAAATTCTCGCCTCTCGCAAAGAACAACAAAAAATGAAATGGAAGTTTTGAAGAAGGGCGGAAACTAAGACGGATGGTTTGAAGAAAGGCGTGGAAGCCAAGATGAGTGGTTTGGAAGCTAATATGGATGGCATGGAAGTGGGTGTTGAAGCTAAGATGATGACATGTGAAGCAAGATCAATGAAAAAATGAAAGACAACATGGAAAACACGAAGAAAGACTTTAAAGTAGACATCAAGGTTCGGGGAAAGTTGATACAAGAAATGTTTCCTAATGGAAAAAAGATAGATAGGAAACTCATGATGAGAACAAAATAAATGTTAATCGTGATTTACAAACTCTAAATGTTGAGGAAGAACCACCATACTCCAAAAATGGATATGAGGAAGTTTTGATGGAAAGGATCCCAGAACATTGGATAATATATGGAGCAATATTTTGATCTCCATAATGTACAAAACACACAAAAGGTACGCATTGCAATCTCTTATGAGCTTTCATAGAACAAAAATACATTTGTATCATATCATGGCTTGTCTCCAAAAAGTAGAAAAAAATTGTTACTTAATACTTCTTACAGAAATGATAGCATTATATGAGAGGGATGAAAGAGCAACACCTTCTTTACTAAATTGACAAATCAAAAAAAAGGTTAGTGGGGCAAACACATTGAGACTTCCAAAAATTGAATATAAGGGTACTGATATTCCAGGAACACAGGATCGATCTCTTCATAGGCACTTTAAAGGATAACATCCAACATGAAATTGTTTAAACCGTGATTCATATTGGAGAAGGCATTCTGTGTTGCAAGAAAAGTTGAATGTGGGGCCAATGGCTTACAAGGAAGCCACCATCAATTCTATAGAAGAAAGTGTTGCTACGTCTAGATTTCCACAACCTACAAGGTTGACACCACAACACCAGAAAAAAGAGCAAAAATGGTTTGCCACAGCTTGTGATAGAAAATACTAAAGGTCATAAGTGTCGAGAAGAAATTATTTTAATATAGATTGTAGGAGGAAGAAGAAAATGAAAAAGAAGAGGATAAGCAATACCTGTAGAACCAACCTAGAAGAGGAAGAAATGAATCCTACCATCGTGGTAATGCACCTGGCAGAATTACCACTCCTCAAACTCTCAAGATACAAGGACAACCAAGAAGAAAAAAGGTACAGTGTTGATTGATCTGTAGCACCCATACCTATTCATTGTAAGGTAGCCAAGGAATTAAATTATTTCTATACCCAAAGACTAATGTCAAGTGATGGTTGCAAATGGAGGAACTATAAATTGCTCTCGAAAATGCCATAATATTAAGATAACTTATGGGGGAATATGTATTGAATAGTCCAATGCTTTCCATTCCAATGGGAGGGCTTGATGTTGTACTAGGAGTACAATGGTTGGTAGCACTTTTGGGGACTGGTAGTTTTTAAATTTTCAAGAACTTTTCGAAATTTTTCTAAGGAAAGGAAGTCGAATTACGAGGTATTGAAGGGAATCCAGAATAGATAATGTTTAAATGCTACATGACAAAGCTTCTAAAGAAAGAACACCAGGCGTAATTGCACAATTATACCACTAGAAGTTCACATCAAAATCATTCATTTCAGTATCTCCAACAAGTCTTGGACAACTGTTCCAAGGTGTTTGAAACTCCCAACGGACTCCTAAATCTATTCCGTCGTGATCATGATCATGTTGTCCATTTGATTCTGGTGAAGGTTCTCCAAACATCAAGCCTTATAGATATCCTTACTCAAAAAGATTAAATTGAACGATGACGTGCAAATGCCAGTAGACTGCTAATTCAACCTAGTCAAAGTTCTTTCTCTCGTCTCCTATATTTTGTACACAGAAGGATGGATCATGGCGAATGTGTCTGATTATAGGGAGCTCACTAAGCCCGCTCATTAAAGACAAATTTCCCATTCCCGTGATTGATGAATTATTGGATGAATTACGGAGCAATTTGTGAGCCTACTGTTGGATCTTCATTCAGATATCATCAAATTAGAATGGCGACTCAAGATATTCCAAAAACAGTGCATTTCGAACTCATGAGGGTCATTATGAATTTTTTGGTCATGCCTTTGTTCTACCAATGCACCTCTACATTTCAAGCGTTGATGACCCCATTTTCAAACCCTTCCTTAGAAAAATTCTGTGCTAGTATTTTTTGATGATATACTAATCTACAAAGAAGTCTTGAAGGATCATGTTGAACATGTTGACAGTGCTCAAACTATGTGAGAAACAATTATATGCATCTAAAACAAGCTCTTTTTATAGAGGTGGAATATTCAATAGTATTGGTATCCTCAAGTGAGGGTTAAAGCAGACCCAACAAAATTAAAGCCATTAAGGAATGGAGTCTCACAACCATAAAGAAGTTGCGAGGATTTCTCGGTTAACAAAGGGCTATCGTAAGTTTGTTAAGAATTATAAGAGAATAGTAGCCCTCTTAACAACATTATTGAAGAAAGATGTATTTCGATATGGACTCGCAACTAAGGCTCTTTGAACGTCTTAAGGAGGTGCAATAGCGCCAGTATTTAGTTCCATACGCGCACTCTACATACGAAACCTTTATCAGAATGTGATGCCTCAGAAATGGAATTGGTGCGCTTTTAATGCGTGAAGGAAGACCCATTGCTTTTGAAAGTCGTCCAATCAATGGAAAGTATGATGTAACCTGATTATGAGAAGGAAATGTTAGCACATCGTATGCACTAAAGAAATGGCGAACTTACCTAATGGGAAGACACTTCAAGGTAAAAAACCGATCATGATAGTCTTAAACACTTTTTGGAAACAAAGACTATCGTCGAAGAGCAGTAAAAAATGGGTCACAAAGATGTTATGACTTTGAAATAATATACAAAAAGGAAAGCTTAATGTTGTTGCGTATGCAATTTCAAGAAAGAATGAAGAGGTAGTTATTTCTGTTGTGCAGCTGAAGCATTCAACCTAAAGATTGATAATCAATAATAGATGAAGGAAGAAGGACAAAGATGTATGACACCATTCAAAAGTTACAAGATCTTTAGTACATCTCGATACATTTAGTTGGAAAACGATTCCTTATGGTACAAAGATCGCTATATCTTTGCAAGAATTCCTAACTAAAACAAAAGATTCTTCTCGAATTGCACACTTCTCCTCTTTTAGAGGACACTGGATTTTTAAAACTTACCACAGTAGAAGAAAGAATTTTTTTGGGATGGCCTTAAATATGATATTCAAAAGTTTGTATGAATGTCTGGTTTGCCGCCAGTAGAATAAAGTGGAAAACAATTAAGACTCCTGGATTTTACAACCTTTATCCATTCCAAGTCATCGTTGGGAGAGATTTAATGAATTTTATCACAAAGTTTACCTAAGTCCGAAGGAAAGAGTGTCATCATGGTGGTAGTTGATGGGATTTACTAAGTATGTACACTTTTGTGCATTATCTCATCCATTTAAAGCAAGTACAATGCTACTACATTTGCGGATAGAATTCAAAAGCTACATGGAAGCCTCAAGGGTTATTGTGAGTGAGGTAGATCCCATTTTACTGAAATTTTTGGACTCGAAAGCATTTTCTTGGTTTGGGTAATTAATTAGCTCTCATAGCTCATCTTATCATCCTCAACTGATGGTCAAACCGAGATCGTAAATAAATGTTTGAAGGATATCTTCGTTGTTTCTGACCATACAAACACAATGGTCAGTGGAACATTCTCCTTGCTTAATGGTGGTATAACACTTCTTCCATACTGTAGTAAAAAATGACCCTATTTATGGCACTTTATGGATATCATCCACCATCCATCACATCATCTTTAAGAGAAAATTTGTGTTCAAGCAGAAGATCACATCGAGTATCAAGAAGAAGTTTCAACTCTTAAAGGATAACCCGAATTTGGTACAAAATCGAATGAACAACAAAAGTATATCAACATCGCAGTCAAAGAAGTTTGATGTAGATGATTGGGTATTTTTACGGCTACAAACTTACAAACAAATGTCCCTCAAGTAGTTAAGAAGGATAATAAATTATCACTAAAGTACTATGATCCTTACAAGGTTGCAAAGATTGGTTCTATGGCATACAAATCTTGGAGCTCTACTTCTTCACGCAGTAATATCCAAGCTTTTCCATGTTTTACGTTGCAGTTAGTTGCTATAGGTGAAAATCTTCCAGCTCAAACAATATTTCCAGAACTTGATGAGGAAGGAAAAATCATATTTGAATCTTAAAGTATCATGGAAACAAGAATCCGACAACACAATCGTATCAATTTCGCAGTATCTCATCAAGTGGAAGAACTTCACTTCCATTGAAGATTCTACATGGGAGATGAGAATTTCCTTAAGGCTGCAAGTGGTCTGAGCTACCTAAGCGTTGAGGAAAACACTTTTTTTGAAGGAGAGGGGCATGTTAGGGTCCTCATCACTAGTATAGTCCCTTATTATTGTTAGTGTAACATGGCTAAGAGGTTCTCTGAGGTATTGTTTTTTACCTTTTTCAGATTTTCAAGAGACTATCTACGAAAATGGACATTTGTAGCTTTCTTTTTTGCATCATTTTAAAACTCTCTAAACATGAAAAGATGTTGAGTTTTACCTTCATTGGACCCATTAAAACATAAACTGATGCGCTTGTCGAACATGACAAGGACTAACCACTCCTTCTTAGGTTCGTTGCACACTTGAGGACTATCTCAAAGGGTGAAACGAGCGATCAAGCACATGTTATCCTCCTCATTAAAAAATAAAGAGGTACTCTAACGCGCATGGTTGGGGAAATCGAAATAGGGTTTCCATTTCTGCTAATGGCAGTGAGTCGCCTTTAAACACCACACTTTCCATCTCCTCGCGGGTGTTGCTAGTCAGACCGC
Source organism: Pinus albicaulis (assembly GCA_034641835.2). NCBI lineage: Eukaryota > Viridiplantae > Streptophyta > Pinopsida > Pinales > Pinaceae > Pinus > Pinus albicaulis. The sequence continues at coordinate 439,127,370 of CM076570.1, read as the reverse complement.
TTGTCTTTTGCTATCGCTACCATTTCTAGGGCCTCCATTTTACTTTTAACAATGTTGCTAACCTCCATTCAATTTCATTATGTGTTCAAGAGAAGGCCATCAGTTGATCCCGATACAATACTATTAAGCCTTTGTTTCATGTCTAACTTTCCTGATCCAGATCCATATTACCATCATTCTGATCATTCTATCTCAATCATGATACCTGTTTCATGTCGTTGATAGGGGATACATCAAGGCACTCATGCGATGGGTCAGTTCCTGTTTACATCAATACATCATCCATGAAGTTGACTTAGAAATACCCCTTTTGTACCTTGATTATTGCATACATAAATGGAAAATCTCCTTGATCTCAGCAACAAGTTTACATCAATGGCCTTCGACCGAAATATTATATGTGGTGTTCGACATCAACTCATTTACTTACACCATACCAATTGTACCATTGTACCTTGAGAGCCATTAACATCATCAGTGGTTTCTCTCACATCTCTTAACAACTTGCAACATTGACCGATAATCAGATGGTGTCTACCATGTTCAATTCCATCTCATTGATTCACATGGATAGACTCGTACATTAGTTGGTCATTTGAATAATATAGAAGACCCCAGATCTAGTTTCATCCATTCGGGCTATGATTTCAGGAGTTATACAAAGATCACAATGTATGATGGCCATGATCATATAGAAAATCATCCAATCATGAGTCCATTAGTTGCATTTATGGACACGTCTTTTGATCATTACACATGCTACGTTAGATTATGATCTGAGTATGGGTATGCATCCCTCAGCATCCAGATGTCATGATACTTGTATTATAACATATGAAACTCATTGATTATCCTTGATCCCTACTTGTCACAAGATAAAGCACTACAATCATCAGTCGTCATCTCTGACTTTTCACTTTAGTGGGAATCCTGTTATAGGAAATTTTGTCACATCTAATGAAAGTGAGCCTCCTAATGGAATCAATAAACATCTTATTCCCATTTTCATCATCTTGCACAAAGCCCTAAGAATGTACCTTTCATCCCTCAAAATTTGAACCCTAAACTTCCCTATTTGAGCCATTTTGAACACAACCGCTCCCTACAAGCCTATTGGGGTACGTTCACCTACAAGTTGCTCCCCTTTGGCCAGCATTGGTCACCAGAAGGTAGCCCTCCTTTGCAGTACCTGTGTATGTTTTAGAATTCCGGGAGGATGAGCAAGATTCCGGAAGCTTCATCTTATAGGAGTTTCCATAATTTTTTTCAACTACTTACCTTTGATTGGCATTCAGATCCTATCCTACCCTAATTTGGATTTTTTTCCACTTATCCTTTGATCTTATCCCTCCATCCAAGGTGGTTTTAAAACCTTAGAATGGTAATTGGATAAGAACTCCCAAATTACCCCTCTCTCCTATATATTAACCATCTTTCCTATGCAAAGGTTGGTGAATGAATGGTTGAATTTGGAAAGTGATTCTACCCTTATGTTGCTACAATAAGTAGTTATCATCTCATGCATAGGGTGACTATGGGTGCATATTGTGACAAGGAAAGGACAAGTCAACAACTTGGAGGAGATCTTCTACAAGATCAACTTCCACTTATGGTTGTGATCTCCTTATATTTATATTAATGAAAATAATTCTTTGTTTTCCTATATGTGATTTTCATTCATGTATTTAAATGCCACATTGATCTATTGAATAGACTATTTAGATGATACTGAATACATCTTGTAGTTTCTTGGCTTGTGTTATATGATTGTGCAGGTTCTAATTTTGGCAATTAGAGCTGGAATTGGAGCTTCCAATCTAGAAGGAGCAAAGGGAGTGAGAGTTTCTAGGTAGGTATCACTCTGTCATCTATTTACTTTAAGGAAAAACATTGGGTTCCTTATCTCTCAGTTGTTATAGGTTGACCACCAAACCTAGGGGAGATACCTTTGTCCGCAATCATAAATCCCGTATAATAGGCTGCATGTAGAAGGGTATCTCAGTGAGGAGAAGAGACTGCATAAGAGGCTTCTTGTCACTGTTGAGGCACATTTTTATGCTTGCGGGAGGGCCATGTATGAGGACGAGAGATGCAAGTATGTATTGAAGGAATTTGTGGGTTGAGACTCTTAGAAGACACATTCGCAGCCTTGAGAAGGTCATTGTGGGTAGACCACATCCCTTACTAGCCTGTAACAAAGGTGCATAGGTAAGGTTGTGGGTTTTTCTATGCCTAGAACAATGACAAATAAGGTGAGGAGTCCTCCACATTAAGGCTGCAAAATGAAGGGAATCTGCAGTTCGTTTAGGGTTGTTTGGGTGGTGTTATAAGGGGTGTTGCAGCATGAAAGTGTCCTAACCAGGAACAGTAAATGACAATAGCGTGATAACAGAATTGGAGTGAATTTTGAGTTCTTTTGGGTCAATTTTTGGACAAGTTTTATGGGTGGTGTATTGGAAATTTTTGTGACCATCCTATGAGAAAATTATATCAGTAGTTGTTTGGATGTCTTGTCAAGAGGAGAAACATAAGGTTACAAGTATGTATGTCTTCTTGAGTTGATGTAATTTGTAGGTGGATGGGTTTCCTATGAGAATTTTGTTGGTATCCATGTGTAAAGGTCTCCTAGGTGATTAGATTCCCTAACTAGGAGTAGATGCTACAACGAGACTTGGTCACTCATGGACTGTTGAAGGGTAGCATGAGAATGGACCAAGTGTGAATGTGGATTAGGAATTTATGGTCTGGTGGAGGACAATGTGATAGTGCCCAAGTTGGAGCTCGATGTGTACCATCTTCATGGAAATAGATGGTTTCTAGAGTGGTAGAAGAAGAGCTCAAGGTTTGATCAGCTAGAGGAGCAATTGAGCAACCCCAGACTTATGTGTGGAGAAGGACCTCTACAGAAGATGATGGGAAGTCCTCCTTACTCGTGTTCATTGTGGGATATGGACATATTTCAATTATAGGTGGCAACCCTGCATGCCCTATGTTGGTATCCATTGGAGTAGTGCAAGAAGACCATAGTTGGATGAATTCCCTGAGTAGCTGAGGAGAAACAGTGGGCAGATTGAGAGTTGTTCACAAGTGGATATGTGAACAATTCAACAAGATTCTGGATGTGTTAATGCGTTGATGGATGAATGATCAACTAGTGAACATATTGATAGCCGAGTTTTAGCGGCCAAATGGACTTGGAGCATTGATAGAGACAGGAGCTGTAGATCAGGAACCAAAGGACCAGGTAGGTACAGGGTATGAGCAAGGAGGGTCACAATATCTTGTTGAGGTAGATTGGTTGTCGATGGAGTGACACCAATCCCTAGTATTGTATCTTTTACTAGTGGATGTATGAGGGCCATTATCCCTGGAACGATGGCCCTAGACTATTGTATTATATGTTGTTTAATATAATGAAGTTGGGTTGAAAATGTAAAAAAAAAATTATATTTTATGCATGCAGTGATTTACTTCTATTTATACTTCATTGTAAAAAGTAGTTATGTTGAGATTCTTAGTTTGGTAGCGTCAGAGATTTTATGATTATATCCTAGACCCAAGATCCTGAAAAATCAACAAACAATATCTTTAGAATTTCAAAGCTCTTGTTGCACTAGAATAGGTATTTTCAACACATATGTTGTTTTTCAACTAGATCAGTGTTAATGAAAATTTTCCTTATAGATGATAAGTACAAGGGAAATGAGACAACAATGCGAAATTTTTGTCTACTTGACATTTGTTTCATATTTAAAAATGTGTTTCCAAGTTTACGAATCTTTCGAATTTTTGTCTCCATCACACAAACAATTTTTTCGATTTTTTTTGAAATTAGATGTCATTGACTTTCCCATATTTTTCATATAGGAGCTACAATACATTGTTGCAACATAGGCATCTAATATGAATCGGGAATCTGTGTTCACTTACCATAATGGTGGGATTTGTTTTGCAAATCCATTTATCCACACATCATAATGGTTTCATTTGAGAAGTATAATAGGATGAGTGACACTATATTGTAGGATTATTATGTATTCCCTTTTTGTAATAAAAATATAAACATGAAAATGGTCAGATTATATGTTTTATGTATAGGTTTTGATTTTTAGAAGAGAATAAAGTTTTTTTTGCATTGCTCGATTGTCACTGTTTTCACCGGAAAAAAGTTGCAAGATACGTGACTCATCGATTGGCGGAAAAGGGAATCCGGACCTATAGGTATAATGTTTATGTTTTTTTCAATATATTGTGTGAGGATGGGTTTGAATTTGAATAATTTCTTTTGACAACACTACTGAGTCACAACTCAAATAATCAGAGCAATGAAAGCTATAACATCAACATTAACAAAATGTTGATATATTGGTGCATCTTGAATCTAAAAAAATCCGTGCTCATGTTATGTTCCTCTACTTTGGAACTTTGTGATAAAGAAATGATCTTGCACTTGACCAAAAAATTCATTGTTTTTTGCAATTAGGGTACATAGAGATGAGACTTTGTGTCTATAATATCTACTACAAACTACTAGATGATGCCTAATTAATGTGTCAATGTACTCATCAACAAAGTTTCTATTCTGATTTGTTTCAAAATTGGATCCTTGTTTTCAACACATTTGTCAATGGATCCAAAAGATGTTCAACACTTGTGAATGTTAGAAAAACTTTGGTGGATAAAGTTGTCATATCATTACAAAAATGTATTTCCGTATGTGTTCATAGTAGTGAGGAGATGTATGAATTCTCTTCAAACATTGATATGCAACTGGTGACTACAATAGTCATTGAAGACTATTTGATTCTCGACATATTTGGAAAGTAGTTTCCATCCATTTAGTTCTCCTTTACGCGTAGAAATCCAAGTTGAGGTATAAACTTGATTTATCAAATACGAATTGATTTAAAAAATATAATTGTAATATGTGGTGAGAAGCCAGAATATATGTGCAATATCTCCCATTGTGAAACCCCTAATAAGGGAAATGATTGATAACGTCGATGGTTGGCTTGATCCATAAAACAATGTCAAAGTTAAGTTCTTTAAATAATTTGTCCTAGAAAATTCCCAAGGGATGGGATCCTTCTGAAGGTACAATTTGTATCAAGACCATGGATGAGGTGGACGTCTGAGTAACCATGAATAAGTGTTATGTTTCTAGCTCTAAATCATCATCTGTATTTGGTGAATCTAGTTGATCAATTTCTTGATTATTACTCTCATGATGTTGTTTCGATTGATCAAAGTGTTTTTTCCATTCATCATTGATTACTATTTGTTCTTTTTTGTATAGAGGAGTATCACACACACCTGTAAATAAGTCATCACTTTCTTGAGCCGAATGTTATTGGACAAATAATCTTTTACTCCATTTTTCTCTTTAGAATAATTACAACTATCATATTCTCATCAATATCTATAGGAAAAGTTGTTTGAACTCTCTCCAAGTTCATAGGGACATTTATAATTGTGTCTGTCAATCCAATTTGTGATCGTTTGTAACCAATTTTTATTATTTTTGCAAAATCCATTCTTGATGCCACTTGCCTTTCCTCTAAATATGTCAATTGTGCAATAGAAACCAATTACTAGTTTCGACGAATATGTAGAGGCGATAAAAATGTAGGTTCCTTTCCATTGAGTATTACATTATTACATGATTTGAAAATCTATTCATTTAGGTTGATTGCATTGACCTTTGTTGCAACAATGAGATAACAAGCATTCAATAATGCAATTTTATCAATGGCTTGCATATATTTTCCAAAGAACAATCTGTCACAAATTCAACATGCATATGTAGTTGTGTCTTCTATTGATTGCAAATATGCCTCAACTACTTGTTTTGACTGCACATGCCTTTTTTTTCTTCACGTAGCAAGGCACCTTGTGTTCTCATTACATATTTCAATCTATGAAACTGAGTGTGTTTCTTATTAGATCCACAGGGAGACTAAGTTTTTGTTTTGTACATGCATTACCAAAGAATTACCATCCTTTTTTTGACAAAGTGCAATATTTAGGGACTCTAACAGAATTTATTTTTCTTAATGCCATGTTGACATTTGATTGATAGTTCAATTAGGTACAGGAAATAATAGGAATAGATTTGGTGCCAACAAGATAGATAGAAGGCACACAAGACATTGTATTGTAGGTTTTTTCTTTGAGCATTGTTTGCACATTGTCACTATGGTCGACATTCTCAAAATAATGAATTTGCTAAAGTGCATGTAAATGTGAATGTGATGTGGATGTTGGTATACACATAAGGTATAGGAATTTGGATGAACCGTTGGATGAATAGAATCTCAAAGAAATGTCTTTTTCTTTGTATTCGAAATGTGTATATCAACATCAATTATCTCACATATTCATTGCATTGTAAAATATTTTCATTCTATATGGCCATATGCATATGGCATTAATAAGTTAATAAGATAAATTTTCCAACCATTAATACATTTGTCTTGCTCAATGGTTCTAGCATGTAAGTGTTCATGCAATCAATTAATAGCTCTAATGTCATTGCAGTTGAAACAATTATTTTTTCCAAATATTTTCCTCATAGAAATAATATCAAACCATTGTGCAAGTGTACAAATAGACCCGAAAAAAGATTCATAACCATCACTGAAAAATTGTTCATAGTTCAAGAAACCTTCTTGAAATACAATTTGTTGAATTGACATGTCCAATTGTATCGATGCGAATTTGTGTGGATAAATGCATGGAGTAATTAATCTAACAATTGGAGCTAGAATGTATTTTGTGTGATATATTAGTAGTGGTTTAAAATGGACACACAGAGGATAATTTCTGGTTATGTAGCAAAATATTATATCGATAACCATGAGTATCTTGATTGAATTGGAGATATGGTTGGCCATTTGTGAAAAAAAAACATTGACTGTAATCGACAACCATTTAGATAACCATTTGATATAGAAGGCATCTCCCTATAGGATAATTGTAGATGGAGCACAAACAAAAGAAGGTGTAGGAAATCATTGCAAATACGTTTCAACATCATTAACATGGTGAAGATCTTGAATATACTAAGGAGTCAAATCAATATGCAATGAATGTGTAACAGTTTCATCCTGCTGAATCAAGAAATTCCGGAAGTGGTTTACAATTCATTGTCGTATCTCAACTGCAGTATAGTGGAAGTGAAGAAGAACAAAAAATAATTCAAATAGACAGTCACCAAGATAATAGAAAAATGCTCCAATCTATATAGATTGAATCTAGATAACTTGAAATCAAATTCTTGTAGCTTTGACCCATGCAATGCAAAATATTTTTCATTGCCATAGATCCTATTTAAACAACAATCTTTTGTGCTATTTTTTGGGTTTTTTTTTTTTTAGGTAGGTGTTAGAAAATTTGAAGACTCTATTGTTTGCATGTGATCAACGGAAAGAAAAAGAAAAACAATATAGTCAAATGGAAACCATTTATTCTAATCAATTAGTGCACATTAAATATAAAGCACTAAATATACATAATAGTACCAAGAATAATTCCAAACATATTGTAATCAAACGATAGGTTCACATGAGTATCTAATTCAAATATAAAATGGTTTCGAATTACTTAAAATTTGTATAAATTTCACCATATCTTGACATTACCCTAATCACACAAGAGTTAAAGAGACATATACTGATGACCAAGCTTCTTACATAATTTTTTCCAGGACTTTTAAATATTTGAACAAAGAGAATGGATTTTCCAAGAATACTAATTATTGTATTTCTATGTCTCAATTGTTTCATCATTATCTTTTATCAAGGAAACAAGTTCGATGGTTGTGGAATAAGATCCTAGAAACAAGTCCATGGTTTTGAAATTTGTTCTTGAGATTGCAAGCATATATTATATAAGCCTTACCAAGGATTCAAGAAATTGACTCCAAGCATTATGTATTTGTTACAAATTGATTAATAATATATTATGATTGTATTTTTCATGAATTTACAATGAAGACATTAATTAGAGAGCCAAAATTCCAAATTATAAATTCTAATAAATAAGATTTCACTCCTGGGACTAATAGAAAATGCTTATGATAATTGGGACACCATGCTTTGGCATATGTACAACACAAGAATAAAATATGGACTATCTTACAAAATCCAACCTTCGTCCATTACTGCAAGAAAAACATTGTAGTCTTGTCAAGAGTTCAAATTGCTACCATTGATTCTAATTGATAAGTGCACCTTAAATATAAAGCACTAAATCCACACAATAGTAGAAAGAATAATTCAAAACATAATGTAACCAAGCAATAGGTTCACATGAATCTCTAATTCAGAGATGAAAAGTTTTCAAATTACTTAAAAGATGTATATATTTCACCACATGCTGGACATTACTCTGGCTTGACAAGAGTCAAAGAGACATACAAACCAAGTGTCTTACATAATTGTTCCCAAAATTTTAAATTCCTAAACAAAAGGAATGGATTTTCCAAGAAGACTAACTATTGGAGTTATGACTCAGACCAACGAAAGTCTGCAAGATGGATCACGATGCTCAATAATTTAAAATCTTTCTTTCTAAGATTTCTAAGCTAGATATTTTTTACATAATTTAAAGCATGTTTATCATTTTTCCATTAATTTGTTATTGAACTATGTTCCCAAGACAAAACCTGGTATGCAGAGAGTTAAATCCACAAGTTTTCTTCTTGTTATAAATTACCACGTGTAAGTTTTCTTCTTGTTATAAATTACCACGTGTTAGTTGCGTAGTCAATGTGTTGAGACAACCAAAATATGCCCATGTTTATACATTGAGTCTACTTGGCCCAAAGCTTAAAGAATTCAAGACTCCTTAACCTTAATTAACTAGTTTTACTTTGACCAAGATTTATTGAAAACGTAACCATGGCACCATAATATAGAGCTTTTTGAATTACTGTGAAATACCCTAACCTCTTAAAATAGTTATTTTCCTGAACTTTTTAGCTGACTAATATCCAAGTAAACACTGCACATAGTCTTTCTTCCCTAATTATAATATTTTCACTCCAACATATTCCCATGAGTAAAGACAATAGCTGTCAGTTGAGAAGACTTTGTTCAAGTGGAACACAACACACCAAATGGAAAAGGAGAATTCACTCCACCTATGAGTTTCTAAGCTGAATTTCACTTAGCAAACAAAGTTGCCGAGGGTTTATAGATTCAATTTTTGGATTTTGAGAACTGCAATAAAGGACAATAAGACCCCAAAACAAAATCATTGAGTAGTAATCAAAAAATATATCAACTATTGTGATTCAAATCACAAATATCTGAAAACACATTTTTCTTGATTTAAATGGCACATAAATCATTGTCTTTAATAACATTTAAGAAAACATTAGTTAAAATAAGTCATGTTCATCTATCCTTATGGTCACAAGGAAAAAAATTCTTCTTCCAAAGCATCACTGAGCAAATAAAACATGTATTCTAATGTGTCTCATTACTATAACCTTAATTCAATAAAACTTCAAATTTTCAAAACTGCAATAACAGACGAACAGACTCTGAAAATAAAATCGTTGAGTAATAATCAAGAAATAGATCAACTAGTATCATTCGAATCACAAATATATAAACACACATATTTCTTACTTAAATGGAATGAAAATCATTGTTTTTATTGACATTCAAGAAAAAACTAGTTAAAGCAAAGCAAAACCCCTCTCACCTCACAAAACCCCAACCAAAAAACATTGGTGAGTCTAAGAAACCTAGAAATCACAGAGCCAAAACAAAAATGTAACCCAAAAATTAGCCTCAGCCATAGGGGCTAATGCCAAGCAATGAAATAATAGGCCCTCTATGACATGAGATAAAATTTATACGAGATCCACTCAAATGACCTGTAAATTACCCCCACCACATTGGTCGAGCCTAACAACTGAAATAATAACAAACCCTCTACAATACCATACACACAACTAGCAATAAATTAAATGACAAGATAACTACAATAGTAGACACACAAATTTAGAATGGAATTCAAGCCCTAGAACCAAGCAAACCCCCAACCAAAAAAAACATTGGCGAAATCACAAACCCCCCACCAAAAACACACTAGAGAAACAACAATGCAATCCAGAAATTTCCCTCCAGCACAGAGGTCAAGCCCAATTACTGAAATAACAGGCCCTCTGTGGTTGATCCAAAGAATTGAAATAGCATGCCCTCTACGACACCAAACATAATTTATGCAAGCTCCACTAAAATAAAACCTATACTCTAAATTGTCTCATCACTATAGCCCTAATTCAACATAGCTAGAGTCGCAGAGTATATATGGGACGAATGAAACTCACTAGATAAATGAATACTGACAAAATTAAAGTTTGCATTCTCCAAATTAGCACAGTTCATTTTCAATGCTCCGAAATTTTCTCCTGTGTCACCAGACAATCCTCTAAAATTGTTGTTATCGCAGTCAAAGGAGTCCAATTTGACAGTGAGAACAACCTTTTGCTACAAAAAAAATCCAATCCATAGAAGGGACTTTTCCACAGTCCCTACACAATGAGTACAAAGTGCATTTTATCAACCTATCATCCAAATGAAAACACAATTAAAATCACAGGCAATTAATATGAAACATAAACTCATCAAGGAAATGACATTGTGTATTTTTCAAATTTTCACAGTCGATTGCCACTATTATGAAATTCCTCCATACATTAGCGGCTGACCCTGCAAATTGTTATAATGCTGGTCAAAACAACTGAAATTGGCAATGACAATAAGCAAAGAAGAAGTTTTGCCATCCTTGATAAGAAACAAATGAAAATACATACCTTTGTTTCCTGTCACTACTAAAGAAAAGGAAGCTCCAAAAATAATCATAACAAGACCTCGATGAGGCCGCACATGTAACCAACACCCTGTTAATATCCCATGAGCCTCCTCTGACATGAATTTATAGCCTGATTTCTCTATATGTAGTCATAAATGAAATTGTAAATAGCCAGTATGATCTCCCATTTAACCATCCTAGAAAAAGAAATTTTAGCAATCGAACTTCACTGAAATAAAAATCGAGCTTTAACACCACACTAAATTTCAAGCCTTATAACCAATCAAAACCCCTCTCACCTGACGAAACCACAACCAAAAAAATAATCACAAGTCCCGAACCACCTAGAAACAACATACTACTAGGCACCACTAAATTCTAGAGGTGATATCAACCCTCACGGAATGGCATACAGGCCCTAGAACCAAGAAAACTCCCTCTCGCCTCACAAAACCCCCAACCAAAAAAACACAGGCGAATTTGGGACTACCTACAAATCATAGAGCCAAAACAAAAACGATGTAATCCATAAATCACCCTCTGCCATATAGGCCGAGCCTAAGTACTAAAATAACAATCCCTCTATGACATCAGACAATTTATAAGAGTTCCACTGAAATAACCCAGAAATTACCCACCACCACATAGACCGAGCCCAAGTATTGAATTAATAAAATCCCTCTGCGAGATTGGACATACAACCAAGACCAAATTAAATTGCAGACCCTCTACGAGACCGGGCCCACAACTATAGAATGGAATTCAAGCCCTATGACCAAGAAAAACCTCTCTCGTCTCAAAAAAAATCCCATTCAAAAAAACATTGGCGAAACAACAAAAACCCCAACCCAAAACCACTGGCGAAACAACAATGTAATGCAGAAATTACCCTCCACCAAAAAGGTCAAGCCCAAGTACTAAAATTACAAGTCCTTTGCAGCTGAACCTAAGTACAGTTTATATGAGTTCCATTGAATTAAACCCAGACCAAATTAAATAAATGAAAAGTCATTTGTGAGACTCGACACACAACTATCGAATGGCATTCAAGCCTTAGAACCAAGCAAAATCCCTTTCGCCTCACAAATCCCTCAACCAAAAAAACATCGTCGAAACAAAAAAAACCCCAACCATAGCCACACCGGCGATATAATAATGTAACCGATAAATTATCCTAAGCCACAAACGTTGAGCCCAAGTACTGAAATATGAGGCCCTCTGCAAGAACAAACACAATTTAAAATGAGCTCCACTAAAATGATAGGCTGTTGGAAACCAGGACAATACTAAGAGTGTGAATCAATATTGTAGCAATTTTTACCAATTTAAACTTTTTTTTACTTTGTGCACACCATTAAATACTTAAGAAAGAAATTTAAATATTCATAACAGAGAGTAATGTAAACAAACAAATCCAATTGCTTCTCAATTTTATTAATAAGGCAAGCTACAACTTGCAAGTACAAATTTCTGACTACAACCAATAAGAATCCCCAACTTCCTATTTTTTCAGCTATAAATCAATGGAGCACCAACCCCAATGATTCTTGAGTACCTACTGGAAGGACCACCAACACCTGATGAACAAGATACAACTCGCTTTGGCACTCACCAATCAATTTTTCATCCATTTTCATGTTGGGACCCATGACTGCCTTCCCTGCTTTTCAAAACAATATTTATGTGTCAACCACCACTTAAAAACACCTGCAACAACTTCACCATACCAATACCTCACTGCACTATGAGATTTGTCTCACAAACAATCTTAAAAACCATGAATCAATTTTTCTTGACTAGGCCCATTTATATAGATTTTCCTTTTGTTATATTTGGCTCTTAATTTATGCATGAAACCATATTTTTTCCTTTGTCCTACTCCACTAGTCTTTTGGACTTATTCTCCAAGTAATTTTTCCTTAATAACCACTTTCTGCAACTCAAACTGAGTAATTTTTTCTAAATATATGTACTCCAGAATTTACACAGAGCTTATCAGTCTGCCTGCTATCTTTAACTCCAACTAGCTTGGTTTTAATTTTTGAAATTGGAAGTTCTACTATTTTGCCTTAAGCTCCCTCTACGAGCTCTTTTCCACTATTTTCCTCCATAGTACCAGTCTCAACAAACGTCAGCTTAAGCTCTCAGGTATAATACTTTTTAAAATACATCAGGGCCTCTTTTTCTTTGTTAATGGCTTCACATCGTTGGTTACAACACTTAGCTATTTGAGCCCTCAATGAGCCAATTCCTTTGTTATCGACTCTATGGCTGTTGGTCCTGCTTTTATGCGAAGAGAACAATAACCAAATGTTAGGTCCCTATATCACTAGTATAGTCCCTTATTATTGTTAGTGTAACCCCCTTATTGTTATTATTGTACCCTTGTAACCCCCATTTTTGTTATTATTGTGCCCTTAAATTATTATTGTTAGGTCGGCTAGGATTACATTGTGGCCCACTAGGATTACATTATGGCCCCATGGACTCCTATATATAGATAGGAGGTTTTGTAAATTGTATCATCCAAGAATTGTTCATTTATGTAATGTATTGGAGGTTGCCCCCTCGAAGTGGCTTATTTCTAAGGCGTTCATATCTCTTTTCTTCTATTTTTGGAGCTAGTTACACAACATTTGGTATCAGAGCTTTGGATTCTAGGGTTTCGCTGCTCCAAACAGGTCATCATGGCATTTTCGCTATAAATTGTTTTCTACGAAGTTTCAGAAGCTGAAAATTTTAGGGTGCGAAGCTGAAATCCTGAGGAAGATTGTCTAAAAATTTCAGAGCTTGGTTCGCAATATTTTCGGAGATATCATCTGTAAAAGTTAGGTCTTTTTTCAAGCTCCTAAACAGGTCATCGTGGAATTTTCGCTATAAATATTTTTCTACGAAGGTTCAGAATCTGAAATTCATATGGTACAAAGCTGAAATCCTAAGGAAATTCTTCAAAAAATTTCAGATCTTGGTTCGCAATATTTTGGAGATATGATTTGTGGAAGGTAGTGCCTTTTCAGGCTCCTGAATTTCATCTCAAAGATGTGATCGTAGGAAAAAGTTTCAATAACTCTCTCTCTGGGCATCGGATTGATCTTAGTAAAAAGTGGTCACCAAGTACACGGACTTTTTTCTTAGCTATCAATTTCAGAGACAAGAGGTGAAACAGTGACATGTGGCAAGTCGTACAAGTTGCTCTCTTGGAGCAATCAAAATTAGGTCATTGTGGGAGGTGGACACAACTTTGTCTTGGAGAATCAGTAAATTCAGAATTGTGGCATTAGAAGGTATTCGAGAGAGACTCACGTCGGTACCAAAATTTAGATATTGAAGTGCTACAATCACAGAGATAATCCAATTTCAATATCGAGCTCCTCAAAAGCAAGAAAAAGGTGTGTATTTTTTTTCCGAATTGCATAAGTCTTGAAGAATCAATTTGAATTGATTCCAAGGGCATATTGTAGAATAGATATCAGTATTGGGTTCTAAAATATGCCCCGTAAAAATAATTCAACACCCATTAAGCCTTCAGAAGGCTCTACTATGACTCATGAAGATGAAGAATTGCGACATGATCTATCAAAATTACAAGAGCAAGTGCAACAAATTTCACTCTCACAAAGAGCAACAAAAAATGAAATGGAAGTTTTGAAGAAAGGCGTGGAAGCTAAGATGGATGGCGTGCAAGCTAAGATGGATGGCATGGAAGCTGGCATGGAAGCTAAGATGGAAAACATGAAGAATGATCTAAAAACAGACATTGAAGGTTTGACAAAGTTGATACAAGAAATGTTTCCTAATGGTGAAAAGATAGTAGAAGAACCTCATGATGAGAACAAAATCAATGTTAATCGTGATTTCATAAACTCTAATGTTGGCGGGAAGAACCACCATATTCCAAAAATGGATATGAGGAAGTTTGATGGAAAAGATCCTGTAACATGGATACTACAGATGGAGCAATATTTTGATCTCCATAACATGCAAAACACACAAAAGGTACGCATTGCAACTTTACATTTAGAACAAAATACATTTGTATGGTATTAATGGCTTTGCTCCCGTAAAAAAATTGTCACTTGGTCAATTTTTACGGAGGAAATGATAGCACATTATGAGGATACAAAGAGCAACACCTTCTTTACCCAATTGATAAATCTCAAACAAAAGGGTTTAGTGGGACAGCACATTGAGGACTTCCAAAAATTGAATATAAGGGTAACTGATATTCCAGAGGAACACAGGATTGATCTCTTCATAGGCACTTTAAAGGATAACATCCAACATGAAGTTCGTGTTTTGGAACCTGATTTATTGGAGAAGGCATTCAGGTTGGCAAGAAAAATTGAATGTAAAATTATGGCGACAAGGAAGCCTACCACTCACTTCTATAAAGAAGGAAGTGTTGCTACGCCTAGATTTCCACAACCTACAAGGTTGACACCACAACAATTGAAAGAAAAAAGAGCAAAAGGGCTTTGCTACAGTTGTGATAGCAAATACACTAAAGGTCATAAGTGTGCTGAGAAGAAATTATTTTACATAGATTGTGAAGAGGAAGAAGAAAATGAAGAAGAAGAGGATATACACCAGGAACCAACCCTAGAAGAGGAAGAAATGAATCCGACCATATCGTGTAATGCACTGGCAGGAATTACCACTCAAACTCTCAATATCGAAGGACAAATCAAGAAGAAAAAGGTAATAGTGTTGATTGATTCAGGTAGCACCCATAATTTTATTCATTGTAAGGTAGCCAAGGAATTAAATTGTTTCCTATACCCAGCACCAGAATGTCAAGTGATGGTTGCAAATGGAAGAACTATAAATTGCTCTGGAAAATGCCATAATATCAAGCTAACCATGGGGGAATATGTGTTGACTAGTCCAATGCTTTCCATTCCTATGGGAGGTGCCGATGTTGTACTAGGAGTACAATGGTTACAATCTTTGGGGACGGTAGCTTTTAATTTTCAAGAACTTTTCTTGAAATTTTTTTCAGAAGGAAAGGAAGTCGAATTACGGGGTATTGAAGGGAAGCCGTGAAGGATAATAAGCTCTAATGTCATGACAAAGCTTCTAAAGAAAGAACAACGAGGCGTAATTGCACAATTATGCTCACTAGAAGTTCCGACATCAAAATCATCTATTTCCGCAGATCTCCAACAAGTCTTGGACAATCATTCCAAGGTGTTTGAAACTCCCAAAGGACTCCCACCTATTCGTGATCATGATCATGCTATTCATTTGATTCCAGGAAGTGTTCCTCCAAACATCAAACCTTATAGATATCCTTACTTCCAAAAGAGCGAAATTGAACGTATGATTGCAGAAATGTTAGAGGCGGGTATAATTCAACCTAGTCAAAGTTCTTTCTCTGCTCCTGTAGTATTGGTACACAAGAAGGATGGATCATGGCGAATGTGTCCGCATTATAGGGAGCTCAATAAGCTCACCATTAAAGATAAATTTCCCATTCCTGTGATTGATGAATTATTGGATGAATTACATGGAGCAATTTATTTTACCAAGTTGGATCTTCGTTCAGGATATCATCAAATTATAATGAAGGCTGAAGATATTCCAAAAATATCATTTCAAACTCATGAGGGTCATTATGAATTTTTGGTCATGCCTTTGGCCTTACCAATGCACCTTCTACATTTCAAGGGTTGATGAATTCCATTTTCAAACCCTTCCTTAGAAAATTTGTGCTAGTATTTTTTGATGATATACTAATCTACAGTAGGTCTTGGAAGGATCATGTTCAACATGTTGACAGGGTGCTCAAACTATTGCAGGAGAAACAATTATATGCAAAAACATCCAAATGTTTTTTTGGAGTACAAGAGGTGGAATATCTGGGTCATATTGTATCTCACGAGGGTGTTAAGGTAGACCCTAACAAAATTAAAGCCATTAAGGAATGGAAAGTCCCCACAACCATAAAGCAGTTGCGAGGATTTCTCGGGTTAACAGGGTATTATCGCAAGTTCGTTAAGAATTATGGGAGAATAGCAGCACCTCTAACAACATTATTGAAGAAAGATGCATTTTCATGGACTCCTGAAGCAACTAAGGCCTTTGAACATCTTAAAGAGGCAATGTGCCTAGCACCGCTCTTAGCTACGCCAGACTTCACAAAAACCTTTATTGTGGAATGTGATGCCTCAGGAAATGGAATTGGTGTTGTTTTAATGCAGGAAGGAAGACCCATTGCTTTTGAAAGTCATCCAATCAAAGGAAATTATTTAAAGAAACCTATTTATGAGAAGGAAATGTTAGCAATACTGCATGCACTAAAGAAATGGCGAACTTACCTAATGGGAAGACACTTCAAGGTAAAAATCGATCATGATAGTCTTAAACACTTTTTGGAACAAAGACTATCGTCAGAAGAGCAGCAAAAATGGGTCACAAAGATGTTGGGTTATGACTTTGAAATAATCTACAAAAAGGAAAGCTTAATGTTGTTGCAGATGCACTCTCAAGAAAGAATGAAGAGGTGGAAGCATTGCTTTGTGCCATTTCTATTATCCAACCAGATTGGATATCCGAAGCAAGAGATGAATGGAAGAAGGACAAAGATGTATGGACACTCATTCAAAAGTTGCAGCAAGATCCTAGTACATCTGATACATTTAGTTGGAAAAATGATTCCTTATAGTACAAAGATCGCTTATATCTTTGTAAGAATTCCCAACTAAAACAAAAGATTCTTCTGGAATTGCACACTTCTCCTTTAGGAGGACACTCAGGATTTTTAAAAACTTACCACAGGTGAAGAAAGAATTTTTTTGGGATGGCCTTAAATCTGATATTCAAAAGTTTGTGGCGGAATGTTTGGTTTGCCAGCAGAATAAAGTGGAAACAATTAAGACCCCCGGACTTCTACAACCTTTATCCATTCCAAGTCAACGTTGGGAGGAGATTTCAATGGATTTTATCACAGGTTTACCTAAGTCCGAAGGAAAGAGTGTCATCATGGTGGTAGTTGATAGACTTACCAAGTATGCACACTTTTGTGCATTATCTCATCCAATTAAAGCAAGTACAGTTGCTACTACATTTATGGATAGAATTCAAAAGCTACATGGAAGCCCAAGGGTTATTGTGAGCGACAGAGATCCCATTTTTACTGGAAATTTTTGGACAGAGTTATTTTCTTGTTTGGGTACTCAATTAGCTCATAGCTCATCTTATCATCTTCAATCTGATGGTCAAACTGAGATAGTAAATAAATGTTTGGAAGGATATCTTCGTTGTTTTGTATCTGATAAACAAACACAATGGGTCAAGTGGTTACCTCTTGCTGAATGGTGGTATAACACTTCCTTCCATACTGCAGCAAAAATGACCCCATTTATGGCACTTTATGGATATCATCCGCCATCCATCACATCATCTTTAAGGGAAAATTCGAAGGTTCAAGCAGTGGAAGATCACATCGAGCATCAGCAAGAAGTTCTCCAACTCTTAAAGGATAACCCGAATTTGGCACAAAATCGAATGAAACAACAGGCAGATCAACATCGTAGCGAGAGAAGTTTTGATGTAGGAGATTGGGTATTTTTACGGCTACAACCATATAAACAAATGTCCCTCAAGCAAGTTAAGAAGGATAATAAATTATCGCCAAAGTACTATGGTCCTTACAAGGTGTTGCAAAAGATTGGTACTATGGCATACAAATTGGAGCTTCCTGCTTCTTCGCGAGTACATCCAGTTTTCCATGTTTCATGATTAAAGAAGGTTATAGGTGAAAATCTTCCGGTTCAAACAATATTACCAGAACTTGATGAGGAAGGAAAAATAATATTGGAACCTGAAGTAGTCATGGAAACAAGAACTCGACAGCCACGGAATCGATCAATTTCAGAGTATCTCATCAAGTGGAAGAACTTACCCACTGAAGATTCTACATGGGAGAATGAGAATTTTATACAGAAGCACCCGGAGCTACTCAAGTGTTGAGGACAACACTTTTTTGAAGGAGAGGGGCATGTTAGGTCCCTATATCACTAGTATAGCCCCTTATTATTGTTAGTGTAAACCCCTTATTGTTATTATTGTACCTTTGTAACCCCCATTTTGTTATTATTGTGCCCTTAAATTATTATTGTTAGGTCGGCTAGGATTACATTGTGGCCCACTAGGATTACATTATGGCCCCATGGACTCCTATATATAGATAGGAGGTTTTGTAAATTGTCTCATCCAAGAATTGTTCATTTATGTACGCATTTGAGGTTGCCCTCGAAGTCGCTTTTTTCAGGCATTGATCTCTCTTTTTCTTTTATTTCACAGGAGCAAGTTACACAACCTGAAGGGGCCAGTGCTTATTTTTTCCTTCGGGACTCTTTATAGTTTTTCATGCCACTGGTCCTCCATCCACTGCATATGACCTTATGCGGGCATGTATCCCCTAGCCCATTTCCTCCCAATTTTTTATTTGTGTGTTCCTTTTCGAACCTGTCAGGGTTCTTCCATTGGGTTAACATGTCCGTGGGGACCTCCTGACACTAACTCCATTATTTTTCACTTTGTCTGTTAAGCCTCTATGTCCTGTCCCTTTTTTCCCATCGCTACCACAACACACAAGAATTAGAAACCTTTGGGCTCCTAACCTATGTGCTGACCTGTTTCCATCGGGTCCTCCTGGCCCTTCGTTAATTGGTTGCAACTCTATATCATAAGCCGACATGTCATCTACCAATGTGTCCCGAAAATCTCTTCTCTTGGCGCTTTTTCTCTACACCCCTATTAAGCTTCTAGGCTCATCCCGTCCAGATGATGTCATGTTGATGTCACCAGGGACATCTAACACCTCTAGATTGGTGACACATGTCACCATAAATAGGCCACTTGGGTACCTAAAAAACTTCAAATATGCCTACCACATGTCCACCTCCTATTAGTTGTGTTGACATCATCCTCTGCACCATTCAGGCCAACTGTGTTGCACCACTTGTCCTCATGGAGGAGAGAGAAGAGGTCCTATGGACCTCTATTTTGCAACTATATTCTTTGTATTTTAATTTTTGTCCTTCCCAAATATTTTCTTTGTTTCTCCAAAAAACCGTCAGGTACAAGCCTTCTCTTCCTGATCCCACTCCTAAGCAGATTGTGGTTTCCAGAGAAGTGATTTCAGGGCAGACCCCAGTTGTTGATCTATGCGATCAACTCTGGTGGAAGACTACTTCCCGTGACCACAAAACTCATTTAAAGGGAAGTCTCCAGTGTTGTCAGATATATTCCATGTATCACGGTGCTTTCCTCTTGATCACTAAGACTTGGGCGTCAAAAGAAACACGACGAGGTAATTTCATTGGGATATCCCCGCTAGGCTAACCTGTACTATGGGGCTTTTCCTCTGGCCTATGGGAAGGTTCTCCCTTCAGCCACCTCTGCTTGGTCATTTAGAATTGGACGTTGGCTACCAAATATGCCCCATCGCGTAGACCTAAGGCATAACAATACACCGTCAAGGTTGACTTGATCTGGACTTGTGAAGGAACACAATAAAATAAAAAAAATAAACATAAACTCAGAGATGTAGCAGAGATAAAACTTCATTTCATTAATATCAAATAACTAAAATATGCTTACAGAAAAAATGGACATAAACTAGCTAGGGCGATGGTAGCTTATGTATGAGAAGAGATGTGGCAGTTACATGCCTCTTAATTGCCTTACAATGAGGCTCAAGGGCCTTTTTTACTATTTAATAACATAGGAAAACCCTAAACAACCAAAACCCTAACCCTAAGAGATGAAATTCCAAGAGTTTGTGGGCCCCATTGGGGTTAGTTGGGTAACCAACTTCTCAAGGTCGTAACTTGGATATATTATCTTCATTTGGCACGTACGATATATCATCAAAAAGATCTCCCTGATTACTACAGGTTTTGTTGTAGGCCCTTGCCTATGACTATGGGCATGTTCTGGACCTTAAAAAAGCGTTGTTTAGGGGGTCAAAACTGCTCCAGAAGTTCAAACCCAAAACACTGCTAAAACGAGTAAATGCTACTATAAAAAAAATAAACTGATGAAACTGATTGGAGGTCTAGGTGGAATAGGTTGGTGGCCACCAGTATCCACTTGGATCATAACCCTTCAGGGCAAGGCTGTTGGGCCAACGTGTCAAGCAGGCTCCAACTGCTCAACTCACTCCAATCCACTCCAATGGGAATGCTTCTCACTGTTGCTATGACTTCCACGTGAGCTCAAAGCTCTTGCTTATAGTCTCTAACATTTTTTACCACTATTCTTTGGACATGTCCCAAACTTGGCTACGTTCCAAGGTTTCCAGCCACTTTTAAATTTTTCATGAAGGCCTTGGGGTCACCGAACTTCAACTAGCTCTAACTTTTTATCCAGGAAACCATTTTGGGACTTCCATATATCGTTGGAAATATATTTCATATATCTATCCAAATGTGTGGTTTACACTTGAGCTTGAGCTTGAGCTTATCTTGTACTCTAGAAGTTTCTTCAAAGACTCAACACCTATTTGCTTCCATTATGTCATGTTGCTCCATCATGTTGTCTTCTTGGACACTTGTGTTTCCTCTTGAATATTAGGAAACACTCTGTTTCCATCACCCTATTTCCATCATTAACAACATAACTCAAAAATATCCCTATTTGGTATTAATGGAAGTGCTAAAATCAAACAACACACCTTTTGTTTGAAAACACATTTTTCTCTTATTAATTCTTTTAAGTTTTGCTACCCCTAAGATGGTGCACTCTTCTTGATCTTTACCTATTGTGGTACTACTTTTAGTATTGTTACTTTCACACCCTCATTTTTTATCACTATAACACTCCCCATATTCTTGTTTTATTTCATCACCACTCCCCCTTTGACATCAATGTCAAAAGACAATATCATGTTGCCGCTATCATGTTGATCCTTGTGGGCCTTGAAGCTTCACCTTGATATATTGATAATGCAACATCTGCCTTTATTCCTCTAAAAGGAAGGGTTATTGGATGGAGGAAAGAGGAATGAATCCCAATATTTGTATCAAATATTCAAAAAAATTTCTATGGAGTGGATTTTTAAATATTTCAGTGACTTGTTTTTTTTGTGGTAACATACTCGAGATTCACAATCTTGGTTGCAACCTACTCCCTCAAGAAATTATACTTGGTGGGAATATGCTTGGTCTTAGGCTAAAATAATGGATTCTTTGGCATGCTAATTTCACTTGTGTTGTCAAAAATTATGTGGATCAATTGATCATAAAACACTTGGACATCTTGAAAAGTTTGCTTCATCCACAAAAGTTGAGTACATCATGATGTTGCTACAATATACTCTTCTTCAGTTGTAGATAAGGATATAGAAGCTTTCTTATTGCTCAAACTTGATACAAAATAGTCTCCAAGGAAGAAATCACCATTTCTTGTGTTCTTTCTATCACCCACATCACTTTCTCAATCAGGATTAGTAAACACAGTAAATGAAATTTTTTTACCTCTTTGGTACCACTATCCATAGTCCATGCTTGCTCTGATATATATGAAAATTGTTTTGGCTGCTAAGAGACGGCTTTGTGTGGGAAATGCTTGAATTTTGACAACTATTGCAACAACTTGCATGATGTATGGCCTTGAAGCTTTCAAATACAACAGGTTTCCAATAAGCAAATTATAAAGAGTATGGTCTACTTCTAGAGATTCATCCACCTTGCTAAGCTTGTTGCTTGTCAACATTGGAGTTCTCACTAAAGAGAATTCTTCCATGATAAACTTCTTCAACACTTCCTTGAGATACTTGCTTTGAGAAATAAAAATACCTTTAGGGGTTTGCGCTATCTAAAATCCAAGGAAATATGATAGCTCTCCAAGCATGAACATCTCAAAATTTTCCTTCATATCAGCTACAAATTCGTTTTTCAAAAAATTTGAATTAATTTCAAAGATAATACCATCAACATATACCACTACCACAATGAGTTTGACATCCTTTTCTTTGACATATAGATTGTTGTCAGTTGCTTCTCTTTTAAATCCACAATTGACCAGGTGGTTGTGTAACTTGGAATACCAATCTCTAGGACCTAGTTTGAGGCCATACAATGGCTTCTTAAGTTTGAAAATATAGTATGGTTTCTCTGTTAACTAAAAACCTTTTTTCTTCTCTATATAAACTTCCTCTTGTAACTCTCCATTGAGGAAAGAAAATTTTACATCCGTTTGATAAATTTTAAATCCCTTGAACCTTGCATGTGCAAAAAACATTCCTATTGCTTCTAATCTAGAAACATGAGAAAAAGTTTCATCAAAATCCAAGCATTGTACTTGAGCATAGCCTTTGCATACCAAATTGGCCTTGTTTCTTACCACTTCTCTATGATCATTCCACTTATTACTAAATACCCACTTTGTGCCAATGACATTCTTATTTGCAAGTCTTGAAACAAGTTCCCAAGTCTGATTTTTATCTATATGGTCCATTTTTCATTCACGACCTTTATCCAATGTTGATCTAGCTTGAGAAACAATTTTTGGTTCCTTCATGGACAACAAGGCAACATGTGTCTGCATAGGAGCATCGAGAAATTTCCTTTTTGTTTGCACTCTAGAATTTAATTCACCAATGATTTGATCAGCTGGGTGACATTTTTGTACATATGTTGGGGGATCTCTGGCTTGAGGACTAGAGGTATCCTCCTCGCTTTCTTATTCAGTTGCCTCATCATTCTCATCACCAATGCTTTTTGGTTCATCAACACTATATTTTTCAAGTTATTTCGCCTCTTGATCATCATGCTCATCTACCTTTACATCTATGCAATCAATAATTCTCTTGTTGGATTTATTGTAACATATGTATCCTTTTTTATTATATTGATAACCTAGAAAAATTCCTTCATCGACTATGGCATCGAATTTCCCAAGCTTCTCATCAATCCTTTCAATGTAGCATATGCTGGAAAATATTTTTAAATGTTTGACTATTGTAGGTATGCCACACCACGACTCATCAGGATTTTTGTAAACGTTGGGTCTTAGATGAGCTTTGTTGAGAATGAAAATTTTTGTATGAATTTCCTCTACCCAAAATCCATGTTAAACCTTATTTTCTGTCACCATTGATCTAGCTAACTGTTGCACTGATCTATTTTCTCTCTTTGAAACACCATTTTTTCAAGGAGTCTCTAGTATGGTCAACTGCCTTTTGATGTCATTTTTTTTGCATAATTCATAAAATTCATTTAACGTGAACACACCTCCATTGTCTAACCTTATGCTTTTAGTTTTGCAATCTGTTTCATTCTCAACCATGTCTTTGAACTCTTTTAAATTTTCAAAAGATTTAAACTTCTATCTGATGAATGCAACCCTTATAATCATACTCAAAGCATCAATTATTAACATAAAATAGAGCTTATGGGTGATTGAATGCATTATGGATGGTCCACACAAATCCATGTGCACTAGCTGCAATGGTTTTGCTAAAGATTTTTCCTTTTCTTTGAAGGGAACTCAAGCTTGCTTTCCTAGCAGACAAGATTTGCAAGTAATGTTCTCTGGTTTTGAAAGACTAGGAATGTCCTTGACTTTGTTTTTTTTACTAAGTTTGTAAATCTGGTCAAATTTCAGATGTCCAAGCCTTTTGTGCCATAGCCAAATTTCATCAATCTTGGTCAAACAACACTTTTCCAGTCTTCTCCTTCAACACATAAACATTGTTGTTTATTCTTACAACTTCATCCATTATTTCTCTTATTTCTCTTGTACCTGTGGATTTGATTTGACATTTTTGGGCTTTGAACACCACATTGTATCCCTAGTCACACATCTCAAACACACTCAACATATTGTGTTTCATCCCATCAACATATAAGACATTGTTTTCCTTACCTCTGCCATTTGACAGACTGACTACTCCTTTTGTTATTATCTTTCTTGGGGAATTGTTCCCAAAATTCACATTACCTTTTTCCACAGGCTCCCAAGTGATAAATTTGCTTCTATCTCCTGTCATGTTCCTGGAAGAGCCACTATCCACATACCAATGGCTCCCGCCATTGTGAGCATACAAGGCAATGTCACACTGCTCTGACTTCTCTTTTTCTTAACAAAATTTTTGGTTGTTGTACAATTTTCTCAATAATTAGTCCTTTCTTCTTCTCCCTTAGCCTACAATTAATTGCCATATGCCCAAAATTATGGAATTTAAAACATTTCACTTGATAATTCAAGAGAGCAAATGAATTATCATACATGGGCCTGCTTCTTCTTTGTTGAAAACTTCTCTTGGATCTAAACTATCTGTAATAGATATTAAATCTATAGTTTTTTGCCTTGTGGCCATAGTTAGCACATGTAAAACAATATCACGATATGACACCATTGAACTTGGGTGGCTACCTTCTACGCTAAGCTGAATTTTATGCAAATCGGTTAGCATAGACATTGTGCTCCTTTTGTTGTTGTTGACCTGTCTTTGGTTGTGTAATTGTCCCTTTCTACTGTGTGGGCTCTTCTCTTGCTTGGGGAACAAACATAATTGGATTTTTTTTCTTTGAGTTCAGTTTTTGTGTTGGACTTAGTATCAAATCCAAGACCAATTCGATTTGAGGAAATTTTTTTCATATATTCAATTCCTTTGCTGAATTTCTAATTTAAGCTGGTCAACGTTTTGGCCTTCTCTAACTCCTTCCTCATAAATACAATTTCTCCTTTTAACTTCTCACAAATTTTAGCCTTCTCATTAAAGCATTGTTTCAAGGTTTCTTGTATTTTCTTACCTCTTCTAACTGTATGAGTAATGGCTCTACAATCTCAATTTTTTCTTTCAACAAAGTTTCCTTTCGATTTTTTTTCTTCCTCGGTCTCTCTATTTAATTAAGAGAACTTATTAGTTCTTCTTCAAAATCAACTTCTCCTTATTCATTATCAGATTTGATAACCTTGACTTATAGATCTTCAATGGCCATCATCATAATTTCCTTAGGGTTGTCCTCATCTCTCTCTTCATTTGAGGACTAGCGGGACTCACTTTCAGAAGAGATCCCTTCTTGGACATAGAAGCCTTTCTTCTTAACCTTCTTTCTTTCCTTCTAAACTTTATTAAACTTTTCTTTAGGATCATAATCCTTTTTCGTCTTCTTAGGACACTTTGATGCATAATGACCAACTTTTCCACAGTTAAAACATTTAAATGATATGCATAATGACCAAATTTTCCACAATTAAAACATTTAAATGGTAACTTACCTTTATACATTCCTGATCCTCACTTGGGCTTCCTCACAAAGTTGGCTTCTTCTCCCTCAGAATCATAGCATGAGCCATCATGCTCATCCTTGCACTTATTTTCTACTTTGAAGCCTCGTTCTTTAGTTGCATTCTTTCCTTTAAAGCTCCTCGTCTCATAGGAAATGAGTATTCCAAGGAGTTGATCTAAAGTGAAAGTGGTCAGATTTGGAATTTCTTCGATGACTGACATCTTGGGATTAAACCTCTCAAGAAGAAATATTAACACTTTTTGAACCACCACTTCATCATCTAGCTTGTCATTAAGCCCTCTTATGGTGTTTACAACTTCTTCAACTCTCAAAAAATACTTTGCAATGTCTTCATCATCATGCATTCTTAAATATTCAAATTGCATCCTAAACCCTTGGAGTTTAGCTTTGTTTACATTGTTGTCTCCTTCATAGAAGTTTCTCATCTTCTCACATATTTCTTTGGAAAATGTGCAATTCATTACTTTGACAAGCTTTGATTCAGGTAGGCCAGCAAGCACGACATGCATTTCTTTGGCATTGCATGCAAACTCTAACATATGATATTTGGTGATTAATGTTGTAGGTCTTCGATATTATTCTTCCAAAACATCCCACACATTTGCACCAAGTGAATGAATGTAGGTCCTCATCTTCACTTTATAAAACACATAATTTTTTCCATTGAACCCGGGGGCCTTATTGGTAAATCCTCCTTCCTAGTTCGTCATGGTCCTTGATCTTTCTTCCAACTATTAGACTGATCAAAAGTAACTGCTCTGATACCAATTCTTGGAAAATAGGGCAACACTAATAGGGAGGTGAATAAAAATTGTAGCAATTTTTACCAATTTAAATTTTATTTTTAATTTGTTCACAAAATTTAATAATTCAACAATAACTTTAAATAATAATAATAAAGATTAATGTAAACAAAAAACTTCAATTGCTTCTCAATTTTATTAATAAGGAAAGCTACAACTTGCAAGTAAAAATATCTAGCTACAACCAACAAGAAGCTCCTACTTCCTATTTTTTCAGCTACAACTGAATGGAGCACCAACCCCAATAATTATCCAACACCTACTAGAAGGAGCACCAACTGTTGATCAATAAGCTACAACTTGCTTTCGAACTCACCAATCCATTTTCATATTAGGACCCATGAATACATTCCATGTTGTTCAAAACAATCTATATGTCTCAACCATGACTTAAAAACACATACAAAAACCTCACCATACTAATACCTCATTTCACCATGAGATCTGTCTAACAAACAATCTCAAAAACCTTGAATCAATTCTTATTAACTAGGCATGTTTATATATATTTTCATTTTTTTATATTTGGCTCTTAATTTATGCATGGAACCATATTTTTCCGTTGTCCTACTCATACTGGTCTTCTGGAATTTTTCTCCAATTCATTTGGCCTTAATGACCACTTTCTGCAACTCAAACAGAGTATTTTTGCTACATCTGTGTATTCTGGAATTCACATAGAGTTTAGCAATCTACTTTCTATATTTAACTCCAATTAACTTAGCTTTAATTTCCAAAAATGGAAGTTCCTCTATTTTTCCTTAAGCTCCATCCATGGGCTCTTTTCCCTTGTTTTCCTCCATAGGACCGGTCTCTGAAACCATCGACTTAACCTCTAAGGCTAGGCCTTTTTAAACTCTTTCAAGGCCTCTTTTTTTTTGTTAACAACTCTATGTCATTGGTTACAATGCTTAGCTATTTGAGCCCTTCACAAGCCAATTCCTTTGTTATCGTCTCTCTAGCTATTGGCCCCACTTATAAACTAAGAAACCAAGAACTAGCCAAAAGGGGCCAGCGTTTAGTTGTTCCTCCATGGCTCTTTATACTTTTCCACACCCCTGGTCTTCCATCCACTGCATGGGACATTGTGCGGGCACATAGCTCGTAACCTCTTCCCTCCCAGTTTTTTATTTGTATGTTCCTTTGCGAATTGTTTGGGGATCTTCCACCGAGTTAACATAGACGTAGGGATCACCTGCCACTAACTCCATTGATTGTTTCTTTGTTTTTTGAGCCTCCGTTTCTCAACCTTTTCCGTCTGGAACAACTGCAAAATGCAAGAATTAGAAACCTCTAGGCTCCTAAATTGCTGTTGACTTGTCTCGGTGGGGTCCTCTCGGCCCTTTGTTCATTGGTGTCATCTCTGTCCAATAGGGCGACGTGTCATCCTCCAACATGTCTCGACAATATCTTCTCCCAACGCTTTTTCTTTGCACCCCTATTAAACTTTTGAGATCATCCCATCGGGATGAAGTCATACTGACGTCACCAGGGACACCTGGTGCCTCAGGATTGGCGATACCTGTTACTCGGAAATAAGGCCACTTGGGTGCCCAAAAAAATTCAAATCTTCTTGCCACGTGTCCACCTCCTAGTGGTTGTGCTGAGATCATCCTCTATGTCATCCAGGCCAACCACGTGCCACCACCTGTCCTCTTAGAGGGGAGAGAAGAGGTCCAAAGGAACTCTATTTTGCGACTACTTTATTTATATTTTGATTTTTGTCCTTCATGGAAGTTTTATTTGTTTCTCCCAAAAACCATTGGGTTCAAGCCTTTCTCTCCTCGAAACCACTCCTAAGAAGATTGTGGTTTCCAGAGAAGTGACTCCATGGTAGACCCCAGTCATTGACGTACACATTCAACTATGTCAGAAGACTACTTCCCGTGACCACAAAGCTCATTTATGTAGAAATTATATGCACTAAGCATGCATATGTCCTAGATTCACCTGATCTCACAATATTTAACTTCTTGCAAAATACTGAATCATTCAACTGTTAATATTTTGCGGAAAATTAATTGCACACACATGTAAAGCATAAATAAAAATAATCGCACATAACACAGTTGTTTTTAACTGGGAAAGCCTGAAGCTGAAAACCCCAACTATATATTATGTATCATGGAATCATATGACAGTCTCATACAAAGCTTATCAAGCTCTCAGTACGGTACAATCGTTATACACTAATCAAGAACAATCTTGCAAATCCATGCACTGATCTCTACCACCTGCTAGCCTGCCTCCATTGCGCAATCCTTGCTGAAGAATAGCTCTTAATGAATTTGAATTACTCTTCCTTTACTGCATAATTATCATTGGCAACTCCAATGTATATGTAGATGCAATCCATGCATCACTATGGTCACATTAGATAGTACATCTTGCCCTTTCACCTATCTCTGCACTGGGTCTCCACTGAAACTACCGTGCACTATAGTTAACTGTTGTATTGTTCAGTTGATTAATGAGTTATTATTTGTGAATTAATTAACTAATTAATTCACTCCACTCTCACTAGTGTATCATTTAGTTAGATTAGAACAACTAGCTCAACTGAGTCTAACTGAGTTAAACTGAATACAACTCCATAACTACTCTTCCAACTGTGTCATAACTCTGCCACTTGAGTTCTAATTGAGTCCTCCATGCATTAGCTCCAGTAAACCCTTGGGAATTGTGTAATTCACTCAGTCCACTGATGTGCCACATCTGTGCACTGAAACAAAGTGCTCCAAGAGAATAAGTTGTTGTTTAGAGTCTGATTATTATTAAGAGCTAATAATAATCAACATGCATCTATTTTTAGATCAGCGATGTATAAATAGACTTCGCCCAATATTCTAAAAATAGAATTTCATATATTTTTCCAACTTGATTAACCATCCACAAATAGCATCCTGCAACTTCTGAAATATGATCACCATGTCTAAAAATAGACATAGTCTAAAAAAAGACTTGCCAAAAATAGCCTACGGGCCCACTTAGTGAAGGCGACTCTTTTCACTAAGCTCATCATCTTGTTGAATCTCAACACTCCCTCTCAACAAGATATGGATTATCCTTCACCCCGATCCTGCCTCTATGGTATTCGAATTTTCTCCTGGTGAGCGCCTTCGTTAGAATATCTGCATCCTGATCCTCTGTAGGAATGTACTGAAGCAACATGATCTTCCGCTGCACACAATCTCTAATATGATGATACCGGATATCAATATGTTTAGATCTATCATGAAACACAAGACTAACCAAGATTTTAATGCAACTCTGGTTATCACAATGTATCACTGTGGGATCTAAATATGAACCGAACAAACCAACCAGAATCTTCCTCATCCAAATAGCCTCACATGCAGCTTGACTTGCTGCCATGTATTCCGCTTCCACTGAACTGAGTGCCATGGATCTTTGTTTCCTACTGTACCAAGAAAATGTTGTATATTTGATACTAAAAATCCCTCCTAATGTGCTCTTTCTATCTGTTGGGCTTCCTGCCCAATCTGCATCTGTGAAGCCATGCAACTTCACCTCATCCGTCTGTCTATACCATAAACCATACTCAGATGTGCCCCTGAGATATCTCAGGACATGCTTGCTTACCTTCCAAAAGAGCTTGGTAGGCTTAACCATTGCTTGTGAAAGCTGGTTCACCGCATAGCATATGTCCGGTCTTGTATTGAATAAATACATGAGCGAACCCACCAACTGTCGATAAACAGTGGCATCCACTACCTCTATCGATGTAGCATCCTTTTTCTTCCAATTTCCTGGAAGAGGAGTGTCGATAGGCTTGCAGCCTTGCATGTGAAAATTTTCCAGTATCTCCCGAGCATACTTGCCTTGAGACACAAACAGTTCACCTTCCCGCTGCCATATTTCCAATCCAAGGAAATAATGAAGGAGGCCCAAATCCTTCATCTCAAACTCCTTTGCAAGATCTTCCTTGCATGAGTGTATCAACTGCTCATCACCTATTAGTATTAAATCATCAATATAAATTACAATGATTAAAATCTTACCCTCCACCACAATCTGGTATAGGTTTGCATCCGCCTCACTCTTGGTGAAGCCAAGTCCAGTGAAATAGTTGTCAATCTGAGTGTACCAAGCACGTGGTGCTTGTTTCAACCCATATAATGCTCTTTTGAGCCTACACACATGCGACTCACTGCTGAAGATCTCAAATCCTTTAGGCTGCTCAATGTACACCTCTTCCTCAATGATCCCATTAAGGAATTTAGTCTTCACATCCATCTGACGAATGTGCCAACCCATCTGCGTTGAGAGAGCAAGGATGGTCTGTATGGAAGAATACCGTGCGACAGGTGCAAAGGTTTCTTCATAGTCAATCCCTTCGATTTGTGAGAAGCCCTGGGAAAAAAATATTTCCTTATACTTATTAACGCTCCCATAAGCAGCTTGCTTTACCTTGTAGATCCATATTGATCCTACAACTGATTTTCCCACCGGCCTTGGAATAATCTCCCAAGCACTGTTTCTGACAATGGAGTCATACTCCTCCACCATGGCATCTACCCATGTGGGCTCTTGAACTGCTTCTTCAAAAGAAGATGGCTCTGTCATGATACACTTTCTCATAAGAGCCATGTATCCAATAAATCAGTCAGGTGACTGTCTCTATCTACGTTGTGATGTAGGAACTCCTACATTTTGTGCCGCATCAAGCTTTAGTCTCTCAGCTTCTGTGGTATGCTTTCTGCCTTGTCTAATGTTTGGTTCTGCATGAGTGGACTCCTCCACACCATGAATCTCCTCCTGTGGTTGATCCACATCTAGAGGCTCATCTTTTGGAACAAGAAGTTCCTCCTCCACATGCAAGTGTAGCTCCCTCTCAAGCGACAACTTCATGGTTTTCACCTCATTGAATTTTATATCCTGTCGCACAATAGTCATCCGACTGTCTGGAAAATACACACAATAATTATGGGGTGTTTCTATGTACCCCACAATTATCCCAACTTCTGGAGTCGGCTCTAGCTTCTTCCTGGCGTCCTTTGTCACATGAATGTAAACAGGTGAGCCAAAAATCTTCAAATGAGAAATATCAGGCTTCTTACTAGTAAAATCTTCTTCAGGTGTACTCATTCCAAGTACTCTATGAGGACAACGGTTTTGCACATAAACCGCAGTGTTGCATGATTCCACCCATAAGTGCATCGGTAGGCCCTGGTTATGCAGCATCACTCGTGCAATACCCACAATCGTTTTGTTCTTCCTCTCCTTGACCCCATTCTGCTGTGGGTTATGAGGCGCTATGAGTTCTCTTTGAATTCCTTCTTTGCTATAGAATTATTTGAATTCTCCCAAGATGTATTCACCACCATTATCGCTCCGTAGAGCTTTCACTTGCTTCCCCGACTCCTTCTCCACCAGTGCTTTGATCTCACAGAACTTTGAGAATGTTTAAATATTCTTCTACATGAAGAAATCCAGCATATATGAGAATAGTCATCAACAAATATAACATAATACCTGTGTTTTTCTGTTGAAGCAACCGAGAAAGGTCCACACACGTCTGTGTGAATTCTCTCCAGGATCACCGAAGCACGGTTCTCCTTCTCATGAAAGGTGGTCTTCAAAAACTTACCCATAGTACATCCCTTGCACTGATCTAACTACGCAAGAATACCCTTGGGAAGTCTAGTAGAAATTTTTTGCAAAATATTCAAGGCGCCATGGTGAAGATGGCCCAATATCCTGTGCCATAATTCACCCTCATCCCAGCTCACCACTTCTTCTACTTTTCCCACCATTGCAGCGCAGCCATCTGCCTCCAGCTTGTAGAGATTCTTAATTCGAACCCCTATCTTCTTTTTTTTACCCATTGTTTTATGTCGAAGGAAGGCTTTTCCCTCACTGAAAACAACACCATAACCTTTGTCTTCCAGCATTGCGACTGAGACCAAGTTATTCTTCAGACCTGGAACATGCATAACATTCTTCAACAAGAATGGATTACCGGAATCCCTCTCAAAGGTAATGGTCCCAATGCCATTCGCACTATACCGACCATTATCACCCATCTCTATATGCATCTAGAGGTCCTTCTCCTCCAAGTCACTAAACAACTCTTTGTCTCCCGTTATACGGAAGACGCATCACTATCAAGATACCATACCGATCCCATAAAACTTGAATCCAAGCATACGATAAAAGAGAAATCAAGTTCAAATTTTGAGGCTAAGGCCTCTCCAGCTGCAGATCCAGCAGCCTTCTTATTCTTCTTCTTCTATGGATAGTTAGTGGTGAAATGTCCATGTTCGTGACAGTGAAAACACTTCACTTTGGACAAATCCTGCTCCTTGCCTTTAGCATAAAATTTTGAAGGATGTTTCTTCCCCTTCCCTTTTCTTGCTTTGATATCCAAATCAAAATTCTCTTCATCTTCATTCTTCGATGAAGATCCATCCCTGGTACCCCGCCTTATCTCCTCCTGCACAAGATCCGACCAAAGTCGCTCCCATCCTAGCAATTTCTCCCGTCCATTGATAGAGTCTTCGTAGCTATGCCAACTCTTAGAAAGCCCAAGGAGAGCCAAGCTCACCAAGTCTTCATCATCAACAGTAACCCCCACACTTCCCAGTTTATCCTTGCAGTGGACAAACTTCGTGAGGTATTTTGGAATACTATCACCTTTCTCCATTTTTATTTTTCTGAGCTTTTCTTTAAGCGCCAACTTCCTCTGGTCACTTCTGCTTTGGAAAAAATCTGTCAAAGCCTTCCACATTAATAATGGAGTGGCTTTCCCATGAAGGCTAGACACAATATGGTCTTTCACACCTTCCAATAGAATTCTTCTCGTCTTTGCTATCTTCTTTTTCCATGCGTCAAGTAATGCAACATTGCTAGATCCCGGCTTAGGAACATCGCTATCGATAAACTCCTTCAATCCATTATCCCCCGGCATTGCCTCCATGTTGTCCTTCTAGGCTATGTAATTCAAGCTCCCATCAAGGGCATACTCCAATTGCAACCCACTGAAAGCCATTTCAATGTATACTCAACTTCTGCACCAAGAATCTTCTATAGCAAATTTGAATTGTCCACCAGCACAAACTCACCAATACTTCACAATTGCAATCTTCAAGAATTAACGATGCTCTAATACAATGTAGAAATTATATGCACTAAGAATACATATGTCCTAGATTCACCTGATCTCACAATACTTAACTTCTTTCAAAATACTGAATCATTCCACTGTTAATCTTTTGTGGAAAATTAATTGCACACACATGTAAAGAAAAAAATAAAAATAATCACACATAACACAATTGTTTTTAACCGGAAAATCCTGAAGCTGAAAACCCAAAATATATATTATGTATCATGGAATCATATGACAATCTCATACAAAGCTTATCAAGCTCTTAGTATAGTACAATTGTCATACACTAATCAGGAACAATCTTGCAAATCCATGCACCAATCTCTGTTCCTTGCTGACCTGCCTCCACTGCACAATCCCTGCTGAAAAATAGCTCTTAATGAATTTGAATTACTCTTTCTTGACTGTGTAATTATCATTGGAAACTCCAATGTATATGTAGATTCAATCCATGCATCACTATGGTCACAACAGTTAGTCCATATTTCCCTTTCACCTATCTCTGCACTGGGTCTCCACTGAAACTGCCATGCACTGTAGTTAACTGTTGTATTGTTCAGTTGATTAATGAGTTATTATTTGTGAATTAATTAACTAATTAATCCACTCCACTTTCACTAGTGTATCATTCAGTTAGATTAGATACAACTAGCTCAACTGAGTCTAATTGAGTTAAATTGACTACAACTCCATAACTACTCTTCCAACTGTGTCATAACTCTGCCACTTGAGTTCTAACTGAGTCCTCCATGCATTAGCTCTAGTAAACCCTTGGGAATTTCGTAATTCCCTCAGTCCACTGATGTGCCACATCTGTGCATTGAAACAAAGTGCTCCAAGAGAATAAGTTGTTATTTAGAGTCTGATTATTATTAAGAGCTCATAATAATCGACATGCATCTATTTTTAGATCAGCGATCTATAAATAGACTTTGCCCAATATTCTAAAAATAGAATTTTATCTATTTTTCCAACTTTATCAACCATCCAAAAATAGCATCTGAAAACTTCTGAAATATGATCACCATGTCTAAAAATAGACTTGCACCAAAAAGAGCTTGTGGGCCCACTTAGTGAAGGCGACTCTTTTCACTAAGCTCATCATCTTGTTGAATCTCAACAATTTAAAGGGAAGTCTCCAGTGTTGTCAGATAGTTGCCACGTATCTCGTCACTTTCCTCCTGACCACTTAGACTTGGGTGTCAAAATAATTACGTCAGGTTATCCCCAACGAGACATCTTGTATTGTGGGCTCCACCTCTGGCCTCTAGATTTGAAGGTGGAAAGAGGGATGGAAGAGTAAATACATTGAGAGTGAGAAGTGGAGAGAGAGAGGGGGTGACAAGGGAGATATGGAGAGAGAGTGTCTATGTTTAGAGGCGAGATAAAGAAACAAAGATGGAGAGATAGAGATAAGGGGGGAGAGAAGGAGAGAGGGAGGGATATAGTAACATATCTAGAGAGAGAGAGAGAGAGAGTGAGAGAGAGAGATGGGGGAAGTGAGAGGGAGGTAGGAGATAAAGGGAGAGAGAGGATAAGATCGATTAGAGGACTTGAGAGAAAGGAGGAGAGTGATGGGAGAAGCGAGAGGATTGGTGGGAAAAGAGAGAGAGAGAGAGAGAGAGAGAGATATATATATATCTATATATATATCTATATATATATATCTATATATATATATATATATAGAGAGAGAGAGAGAGAGAGAGAGAGAGAGAGAGGAAGGATGAGAGAGAGATCTTGAGATAGAGGAGGAGAGTTATGGTGGAAGAGAGAGGATTGTAAGGAAGAGAGAGAGAGAGAGAAAGATGGGGGAAGAGAGGGGGTAGGAGAGAAAGGGAGAGAGAGGAAGGAAAAGATAGAGTACTTGAGAGAGAGGATGAGTGATCCAGGGTAAATTCTTGATACTCTTAACCAAGACCTTTAAATTTGGTTGATTGTTATAATTTCATTGATCAAAGCGTTAATGAACATAAATGAACAATTGTAATGCTGTAAAGAAGAGGAACATAGCATGTCAAGATCAGAAATCATAAGAACACATTGTTTGATAACGGATTTCATCCAGGAGGGACTACATCTCTGGGCCTCGGTGTCAAGATGGTGTAGGCCACTACATTAAGTGATGTAAAGAATAATATGTACATGGATGTTGTTTTATCTATCGTACAAGGAAAATTCCCCCACGCAAGAGTGGATGGACCTCTCTACATGATCTTCCACTACCAGAACTCTCATTCATAAAAGGACTCCTATCAATATGACAATAACTCACACCTAATGACTATGAGTATCCCTCCAACATGGAAAACAAAGGGATCTCAAACAACATACATATGACAATGAGTATCCCGCCAACATGGCATCAAAAGGATATCAAACATAATACAAATCCATGACAGAAAATACATCTCACATCAAAAACAAAATAAGATCCCACATCAACATTAGTAGGGATATGTACGTCACAATGCATCTCAGAGACGGAAATACAAAGGAGTACATGAAATCAACTCATCATATACCTCACGCTGAAGATGATGGAAGAATGATCTGCTCTACTGCTAGATCTGAAATCACCATCACAATTGTGGCATCGAAAGGTGAAAAATCGACTGCTCACTCGCTGAAATATGACACCTGTAACTTCATTTCAAAAAGTGACCGAAAAATATAAAGCTCAGATGAGAAATTTGAATATGCCATCAGATTCGTGACGTCGAATAGTGAAAAATCGACTGGCAGATTTCTAAATTCTGACAAAGTGAAGATCTGGGGCAAAAATGAATCTCTTAGATTCCCCCTAGATGCCTCCAATATGCTGCTCCATGGGTGGACTAGAAACCTGCAACTCAAAAGGTGAATCCAAACCTCGACATTGCATTCCCTACAAAAAACCATGAAAAATCACTGTAAACTTGATTATATTTTGAAATGGAGAAAAATTACCTCCTTGGGAAAATTTCAAGGATCATGATTCCACTCCCTATTTCTGGGCCTGCTCATGGTTCCACTTGCATCAAAATTTGTGCCCACCTTGAACTACATGCACACTCTTCTCCTCCATGGCCTAGGCACACTGTGAAGCATTGATTTTAAGTAATAAAATTTGGGCAGAGTTAACCACATAAGGTGTTTGGCGCATTCGCAAGTTTGGTGATTTGTTGGAGCGAGGTCGGGCAGTCAAACTCCGCCCCCTCCAAAATGGTATGTATTCATTTTATAACCAAATATTAAATTGATTTGGGGGGTTGGACACGCATCAGGTGAACCGCCCCCAACCACCTCCGTCATTGCATTTTGTTACATATGCTTAACGTGTTATAATAAAACATATACTATATACATTCTTGTTATAACAACCATTTTGTTGGGTCAGGGTAAGGTTGGAGCCTGAGTTTATTGCTGCTAACAGTTAAAGAAGGGGGAAATGGTCAAAGGTTCGAATAGAGTGGAGATAGACCCCAAGCCGGAGGACATGTTGGCTATGTGGGGGAAGGAGATAACAGATCAAAACATATTGGATTTTATTGAGCCAGCTGGGAAGGATGCCTACAAGTCTGGAGGTTTGGGAATGGACTAGGGGGTCATTGAACCACTAGATAGATGTCTAGGGCTACCATGTGAGGCGATGAAAGGGAGGAAGTAGTTGTCAATAGCTTCAATGGATTTTCTGAGCATTCCCTTAGGGTCAAAGGAACAACACCGTGAATATAGGGATCTGCAAAGGACCCAAGACCTACAACGCTCTTATCACAAAACAGGAGGACTGGAGGACATTGTTTTCAGCTACTCTAGCAGGAGTGTAGTTTGGAATTCTTCTTTCGACACACTTTCGGGTTCAGGAATCTTCGTTCGAGGGTCTCTCAACATAAAAAGGAATGTTTATCATGGAAAAATCCCTAACCCACCTTTAGGGAGTTTGGGAGAGAACCGATTGCAACATTTCCTCAGAGCAACGGGTCGGGTTCAAATCACCGAAGCAATCTCGAAGGGTAGGAGTAAAAATTCGACTGATATCCCTTGTGACAGTCTTTCGCCTGAGGATAAAGGAATTCCCCACAAGGCCGGAGGGCCATTGTTCTCTCTGCAATGCACAAATGGGTAGAATTTATTTCCGGAAAATTCTCACTGGTTAGAGCCCCCTTTGGTGGTAAGTGGGTTGGAAGGCCATGTTGGTAAATAAGTATCGTTGTTAGATCTCCGAGATCCTGAGGAGGACCCACCCCCTTTCTCCACGTCTGTTACTACTGATAGCGCCAGGGATTCAGAAACCCTTCACAGTCAAAGGAAAAAGTCCAAAGGAGTTAGGGGAAAAGATAAAATTGCAAACCTAAGACTAGGGGTGGAAGTAATGGTGGATGAGGTTATGGAGAATGAAAAATTAAATCTGGTGGGTAGAGCAAATGGGAAAAAAACTTGCGGCAAGTTTCATAAAGTAATGGGCTTCAAAATCTTGGAAGATGGCCCCAGACCCTCACTTCGAGGTCTTCAACCTCACTTAATGGGTGGTTCATGGTAAAATTCAAAGTGGTGAAATAGGAAAAGTGGGTCCTAGAACAACAATTGTGCTTCAGGCACACCCTGATTGACTTCAAAACCTAGACACCCTTCTTCAATGCTCAAAGGGAGAAGGCGGTTGACCTTCCCATCTAGGTCAGACTACCGGGCCTTCCCCATCAGTTGTGGACCCCGAACATTTTCAGAGATATTAGGAATGAGATAGGGTTCTTCCTGGAGGCAGACATGTCCTTCACTTACACAAGGGAATATGGTGTGGCCAGAATTCTGGTTCGACTCAATCCTGAGAAGGTCTGTATGAAGCCATTCAGTTGCACTATAGAAACTGGTCCTTTATTCAAGCTTTGGACTATGAATAGTTTCCCTTTATATGTCACAGATGCCACACTTATGGACATATGGCAAAGGAGTGCCCCATTCCTATGCACAAAAGGCCGAATAAAAAGAAGCATAAGGACCTCTGCCCTCTTAATGTAGAGGAAAATCAAGCTAAGGGGAGAAAGGAGGTGGATTTTGAGGGAGGGGCTAAGGAGGAAACCATTGAACTTACTCAAAATCAAGAACCTCATCACCTGTTGCAGGAGACGAGGAACCTCTCAAAGACAGAGATGGAGGCAGCCCCTAAACAAGCTCCAAGACAATTGGACTTGGAGACTATGGCCGCGGAAGGATTTGAGGGTACCCTCTGTCAACCTCCCATCTCTTTTTTTGTTTCTGTCTCTGAAATTTTTGCTTATGATTCTGAGCCTGGTCCTTCCAAGCCTTCACAGTTGGTGTTTACTCAGTCTGTTTAAACTCAGCCCTATCTCCCCTTGTGTTAGCACCTAATCTGAACCTCAGGCTAAAGAAAGGCAAATCAGGGTAACATCAAAACCATGCCCAGCCTTGTAGCTAGCCCTACAAGGTCAAGAGAGGGCTCTCTCCGTAAAAAGATATTCAACAAAGTATAATTATGCACTGATTTTAGGCTAGGTAAAATAATGGGAAAATATTTTAAATGAATGAATTTCAGGGTTGTGTGGAACAAATGGGGTAGTTTGAATCAGGGAATTAAATCAGGGATACAGGTTATTTCATGGGACAAGGTAGGCAGAAAATTTTAGCAATTAAGTTTTAAATAATGGTGGGATGGAAAGACTGGTGAGGAGCTAAAAAGGGCATAAGAGATGGATCCTTTTCAAATAGAAGAAAACACAGAATAATGAATGATTTCCCAAGGCAGAACATTAAAATGGATTCTACCTATCTATCTTAAAAACATTCAACCAGAGATGTTTATGAATGAATGGTGAACATTAAAAAATTACATATGAACACAAAGGAGAGGACAAATGCTAAAATTCATACCACATGTTCCCACAAATCAGAGCTGCATATCTTTATTAATCCCCTATCAAACTATTACAATGGAGTGCAGAGCATCCTCCTTGATTTTCCACACTATTCCCTTACTTACTGACTTACAGAATGATTACAAATGACTAAAAAATTAAATTAAATAGACCAAAAATGTGGGAAATAGATCCACAAAAAGAGGGAGTTGTTTTACCAACTCATAACTAAAATCCAAACATAGGAATGAGAACCAACAATATTCCCCTCAAAAGAAGGAACATAAATACGTTTTGACTATCTAGAGATTCATTGTTACATCCAACGAATGAGAAGAAGAAACTTGTAGAATAAATCTCCTTTAAATCTTTGCTGAAGATGTAACTGTTTCAAATTTAGTTCTCAGCTTTTGACTGTCTCTCTGTCTTTGTCCTTTGAAGAAAACCAATTGTTAATAAAAATGTGTTTGAGACCATGGAAATGAAATTATGCCTTAAATGACGTAAAGACCCCTTTGGATGTAAGGAGCAAAGGGAAAGGTGATGGGGTTCAAATCGCAATCGCAATTGCAATCATAGGGGAGGAAGGGGATTGCAACATATAGTAGAGCATTTGAAAATACACGTTGCGATGGTGTAATCGCAATCAGGGATCGGAGGGTTTGATATATTTGAAACAAGGCACAAAAACTCATGCGATTGGAATTAATGTAATAGGGATAAGCCAAAGGGCAATGGGGAGATTTCCCTTTAAATAAATATAAAACAAGTTTTATGTTTTTATAAAGGGAAAAGCGTTGGGGCAGAAAGGTCTTAAGGTGGGACCCAAAGGTCAATTGGGATTGGAAGCGAGAGGGGAGTGGAGGCAAAGCACATATGGAAAATGCCGATTGCAATTGGCACGACGGCTTATGGTTCGTCTGATTAGAGGGGTCGATCGACGATGGATATGCGTCGGAAGTCAATCAGATCGGGGAAATTATGGATGCGAGGATGATGCGGATTTTGCGATGTGATTGTCTGTGGGCTGTCGATTCCTTAAGGAGATCGACAGTCCATATGTAATCGGGCAGGGTCAATCGGGAGCACTCAATCGCATTGGAGTCAATCGGAATGCCATGTTAAGTGTTGCGATTGCGATCGGGAAAGAGAAAGGAATTGGATCGACAATTATTTTATAATATAAAACCTTTAAAATTTTATTATAAAGTTTAAGGGGTATGTGGGGAAGTGGTTTATCAAATCGGATCGGAGTTTAAGGGTTTAAAAGACTTTAACAATGCGATTTGTGTAATCCGATGGGGAAAAAGGGGGGGTTTTATAAAGAAAATATTAAACTTTAATAAAATAAAGTTTAAGGGAAAGGTGGGAAAGGGGTTTGGTTTAGGGTATAGGGGACCTTTCTTTCATTTAGGCATAAATTTCAATCCAGGAGTCAGTTTTGAGAGTGTAATATACCGTTGGAAAGATCTTTCTAGGCTCTTTCTGATGGACATACTTAGAACATGATTCTAGACCAAAAATGCTATGGAATTTCTGAAGGGTAGGGTGGTGAATTTGTGGAGATAGTAGCTTCTGAAGTGTGACTTATTACATATGATGACATAAAATTACATAATATATGATAATAAAGCAAAGTAGCATGTTTTCACCTCAAAACATGGGTTTGAGGTGAAAATTACATCAATTTGAATAAAACATTTCTTTGATCTTCTCAGGTGATATGAATTTGAGTTTATTGACTTCCTCATGACCTTGCTGATATTTATTGACACTTGACTCATTAATTTGACCATGATGAGACCCTTGAACCTAATGAGACCAAACCTATGACCTATTAACATGACTCGCAGAGTGAAAGTGACTCATGACTAAAGACCATAGAGAGGAGAATCAACAAGTTTCACATGAGGGAAAACTGATGAAAGAACACTACCATCAATGAATCCATGACCTAGCGGAATGGTGAAAATTTATGATATGGGACTCCTAATATGCAAATGCAAAAGAGAAATTTTGATCACTGATGGCAGTATGACTAGACTGACACTAACATTGGCTCCAATGGGGATGGTAGCTCCTTGGAGGTGCCAAGAACACTGTAGACCAAGTAGCTTAATCCATTGGGCATGGAGTCAAAAAATACTGAAAACTGACACTATGCAGATTGAATCTGACTCAATACTAAGATTGAAAACTAAAACAAAACCAAACTATACACATATCATTCAAGTTTTATAGCCTTCACCTCAGGCCCCAAACTTCAATGACTGTGTACTTGAAACCTAACCAAAAATAACATGGTATATACAATGATGGTGACATAGGTTCTGATCCATTATCTTCAACAATGGTAGTGCTTCAAAAGCCTACCATTCACTGCTCCTCTAGGGTAATCTTGGCCATCCATTTCTGAAAGCAAGAAAGCATTGTGTCCCCTGTATGTTGAAATCCTGTATGGTCCTTTCCACAGGTTGTCGAACTTACCATGCTTCCCTTTGTCTTCATTTCTTACATCCCATCTCAACACCACATCATCTAACTGAAACTTCTCTGCTTTGGTCTTACGATCATAGATCTTCTTTATCTTCTCCTACAACTAAATAGCGTTTTGTGACACTTCCTCTCTTGTTTGCTGAAGATGGATCATTTGATTGATCCTTCGCTGATTTTCATCGTTTTCACTACCAACTTCTTGTAATAATCTCATGACTGGAACTATAAGCGATGTAGGAAAGATAGCATCAATACCATAAACCAATTCAAACAGTGACATACCTATGGATTTCTTACTGCTGACTCTATTTGCCCATA
This sequence comes from Pinus albicaulis, assembly GCA_034641835.2. NCBI lineage: Eukaryota > Viridiplantae > Streptophyta > Pinopsida > Pinales > Pinaceae > Pinus > Pinus albicaulis. The sequence continues at coordinate 439,084,676 of CM076570.1, read as the reverse complement.
ACGCGTTGATGAGTTTTCGATGCTAGATTCTTTTGTTTTCTTCCAGCATTTTCTTGATTATGTTTATCAGAGACTTATTCAATGATTCTGCCAAGCCGTTGCCTTGTGGGTAGTACATTGTTGAATGGCCCAACACAATGTTGTATTTGTTGCAAAACTCTACCATCTTCTTAGACTTGAACGTTGCTGCATTATCTGTTATAATTTTGTGAGGGCAACCAAAATGAGATAAAATATTTGACTCTAAAAATTAGATAATTACCGTATCTATAGCCTGCCTTGCTGGAACAACCTCGATCCATTTGGTGAAGTAATATATACCTGTCAATATCCATCGATGATGTGCTGATGATGTAGGATGGATTTCACCGATGAAATCGAGTCCCCACTACTGAAAGGGAGCATTTACTGAAACTGGTTTCAAAGGAAAGGGAAGCAATTTCCTTTTTCCTTGGAGAATTTGACATTCATGACAACTCATCACTGTTTTATACAAATATGAAAATAAAGTGGGCCAATAATATCCTGCTCTCAACACTTTATTAGCTGTGGTTTTCTAAAACAAGTGACCCCCACAATCACCTTTGTGAAAGTCATGCATTACCCTCTGAGCCTCTTCTTCAACCAAAAAATTGAGGAGAATACCTCCTGGATCCTTCTAATAAAGAGCATTGTTTAAAATACAGTATTTAGCAGACTTAAGTTTCAGTGATCTACCTTTGATTTTAGACATTCATGGAGGTGGTGAAAGATGTTGAAGAACATAAACAATATCTGAATACCATGGGGATTGTAGAAAAATGTCTGAAACTGGAACAAGCAAACCTTCATCTTCATCCTCTAACATTGTTGTTATGAGGTTTATATCCAGGGCACGAAGGTTTGATTGGGCCATTAATTTTTCCAAGCCTTGGCCTTTGATCAACTTTGTGGGTTTGATCTTCAAATCATACTCCAACATAGCTGCTATCCACTTACCTCTCCGACCTTCTGGATTGGTTTGCATCAACACATCCTTCACTGCTGCATTAAGAACATATGTTATAGTATGTGAATGCAGAATATAGACCCTAAAATCCTTCAATGCCTTTATAAGGGCCAATGCTTGTTTCTCAATAATATTATACCGCAAGGTAGCATCTCTAATAGTCCTACTAAAAAAGGAAATTGGCTTTTCAATCTGATCTCTCTTCTGCATCAAAACAACAACCATAGTATGATTTGATGCAAATGAAAAGATAATAAAATCTTGATTATAGTCGGGACTAATCAAGACTGGGGCATTGGACAAAGAAAACTTTACCAAATTAAATGACTTGATAGCTTCCTCACTCCATTTAACAGTGCTATCCTTTTTCAACATGTTAGTCATTTCTCTTAGATGTTCAACCAAATTGGGTATAAATCTTCTCAAGAAGTTCATCTTATGATTGAATACTTAAATCTCCTTTTTGTTCTGCAGAAGGTCTATGTGCTGAATTGCTTCTACTCTTGAAGGATCAATGCAGATACCATATTTGGAGATGATATGCCCCATCAGCTTGCCTTCATCCATAGAAAAAAGGATTTTCTTTGGATTGAGAGAAATCAAAAACTTTCTGCATTGCTGAAACACAACCCTCAAATGGTGCAAATGCTCATCATCAGAACCAGAAAACACTGTCAAATCATCCAAATAAACAACAAGAAAAACATCCTTTTCATTGGCAAAATCAATTTCCATTGCTTGATGGAAAGTGGCTCCATTGTTCTTCAGTCTGAATGGCATTTTGGCATACTGGCAGGTTCCCCAGGGTGTTGTGAAGGCATTTTTGTCTTGGTCTTTCTCATGCACCAAGATCTGGTTGTAGCCTGAGTAGCCATCAAGTAGTGACATTCTAGATGCTCCAACTACTCTCTGCAGAATATGGTCCATCTTCGGAAGTGGATAATTATCCTTTAAGGATGCTTTATTCAAATTCTGAAAATCTATGCACAACCTTATCTCTCCTGTCTTCTTACATACCGGGACCAAATTTGAAATCCAGTCAGAAAATCTAATTGGAATAATGATACCAAATTTATACAATCTATTTACCTCTTTTTCAATAGATGGCAGCAACTTTGGGTTGATCCTTCTCAGCTTCTGTCTAAATGGTTTTTGATATAGCTTGATAGGAATAGTATGTTGAATTATGTTTTTGTCATACACCTTCAAATCTGAATAATCCCATGCAAACACATCAGAAAATTTAGAAAGAAATTTAACACAATGTTCCTTTACCTCAGGGGACAATGGTTTCGATAGCTTCACAAGCTTGGGCTTGTCTGCTGTTCCAAGATTCACATCTTCAACTCCTTTCTCATTAGGCACCAAAATTGGTTTATTTGCAAAATCGTCCTGATCAAAAAGCTCCTCTAAAGGTATGAGACCTCTAGGAATTACATTATCTTTCAGCTACAAAATTTCCATCTGATTTTTTTTCGATTTCGTGATCATCAACCTCATAATCACCTTTATGGGAGTATCTTTGAATTTTCCATCACTCTACAAAAAAGAATTGATTTCATTGTCATCCCAAAACACTTTCCAATATCTTAAATTGTCAGGAACAGCAGGCCTATGTTTGACATAAATCTCCAACTTGTTGCTGGAGTTCATCGGAATCTTCAAGTTGCTTGTAGTAGTGGCAAGAGAATCAACAATAATATTCTGCATCCTGGGTACTGCTGTCAAGGTGTACTCAGGGAATGTCCTTAAGATGTCAAGGACTGCATTTTTTTTATGCCCTCAATCCGAGATGCTTTGCTTGGTACTCTCCCTTTATTTGTTTGATTATCAACTCTGAATCTCCATAGACAGAAATCCTCTTTGCATTTAGCTTCTTCAAAATTTTCAGACCTGCAATCAAAGCTCCATACTCCGCTTCATTGTTAGAGCAGTCAAAAGCCAACTTATAAGCACATACTCTAACATTACTAAGAACCTTTTTAGGCTGGAAAATAGGGCTCTGAATCCATATTCCTATACCAGCTCCGTACTTACCAACAGCTCCATCCAATTCCATGCTCCAAAGGCCTTCTTCTTCTTCTTGTAGATGCTGAAATTTTGCTTCTTTCTCTACTTTATCTTGACTGATTTTAGCATCTTTCTACAATTCACTGTCTTTTTGCTACTGGTAGGCAGGAGGCTCAAAAGTGCTTGCTACTTTATCCTTTTCCTGTTTGAGGACTTCCCTAAAATTTTCTGAAATTTGAGGTATCTCATCTACTTGTACCAACTGAACATTTTCATCATTCAAACCACCATCTGAATATAAGACAAAGGACTCTAAATCTATGTGGACTGTATTAATGGGATGATTAACTAGCTTCTCTTTGCTAGTGATCATGTATTTCATTTTCTTCTCCCTATATAGTTTCCTCAACTGACCAAATACGGGAATAGTGGCATAAGAGAAGTCAAGTTGCATGGTTCCTTTAAGTTTTTCACCCCAAGACCTAGATAGAAGCATTCCAAATCGTGGTGGAACATCAGCAACAACTACATCCATCAAAACATTCTTGGCTGGGATTTGATCTAAAGACACTACCAAATCTTTAATAATACCAATACAATGGACCCTACCTGAGTCAAAAGAATACAAATCATGGTATTTGTGAGTAATATCAAGTCCTAACTTCTCCATAATGGCCTTGGGCATCAAATTATGTGAGGCTACAAAGTCTAACATAGCATTATGTAGGATGAACTCATGTAATCTAAGACTCAAGTAAAAGGGAGGGACTTCACTTTCTTTAGATTGATCCTATATGGGTAGGCCAAACATGAGTTCAGGGTAATCATCTTCCACATTTACCATATTAGAAACATAGTCTATTTGCAAAATTCTAGACACCTGATTTTTATAAGTGCTATTTTTCACCAACTCAGTCAAGGGCATGGACACTTTTAGCCTAGAAATTTCATTTTCTAAATTAAAAGAAGGAAATTTTTTCACCTCTTTATTGGGAGGATATTTCTTCTCTATTTGCTCCTTTGCTGCACTCTGATGGTTCTTTTCATTTGCACTGTTAATTGCTAAATATGTTTTGTTGGGAGAAGGATCGACAGACTCTTTCCCTTTCTTCTGATTATTTGAAGGATAATTTTTCGATTGGAGCTCTTTTCTCTTTTGAATGGGACTGATCGGAACATCTCTGCTCCTCAAAGATACTGCTTTTTTTGGGCTGATAAAGCGTTCATGCACCCTCTTTGGTAATCATATTTCTCTTCTTCTAACACTACATCATTAGCCAAAATAAAATCTTCGTCCTTTTGAATGTCTGTGGTCGCTGTGTATTCTTTGTCTTCAGTTAGAAAGATGGGCGCACCATCTGTAGTGAAGAAACGCTTGGCTTCAATCACAGGATCATCATCCTCATCTATCTCCATTCCCTGAACGTATTTTGCTGCAATGGAGTTATGATCTGTTGTTGTGGTGCTGCTTGGTCTTGTGTTCTCTGTTCTCTCTGCTTAATTCTGAATTGTGGCTGCTGCCCTCTGAAATTCGGATTCCTGATTTGTGCTTTAGGTCTGTTTGAAATTGTCAGTCAATCAACCATCTTCTCCATTGTCCGGATCAAAGTGTCCATCTTACTGTCTGAAGGAGAGGCTTCTTCTTTCACCATGACTCTCTTTTCAGCTCTGGTCTGTGCTCTTCTAGCCAGTAGGTTGGCTTTTATGCTCACGGCTATCTTCTGCATGTCTTCAAGCATGGTAGGATCTCTTTCATGTAGCTGATATGCCATATCAGCATCAAAACCATCTAGAAAATTAAGCAAATCTAAATCTGTTGAGTCTCAATTCTGCATCTTTTCCATACACTTTTCTATACCTTTTTCACTCACCTGAACCTCCCAAGTTGTCAATATCATTGTATGTTAATTGCAAAAGAGCATCTAACATGGTTTTTAACTATATTTTTGTGTCTGCTGTTTGATTTAGATTTTGCTCATTTAGCTGCGGAATCTTGCCACTTTCCGCAGCTGCTGCAACTTTCCGCATCCATTTTGTGAAACTCTATGTTACAGGTGTCTACAAGAAAAACGAGCCACATGGGCAAGTCGAGAATGATGTGGACATGGATCGTGTCCTATTGGCTCGAGCAAACTCATCTAAAGAAGCCGCGGTCAAAGGCGTCCACATGGAAGTCAACCATAGAGTCTCACGATGACAGGACTCTGTTTCGTGTCACGTGAAGGTTCATATGGCCCTTTCTGAGTTGCGGAGGACAAGTCGGACATCTATACATGGCTCCATAGCCGAATTCAAGCATCCACTCCTCATAGATTTACTTCCCAACACGGCCATGATCCTAGATCCGTGGACGTAATGGTCTACGTGTTCTCCACCAGCATAAACTTTAGGAGACAGTTATATTTCTTTTGTTATATATAATGCATTTGCATACGCATATAGAGTTAGTCGATGCTAGTCTCTGTTATCTTTTATTAGTCTGCTCTGTAATGTAATTACGCTGCCTTTGAGCCGTAATACTACCATACTGTTATGGCTGCATTTTAATCTAAGAAGACTCTGTTTTTCAACGTAATTCATACTTGAAGATCGTTACCAAGGCTGATGTAGAGGGCCCCTGCCCAGCTAAGGTTTTGTGCATTAGTGTATAGTTTTTATTTTATTTCTTTAAAGCTCATTGTGCCATAATCCATTCATACGTTTATACACTGCATCTCTCATAGTATATATGTTTCATTTCTGTTTATAAACTTTCATGCTTTCCATTTCACTTTTGTCTTTCATGTTTTATGTTATTAATCACTAATCAGTGTTCTTGTTTCAGGTTATAGATAGGCAGCCCGGGCATTTTCATAGCTTTTTGACTAATGACATGGAATTAACATTGTTCTGCTGCTAATTTGTTTTTCTGAGTTTCTGTTCAATTTCAGTATTGCTTTGTTCATTTCAGTTTTGCTTACTTGCTTCAGTAGTTAAATTTAGATATATTAAACTGCTCATAACATCTTCAGTTGCCTTCGAAAGCCACAGCTAGACTGATGGTGAGGGATTGTATTATGAAATGTGTAGTTTAGTATTAGTTTCCTTTCTACAAATTTAGATATATTAAACTACTCATAACATCTTCAGTTGCCTCCGAAAGCCACAGCTAGACTGATGGTGAGGGATTGTATAATGAAATGTGTAGTTTAGTATTAGTTTCCTTTCTGCAAATTTAGATATATTAGATTGTGCATAACATCTTCAGTTACCTCCAAAAGCCACAGCTGGACTGATGGTGAGGGATTGAATTATGAATGTATGATTTGATATTAGTTTACTTTCTGCAAGTTAGATATCAGTTACTCAAGTTGTTTATGGTTACTTCCGAAAATCATAGCTGGACTAATGATGAAGGATCAAAAGATAAATTGATGTAATCTGATTTAGATTTACTTTGTTGCAATTTTGAATTTATTTAAGCATAGTTTCTTTTTGTTTAGACAGCAACAAGAATAGTTTAGTTTCATGCTCACTAGTTCATTGTTTTTGATTTATTAGACTTACAGCATCTTTTCATTTCAGCAGTACATTTTCATTTCCTTTCAAGTTTTTTCATTGAAAATTTCAAATTCCTTTTTAAGTTTCAAGTTGGTAAATCATTATAGGGGATATCATTTCCTTGAACAAATATAACCATACTTGTTTTCATTTTAGAATTTCCATTTCACCTTAGAAAACCAAAAACGAAAAAAAGTTAAGAAATAGGTTATCTTGCACATATAGTGCGCCGCACTTCATCAGCTTACGATTCCCGGATTGACAAATTAAATGCAGCAATTTAGGACACACTAAATTGACCAAAAATTTTGGCGTCGTTGCCGGGGAAGTGTAACTAGGTGGCCAATTTCTTAAAAAAAAAACACACAAAATCATAAAAGAAGGGAAAACTTGATAACTTCTTGAAGTATGCTCTCCTCTTGCACCTAGTGTGATCTGGAGGATCAGAAAAGAGAGTTATTGGTTCAGTAATTTCTTAAGTATGCTCTCTTCTTACACCTAGTGTGACCTGGAAGATCAGAAAGAGGATTATTAGCCCAATTTTTTTTTTTTTTTAAATAAAAAATGACATGCATAGAGCAAGAGATTCTAGGGGAAGGTTTATAGCTAAAGCCAAGAGTTCGATTTTCAAAACTCCATCTTCTTCAAGGCATAGACCAGATTCACCACCATCTACCCCTAGCCTTAATATTTTTGGAACTCAAGGAGCAGCTGAATTAGAGGATTCTCCTATACCATCTACTAAATCCCATTTAGAAAACAAAGAGATTCTCTCTCATCCTTCCTTGATAGAAGAACTAGAGGACTTTAAGGACTCTAAAGAAAATATCATGGCAGAGGAAGTAATAGATGGAGGTAGAGGTAGAGGTAGAAGAGGAGGAAACAATGGAGACAACAATGGTGAAGGAAATAATGGTAGAAATAGGGAAGGAGACAACTTGTTTGGCTTCCCTATAGTTGATGAGGAAACTCATGCAACAATGAAAAATATCTCACCATCTGTCCTCCCTAAATTTTATGGATTGCGAAGTGAGGATCCTGAAACATTTATGTTTGAGTTTGAAGTTGTGTGCCGAACCTATAACTATATGGAAGACTCTCAAAAACTCAAACTGTTTCCTTCAACATTGAAGGGATCTGCTTTGAAATGGTTCATGGGATTAGCCACTCAATCTATTAGGACTTGGAATGATATGAAACAAAAAAAATTGGATAGATACTTGGATTATTGTATGCCCACCAATCACAAGGATGAGGTATTCAAAATGATGCAAAATAAGATGAAAATTTGGAAGACTTACTTGAAAGATTTCAATACAACTTGAAAAGAGCAAAGATGAGAAACTTATATGATGAAACCTTGAAAGCCCTCATATTAAAAGCCATTAGAGATGAATGGATAGATATTTTAAACATGATGGGGAAAGGAGACATTTCTCAACTTCCACTTCGTGACATAACAGAACTATGTGTCCATCTCTCAAGGGGGAAATCTAAAACAGAAAAAGGGCCTAGGGATTCTTCTCTTATTAGGGCTAACAAATCTGCAACTAGATCAGTAAGTAGGGCAGAGATTGGTAATATGCTTGATGAGTTCAAAACTGATATCTTAGGGAGACTTAGTGAACAACTAGACACCCTCAAAATCCAAAACAAGCAGAAAGCAGAAACAGATGCTTTAGCCATCTTTTGTCCGAAATGTAGGAAGAAACATGCTTTAAGGGAATGTCCCTTGGATGCAAAAGTTGTAGAAACATGTATGATTTGCTCAGAGAATCATGAGATCAAGGATTGTCCTTCAATTCCTGGACTCAAAGCTATTTTTCAAGAAGACCCAAATTCAATAGAATCTCTCTGTTTTGTTGCAAGAAGACCTTGGCAGGGACAACAAACTCAAGGGTTTAACAACCCTATGAATTTTCAAACCCCACCAAATTGGAATCCTTGGCAACAACCTTGGCCCCAACATCAGAATCCATATCAACTATGGGTACAAGGGATGCAAAATCCTTATGGGAGATTTGCTCAATTTTATCAATATCCTCCATCTTTTCAAAATCAACAAGCTCCACAACTTCCAAACCCAAATCCACAACTTTCATTGCCATTTCCACAACAACAACCTTCTCAACAAAATCCAAATCCTCAACTCATGCTCCCATACCAACAAAAGACAAATCAACTTCCAACTCAGCCATTGCCAAATCCTAACAATAAGAATCCTCAGAATACTTACATGGTAGAAGGACAACAATTTCCTACCTATATGATTGTTCCTCTCAACGATGTACAACTCAGATCTGGTAGAGTTTTAGAAAAACCTTCTATAGATATTCAAGAGCAAGATACCTCTGAGGAGGACTCTCTTCAAGTCAATAAGGGTTCTGAGGAAGAATCTCTTCAAAATTCAAACATTCAAAAAGAAAAATAAAAGATAACACCCACAATTCCTATAGTTGAGCAACCAGCATCTTCATCTACACCTCCTTTTCCTGAAAGACTACAAATTGACAAGGGGTTGGAAAAACAAATCTTGTTGCCTAACTATGACTTTCTAGATGAATTGAAGAATGTTTGTATCAAGATTCCCTTGCTACAAGCCATTCGAGAGATTCCTATTCTAGCGAAAACAATAAAGGAGTTGAGTTTCAAAAGACCAGGAAGGAAACTAAAAGACCCAAGAAGAATCCACCTGGTAGGAAAGATTGCAGATATTATGATGGGAAAAATTACCATGCAGAAGTATGTAGATCCAGGAAGTCCAATTGTCAAGACACATATAAATGGGATCGAAATTCCAAACACATTGATTGACTTAGGGGTTGCTATCAACATTATGAGTAGACAGACTATGGAATAGCTAAAACTTCCTAACCTTCTTTTTACACCTACTTTACTGCAACTTGCAGATCGATCAATTATTAAACCAGATGGTGTATTAGAAGATATTTCAGTCTCCTTAGATTCTTGGGAATATCCAGTAGATTTTATGATTTTGACTCCTAAGAGTAATCTAGGAGGGCACCCACTTATCTTAGGAAGACCTTGGCTAGCCACAGCTGATGCTTTTATTAGTTGTAGATCTGGGGATATGTACATTTCTAATGGTAATTCGACAAAGAAATTCAATTTGTATCCTCCAGCAAAAGCAATCACAGAAGTAGGAGACAATGAATGGGTTGATGATGAGGACATTATACAACCCGTCTTTACCATTTCGGAAGTTAGTGAGGATAGTCAAATTCTGAACACATTAGAAAATTTTGAGACATCTTCAGAATATGACCCCACACAATTTCAGTTGGAATCTGACATAGAATATTTATCATCAAGACAAATGTCTCTTTACTCTATGGAAGAGTTTGGTAGTTCTACCATTGAGATTTTTCCAGAAAAACATTGAATATCAACAAACATTTGGAAAAGTCACAACAAGAAGAACTAACCAAAATCTTGCAAAAACATTCTACTGCATTTGCATGGGAGTATACTGACATGAAAGGTATTGATCCTAAGACTTGCATCCATCACATCTATATTGAGGAAAACAGTAGACCAATCAGACAACCTCAAAGAAGGATGAATCCAAATCTTAGGGAGATAGTGAAAAAAGAGCTCCAAAAACTACTCAATGTAAACTTCATTTATCCAATTTCAGATAGCCGATGGGTTTCTCCTTTGGTTATAGTACCTAAAAAGAATGGTAAATTGAGGGTATGCATTGATTACATGGAATTGAACAAAGCAACTTTGAAGGATCACTTTCCTTTGCCTTTTATCGATCAGGTATTAGACACATTAGCAGGTAAAAAGTACTTTTCATTTTTGGATGGTTTTAGTGGCTATAATCAAATTCAGGTAGCACCTGAAGATCAAGATAAGACCACATTTACTTGTCCATGGGGAACTTTTTCCTACCGAGTGCTTCCTTTTGGGTTATGTAATGCGCCCGCAACATTCCAAAGAGCAGTACTAGGAATTTTTTCTGATCTAATCCATGATTGTGTAGAGGTTTATATGGATGATTTTACAGTTTATGGTGATTCATTTAAAGAGGCATTAGAAAATTTGGAAAAAGTTCTTATAAGATATAAAGAAACAAACCTTTCATTAAGCCATGAAAAATGCTTTATGATGTTTTCTGAAGGGATTGTTTTAGGACATCATATTTTAGGTGATGGGATTAAGGTTGATAGATCAAAAGTTGAAGTCATCTCCAAGTTGCCTATTCCAAATTGTCAAAGAGATGTTAGAAGTTTTCTGGGATTTACTGGTTACTATAGAAGATTTATAGAAAACTTCACTAAAATAGCATCTCCACTCTTTAAATTGCTTACAAAAGACTGTGAATTCAGATGGGATCCTGATTGTCAATCAGCTTTTGAAACTTTGAAAACAAGAATATCTGAAGCAACTATCTTAAGAGGACCAAATTGGAAACTCCCTTTCCATATTTCTACGGATGCTTCAGATACAGCTCTAGGAGCTGTGTTGGGTCAAAAAGATTTAGTTCCTTATGCCCTTTATTATACCAGTAAAAATTTGACTCCCACAGAGTTGAACTATACTGTGACTGAAAAAGAGTTTTTAGCTGTTGTTCATGCAATTAATAAGTTTAGACATTACATAACAGGCTATGAAACTTTTATTCATACCGACCATTCTGCAATTAGATATTTAATGAACAAACCTGTTACTAATGGCAGAGTGACAAGATGGCTTTTACTTTTGCAAGAATTCAATATTACCGTGTTGGATAGACCAGGAAAACAGAATACAGTAGCTGATTTCTTGTCTAGGATTCAGAATACTAAAGAAGATTCTCCTGTAGAAGATAAATTTCCTGATGAATACTTGTTTGCAGTAATTATTAAGACCCCTTGGTATGCAGATATTGCTAACTATTTGGTTACAGGGAAACTACCTTCACATTTATTTCCAAGTGAAAAATGAAAAATTATTCAGGAGAGTTCAAAATATTCATGGATTTCTAACGAATTGTTTAAAACAAGGCCAGATCTTGTGATCAGAAGATGTGTCAAGGAAGATGAAATGCCTGATATTCTTAAGGCATGTCATGATGAACCATGCGGCGGACACTTTGCAGACAAAAGGACAGCCTATAAAATCCTCTCTTTGGGATATTATTGGCCTTCTCTCTTCAAAGATGCAAAAAAATATGTCAAAAGGTGTGATAGCTGCCAAAGAGTAGGGAAACCTACCCTTTCAAATGAAATACCATTGCAAACACAGGTACTCATTGAACCCTTTGAAAAATGGGCTTTAGATTTCATTGGACCTATTAATCCACCATCTAAGCAAAAGAAGTATATATTGGTTTGCACTGATTATGTTACTAAATGGGTAGAAGCTAAAGCATTAGTATCTGCTACTGAAAATTCGGTTGTTCATTTTCTTTATGAGGATATTTTTACTCGCTTTGGTGTTCCAAGAGAAATTGTAACAGATCAGGGGAGCCAATTCACATCCAATTTGGTGGAGAAGTTGATGGAAGAATAAAAAATCAAGCACAGAAGATCTACTCCTTACCATCCACAAGCAAATGGTCAAGTGGAGTCCACAAACAAAGTTCTTGAAAGTATCATCACCAAAACTGTTCATCTACATAGAAGAGATTGGGCGGAAAGGCTTCCAGAAGCCTTGTGGGCCTACAGAACTACATGGAGGAATACAACAGGACATTCTCCCTATGAACTTGTTTATGGGAAAGAAGTCTTGCTCCCCCTTGAGTTCCAAGTCAAGACCTTCAAGATAGCAGTTCAGTTGGGGATGGACTTATCAGAAGCCCAAAAGCATAGAATGGAGCAATTGAATGAGCTAGATGAGATCATACAAGAGGCAATTCTAAGAACTGATCTAGTTCAATATCAAAGAGCTAAATGGCATGACAAGTACATCAAAGAGAAGAAGTTTCAAGAAGGAGATTGGGCATTGTTATTTGATTCCAAGTTTAAATATTTTCAAGGAAAATTTCAGACTCATTAGCTTGGGCCATATGAGATTGACAAGATATTTAGCAATGGAGCGGTAAGAATCAAGACCATTGATGAGTTTCAAACTCCTCTTATTGTGAATGGCCATAGATTGAAAGTTTATCATAAGCCACTCTCAAAAAAGGATTTTTTCAAAATGTTTCAAGAAAGTTCTGCAATCAGGCTGGTACAGAAGAATTCTTCTTCTCCACCAGCCTAGCTTTTGTTCTTTTCAGTTAAAAAAAAAAAAAGATTGTATAAGCCTGAAAACCAATCACTGATTGGCAGTCTTATACAGAAAATATAGGGTGAAAATCAGGAACACCTGACACTCTATATTTTCCAAAAAAAAAAAAATCTCTCTCTTTTATTTCACAAGTTTTGTCACCACCCACTCCATTACATTCCACTTCATTCCATTTCACTTCACTTCATTTCACTCCATTCCACTTCATTTTATCCATTTCATTCCATTCCATCAATAAAAATCTTTTTTATGACCATTTCCATCTGGTCATTTGTCATCTGTTCACTTCCATTCATCCAAGTAATAGCTGTGTCAGTTTCCGCAGCTGACATCTGTTTCCGCAGCTGACTCCAGTTTCCGCAGCCAGAAGCAGATTCCGCAGCTACTACTCTTTTTTCAAAAGAATGTACAGTCAGAAGTTATTTCCATAATCATGAAATAAAATGCAGGTGAGAGGATCAAAAATGAAAGACATGGAGCATTCAAGACACCAATGAAGAGCAATTAGTTGAAGACCAAGGGAAAAGGCAAAGATTCCAAAGGTATGAATAAAATTTATTTCAAATAGCATTGAAAAACACATTTTTATATAGTTCTGAACCATGAGCTCTATCCATTATGTGCAATGATTATATTGACAATTCCGTAACCTTTCACGATCTCCATATTATCCTCTCGCATTCATTCACAAACGGTTCCATCATTAAACCCCCGATTTTCACTCATGATCCAATATTCCACCGGTGACAATGAGACATATTTGATTTGACCATGGACTCTTACAGCCGCATAAATCCATAACCGTTGATTGAAACGTGTTCACATTTATTTCGCAGCCACCAAATTTCAAAACGCTGCCGAATGTGTTATACTCTGTCAATCTCACAGCCATATCTCTGTTGTGCTCACGAAACCCCTTTCCGTTCTGTCTCACTCCATTTCGTTCATAGTGCTCATTTCCACTCTCTGATATCTACACTGCTCTGATATATTCCCACAGTCATTGTGCTCGTTCCTGTGCATTCAACTGTTCTATTTCCATTTGAACCCTCACACAGGAAAATTTGTGAAGAGCAGAAAAAAGAAATGGGTAAATTGCTAAGAGCAGAACCGGAAGGACCGAAGTTTATGGAGGGATATCCGCAAGTAAGGGATATATTGAAGAAAGCAAATTGGCTGCGGTTTATCCAGAAATTCAGAGGTTATCATAACGAAGTGACAAAGGCATTCGCAAGGTCGTTTAATGGCTTGGAAGCAGAGATTGGAGACCTTAAGTTTGCGGTCAATGAAGCATCTATAGCAACAGCCACGGAACTTCTTCAGGAGGGTGAGCGTTGGTTTAAGAATAAAAGCATCAGTGATGAAGCATGGAGAACAATATTACGAAACCAAGGTATGGACATAACTGTTTTTAAAAGAGGAATTCCTGTGCATGCATTAAAAGAGGAATGGGCTACTTTTCTGCTAGTTGTTTAGAAATTCATTACATGTGAAGGCCGTTTTGGGTCCATCTATATGTACCATACCAGGTTACTGATGAATTTTCTAGATAATCAAACTCTCAATCTCCCATATTTTCTATTCAATAGTTTGAAGAAAATGTTTGTGACTGTTCAGAAACATTTAGGAGATGTAGAACCTCATCTATATCACCATGGCCTTGTAAAAATTTTGATTGAAAAGGAGTTAAAGGAAAAGAAAGACACATGGGAACAATTTCTGGTTAGAAATTTCTTTGAGGAACCTCAGGAAATTCCTGAAGGTAGTACAACAAGAAGGAGTAGAAGAAAAAGAATAAATGATGAAACCCAAATTACTCCTACTCAAGAAATTCCTGAAGGTAGCACAGCAAGAAGAAGTAGGAGAAAAAGAACAATTGATGAAATTCAAAATACTCCTACTACTATAATTGAAAGAGCTGATAGGGAAGAGAGACTATAAAAAAGGAAGAAGAGAGAAATCAAGGGTAAGAAGCCAATAACACCAAAAGAGAGAAAAACTATTGAGGCGATACATAAAATCCCTTCTTCCGAAGAAGAAGATCACCAAGTGTTATCTGAAAGATTAATTTATCTTCAAAAACAGTCCTCTATGACCAAGAAGACAGAGAAATGAAAACAAAAACAAAAGGATAGTGCACCACAGCGTGTGAGAAGAAGCAGCAGACTTAAGGGGAAATTGAGGAAAACACAAATTAAGGGTCCTCACTTCATTGATTTGGGAGAGGAGACATCTGAACCGTCCCCAGCTGACCATAGTCCATCTCAGTAAGTTAGTGAACCTGGTTCATTTCATTCCCAGTCAGACATTGAACATACTCCATCCTATTCTCAGCTAGATTTTGAAGATAAATCTCCTTCACGACATTTTGGGGACAGTCCAATAAAAATGACACCTGAAATAGACCCCAAGCATCAGGAAGTATATGACTATATAGAATCTTTGGAAAAGGTAGCTACAGGTCCCAGTACTTCGTCCATCCAGCCTCATACAGTACAGGATGATTTAGTCCAATCACTAAAACAGGAAATCTTTGAGCTAGAGCTTTTAAATCGACACATCAAAAATGAAAATGAGACATTGAAAGAACAAGGCAAACTGGACAAAATCATCCATGATAATACCATGCTACATCTGGGAATATGGCAGAAGAAGAATAAGAAATTGAAAAGGAAATGCCAGAAGTTGAGCAGAGCACTGGTTAATATCAAATTTAGGTGCTTAATGAAGAAACCCAGAATGTTGGCAGCACCAAGGAAGAGGAGGAGAGGATTGGATGTGCTGGTTGAAGTGTCAAGGCACATGAACTAAGGAAGGAATATCAAAATTTTGGTTGCATGAGGACATGCAACACCTTCACAGTGGGGGTATGTTGAGTCTCAATTCTGCATCTTTTCCATACACTTTTCTATACCTTTTTCACTCACCTGAACCTCCCAAGTTGTCAATATCATTGTATTTTAATTGCAAAAGAGCATCTAACATGGTTTTTAACTATATTTTTGTGTCTTCTGTTTGATTTAGATTTTGTTCATTTAGCTGCGGAATCTTGCCACTTTCCACAGTTGCTGCAACTTTCCGCAGCTATTTTGTGAAACTCTATGTTACAGGTGTCTACAGGGAAAACAAGCCACATGGGCAAGTCAGGAATGATGTGGACATGGTTTGTGTCCTATTGGCTCGAGCAAACTCATCTAAAGAAGCCACGGTCAAAGGCGTCCACATGGAAGTCAACCGTAGAGTCTTACGGTGACAGGGCTATGTTTCGTGTCACGTAAAGGTTCATACGGCCGTTTCTGAGTTGCGGAGGACAAGCCGACATCTGTACATGGCTCCATAGCCGAATTCAAGCATCCACTCCTCATAGATTTACTTTCCAACACGGGCATGATCCTAGATCCGTGGACGTAATGGTCTACGTGTTCTCCACCAGCATAAACTTTAGGAGACAATTATATTTCTTTTGTTATATATAATGCGTTTGCATACGCATATAGAGTTATTCGATGGTAGTCTCTGTTATCTTTTATTAGTCTGCTCTGTAATGTAATTACGCTGCCTTTGAGCCGTAATACTACCATACTGTTATGACTGCATTTTAATCTAAGAAGACTCTGTTTTTCAACGTAATTCGTACTTGAAGATCGTTACCAAGGCTGATGTAGAGGGCCCCTGCTCAGCTAAGGTTTTGTGCATTAGTGTATAGTTTTTATTTTATTTCTTTAAAGCTCATTGTGCCATAATCCATTCATATGTTTATACACTGCATCTCTCATAGTATATATGTTTCATTTCTATTTATAAACTTTCATGCTTTCCATTTCACTTCTGTCTTTCATGTTTTATGTTATTAATCACTGATCAGTGTTCTTGTTTCAGGTTATAGATAGGCAGCCCGGGCATTTTCATAGCTTTTTGACTAATGACATGGAATTAACATTGTTCTGTTGCTAATGTGTTTTTCTTAGTTTCTGTTTCATTTCAGTATTGCTTTGTTTAACTCAGTTTTGCTTAATTGTTTCAGTAGTTAAATTTAGATATATTAAACTGCTCATAGCATCTTCAGTTGCCTCCGAAAGCCACAGCTGGACTGATGGTGAGGGATTGTATTATGAAATGTGTATTTTAGTATTAGTTTCTTTTCTGCAAATTTAGATATATTAAGCTGCTCATAGCATCTTCAGTTGCCTCCGAAAGCCACAGCTGGACTGATGGTGAGGGATTGTATTATTAAATGCATAGTTTAGTATTATTTTCTTTTCTGCAAATGTAAGATATATTAAATTGTGCATAACATCTTCAATTGCCTTTGAAAGCCACAGCTGGACTGATGGTGAGGGATTGAATCATGAATGTATGGTTTGATATTAGTTTTCTTTCTGCAAATTAGATATCGGTTACTCAAGTTATTTATGATTACTTCCGAAAATCATAGCTGGACTAATGATGAAGGATCAGAATATAAATTGATGTAATCTGATTTAGATTTATTTTGTTGCAATTTTGAATTTCCTTAAGCATAGTTTCTTTTGTGTTTAGTCAGCAGCAAGAATAGTTTGGTTTTCATGCTCACTAGTTCACTGTTTTGATTTATTAGATTAGCAGCACCTTTTTATTTCAGCAACACATTTTCATTTCCTTTCAAGTCTTGTCATTGTAAATTTCAAATTGCTTTTTAAAGTTTCAAGTTGGTAAATCATTATAGGGGATATCATTTCCTTGAACAAACATAACCATACTTGTTTTCATTTTAGAATTTCCATTTCACCTTAGAAAACCAAAAACGACAAAAAGTTAAGAAATAGGTTATCTTGCACATATAGTGCACCGCACTTCATGAGCTTACGATTCCCGGATTGACAAATTAAATGCAGAAATTTAGGACACACTAAATTGACCAAACAGAATCCACAGGGGGTTTTAGATTAGCTGGAATAACATTATATACAGCATTAAATCTCACACAATAATCCTGTACAATTTCACCCACATTTCTCTTAATATTTTCATATTCAGACAAAATTGTGACTGGGTTCTTCTTTATCTCCCATCGGTCTAAAAATTGTGTATGTAACTTCTGCAAAGTGCGAATAGAGCCTACTGGTAAGGCTCTAAACCACTTTCTAACTTCACCTCCAAAACTTTGGACAAACAACCTTGTGGTTACATTCTCTGCCTCTACCTCATGTAGATTAAAAAATGCATTCATCTTATCAACATGCTGCTGGGCTGTGATGATTTGAGTGGCATCAAAGATAGGTATTTTACTTTGGTAATCAACAGGCATATCATTCAGAACCTAAGGTAAAACCAGAGGTGCATAGCAGGTAGCCATGACTTGAGGTGGATTTACAACAGTGTTTGTGCTACTAGGATTTAAGGGAGGTGTTGATGGAGGAGATGAAAGATGAGAATTGATTGATGGTAATGTTGATGAATTAGGAGGAGGAAATGCTATTCCTGATGACTTTGAAGGCTCAGGGATATTGGTTACAATGATAGATTACTGAGGGGAATTTAGAATATAATCATCAATTGATGTGTTTTCCCTTTGAACTTCAATATCTACAAGGAATTCTGGATCTAAAACTATGTCATCAAGTGCAGTTTCAGACTTACTTCTAAACAAAGAAAGCTCAAAACACTCATCAAAAGAACAAACAACCATTCACTAGGCCAAGTATGGGATCTGAAGATAGGTCTAAGGCTTAGTGATCCCTCTTGTCTTCTGACTATTCTTGGAATGAGATTAGGATTTTCAAACACAATGGGAGGATTTGGATCAGGATTGGCCCTTATGTATCTTCTTGAAGCCAGTGTGGTTAAATTTCTACTTTACAAAATTTTATTTGCAACCTAACAAACTCTGAACATCATTATCCAGATTCCAGGAATTTAGAAGGAAAATATTACTAGGGTGATGAATTTTTATGCTACAAAATATTCCCCAGTATGGTCGCCAGAAATGTTAGCACCTAATCTGAACCTAAGGCTGAAGAAAGGCAAATCAGGGTAACATCAAAACCAGGCTCAGCCTTGTAGCTAGCCCTACAAGGTCAGGAGAGGGCTCTCTCCGTAAAAAGATATTCAATAAAGTATAATTATGAACTGATTTTAGGCTAGGTATAATAATGGGAAAATATTTTAAATAAATGAATTTCAGGGTTGTGTGGAAGAAATGGGACAGTTTGAATCAGAGAATTAAATCCGGGATACAGGTTATTTCATGGGGCAAGGTAGGGAGAAAAATTTAGCAATTAAGTTTTAAATAATGGTGGGATGGAAATATTGGTGAGGAGCTGAAAAGGGCATAAGAGATGGATCCTTTTCAATAGAAGAAAACACAGAATATTGAATGATTTCCCAAGGCAAAGCATTAAAATGGATTCTACCTATCTATCTTGAAAACATTCAACCAGAGATGTTTATGAATGAATGGTGAACATAACAAAATTACATATGAACACAAAGGAGAGGACAAATGCTAAAATTCATACCACATGGATCCCACAAATCAGAGCTGCATATCTTTATTAATCCCTTGTCAAACTGTTACAATGGAGCGCAGAGCATCCTCTTTGATTTTCCACACTATTCCCTTACTTACTGACTTACAAACTGATTACAAATGACTGAAAAATTAAATTAAATAGACCAGAAATGTGGGAAATAGATCCACAAAAAGAGGGAGTTGTTTTAGCAACTCAGAACTGAAATCCGAACATAGGAATGAGAACCAACAATCTGCCCCTAAAAAGAAGGAACAAAAATACGTTTTGACTATCTAGAGATTCGTTGTTACATCCAACGAATGAGAAGAAGAAACCTGTAGAATAAATATCCTTTAAATCATTGTTGAAGATGTAACTGTTTCAAATTTAGTTCTCAGCTTTACTGTCTCTCTATCTTTGTCCTTTGAAGAAAACCAATTGTTAATAAAAATGCATTTGAGACCATGGAAATGAAATTATGCCTTAAATGACATAAAGACCCCTTTAGATATAAGGAGCGAAGGGAAAGGCGGTGAGGTTCAAATCACAATCGCAATTGAAATCATAGGGGAGGAAGGGGATTGCAACATATATTAGATCATTTGAAAATACACGTTGCGATGGTGTAATCGCAATCGAGGATCGGAGGGTTGGATATATTTGAAACAAGGCACAAAAACTCCGATGCGATTGGAATTTATGTGATAGGGATAAGCCAAAGGGCAATGGGGAGATTTCCCTTTAAATAAATATAAAACAAGTTTTATCTTTTTATAAAGGGAAAAGCATTGGGGCAAAAGGGTCTTAAGGTGGGACCCAAAGGTCAATCGGGATCGGAAGCGAGAGGGGAGCAGAGGCAAAGCACGTATGGAAAATGCTGATTGTGATTGGCGCGGTGGCTTATGGGTCATCCAATTAGAGGGGCCGATCGATGGCAAATATGCGTCGGAAGTCAATCGGATCAGGGAAATTATGGGCGCAGGGATGCTACAGATTTTGCGATGCGATTGTCTGTGGGCTGTCAATTCTTTAAGGATATCAACGGTCCATATGCAATTGGGCAGGGTCAATCGGGAGCACTCAATCACATCGGAGTCAATCGGAATGCCATGTTAAGTTTTGCGATTGCGATCGGAAAAGAGAAGGGAATTGGATCGACAGGGGTTTTATAATATAAAACCTTTAAAACTTTATTATAAAGTTTAAGGGGTATGTGGGGAAGTGGTTTACCAAATCAGATCAGATTTTAAGGGTTTAAAAGACTTTAACAATGCGATTTGTGTAATCGGATGGGGAAAAAAGGGGGGTTTTATAAAGAAAATATTAAACTTTGATAAAATAAAGTTTAAGGGAAAGGTGGGAAAGGGGTTTGGTTTAGGGTATAGGGGACCTTTCTTTCATTTAGGCATAAATTTCAATCCAAGAGTCAGTTTTGAGAGTGTAATATACCGTTGGAAAGCTCTTTCTGGGATCTTTCTAATGGACATACTTAGAACATGATTCTGGACTAAAAATGTTGTGGAAAATTTCTCTGAAGGGTAGGGTGGTGACTTTGAGGAGATAGCAGCTTCTAAAGTGTGACTTATTACATATGATGACATAAAATTACATAATAGATGATAATAAAGAAAATTAGTGTGTTTTCACCTCAAAACATGGTTTTGAGGTGAAAATTAGATCAAGCTGAATAAAACATTTCTTTGATCTTCTTAGGTGCTATGACTTTGAGTTTATTGACTTCCTCATGACCTTGCTGATATTTATTGACACTTGACTCATTAATTTGACCATGGTGAGACCCTAGAACCTAATGAGACCAAACCTATGACCTATTAACATGACTCACAGAGTGAAAGTGACTCATGACTAAAGACCATAGAGAGGAGAATCAGCAAGTTTCACATGAGGGAAAACTAATGAAAGACCACTCCCATCAATGAATCCATGACCTAGAAGAATGGTGAAGATTTATGGTATGGGACTCCTAATATGCAAATGCAAAAGAGCAATTTTGATCACTGATGGTAGTATGACTAGACTGACACTAACACCTTGGACAGTACCATTATTTCCCTTCCCTCCTTATCCTCGAGCCTTTCCCATTTCCCTCCACTCCCTTATGGTGCTCTTTAGAGCAACCCTTATAATATTTTCCCACGAGATCATAAGTACTCCCTTTTGATTGTGTTTGGGGGACTGAGCATCTCAGGTGACCGTCCTCTAGGGCCAAAACAAAGGGGGAGGAAATCAAACCTTTCAAAAGCCCAAGTGAAAGCCATGTTGGATATTGCAGATGGAAAACAACATAGCCTTACAGGGGTGCTTAGAGCAGTGCAAACCCTAGGGTCAGTTAAAAATTGATTATTTTATCCCACAATTGTCGTGGGTTGGCTAGTAAACCCAAAAAACTAGCTCTCAAGGCTTTGTTTCCTACAAGCCTAATATCATCTTGTTATAGGAAACGCTAGGGACTGGTGAAGATGTTCAACTTTCATAGGAAGAATTGTTTCCTAGTTGGAATTTCTTAGGCTTCGATGCCAAAGGGAGATTTGGTGGCCTAGCAATTGGCTTCAGATTCGGGAAGTTAAAGCTTTTAAATACTTGGGGTTTGGATCTAGTTTTAGCCATCGAGTTTTTTTCTCCTGATCTGGTTCAAAACTTCACCCTTCTAAACATTTATGGCCCTTATCAGGACAAGGAGGTTTTCTGGTCTGATCTTTGAAAGAAGTCCTTTATTTCAGCATCAAACCTCTTTCTGGGAGGTGATTTAAACTTATCCATTAGCCTCATCGAATCCTGGGGGTTGAACACTCATCCTAACCCCCTGTCAGACTTTTTCTCCTCCTGGACCTGTGAAGCTAACCTCCTAGACCTTAATCCTTTGAAATTGAAACCTACTTGGAGAAACAAGAGAGTGGGGGAAGACAAGGTCGCAAAAATATTGGATCGTTTTTTGATAAATGATGATCTGATGGACAGTGTCCCAATGATTAGACAATGGATTGGGGAAGGGGGAAACTCAGACCATCATCCCATTCTACTAGAACTTACTAGAACTCAAAGGAGGAAGTTCTAAGTCGAGTGCCCCTTTTAAATTTAATCTAGGCTAGTTGCAGGAGGAGTCCTATAATGCCCTTTTCAAAATCTCTTGGATCTCTCACTCCCTTGATGAACCCCTAAATGTCATGGATTTATTCTTGAATAACCTCAAATCAATGAAGAAGGCCACCATGGACTGGGCTAAAATAAATAAGGTCGATGAGGAAGCTCGCTTATCCTGGATTGGGAAGGAACTAGAAAGATTGGAGGATCCGGCTGAAGATGGGTATGAGACCCTAGAGAAAAGGGAGAGGATCAAAGGGCTTGAAGCAGAACGTAGGAAGATCCTACTTGTAAGGGAGGAAGAATGGAGACTGAAGAGCAGGGAGATCTAGTTAACTGTTGGGGACAAAAACACAAAGTTTTTCCACAACTATGCTAAGGGACAGAAAATCTCCAATACTATACGGGAAATGAGAAACGAAGAGGAAGGTGTAGTCACATCCTTCGATGGTCTTACCAAATTGGGATTGAACCATTTTAGAATACTATATAAAGCTCCATGTGAGATCACTATAGCTGAAGTGGTCAAAGTAGCACAACTATTTCTGGCCTATCTGGATGAAGAATGGATGGAAATGCTTAAAAATTGAGTCACCAAAGAAGAAGTAGAGGGAATACTAAAGGCCATGTAGAGGGATAAAAGTCCAGGTCTAGACGGATGGACTGTGGAATTTTTCCAGCACTTATTTGAAACCATGGGAGACGATCTTCCAGTGTTGGTAGAAGCTTCCAGACTAAATGGTGTAATCCCGGAGCCACTGAACGCCACAGTCATAGCCCTCATTCCCAAGATGGACTCTCCGGATTCCTTTGACAATTTTCGGCCTATAGCTCTCTGCAACTGCATTTATAAAATCATTACAAAATTCATTTCCGAAAAACTCAAGCCCATCCTATCGAAGCATATCTCAAAGGACCAGTTTGGTTTTTTGGAAGGAAGGAAAATACATGAAGCCATAGGAGTGGCACAAGAAGTCCTTCACAATATGAAGAAACATGAACGGAAAGAGTTGATCATTAAAATTTACCTCTCTAAGGCCTATGAGAAGATCATTTCGATGTATATTAGACTCTTTCTCACCCATCTGGGCTTTCCCTATGACTTTATCCGATGGGTGATGAGTTGTATCACTGATATTAGCTTTGTTGTTCTGATAAATAGAGCTTCTTCCCCCTTTTTCAAAAATGAAAGAGGTCTTCAACAAGGTTTTCCCCTCTCCCCCCTTCTTTTTTTGCTGGTAGCTAAAGGTTTAAGTAAATTGATTTTGGAGGACAAAAGGAAAGGAGATTTAAGAGGTGTGGAGGTTGCTACAAATCTCAGAACCACTCATCTACTGTTTGTAGATGGCATCCTTCTTTTCAGCAATGGCAGTTGCAGGGACTCCCTAGTTCTCAAAGAATCCCTGGCGCTTTTCCTAAAAGCCACCAAAATGAGCATCAACCATCACAAATATTATATTATGGCTATGGGTTTGTTAGTGGATGAATCCAGATTCGCCACTGAATCCCTCCCATTTGCGATATTTTTTAGAAAGTGTCAGATACCTTGGTTTCCATCTCAAGCCAAACTCTTATAGAATAGTAGACTAGATGTGTGATCTGAAATGTGAGAACTTCTTATTTCTAATAAAGAGATTGACTGTAAGGTAATTTACTGGATATGTCACCTTTAAAGAAAGGATGAGATCTAGAAGCTATCTCGCCCTTTACAGACTCCGCCTAAAGAAATAATAGAAGTAATCACTAATGATATGGAAATGAAACTTCTTGTTTGCTAGTGCAAGGTATTCATTATCCATTAACTTATGTGTGCAAACTGTTTAATATGTTTTGCAATTGGAACAAAATGATTTTGGTGAATTTATTAGTCTTTTTGTGTGTAGGAGGCTTATTTCTTTTTACTGTTTAACATCTTTAACTCTGATAAAACACAACAAATAAATCACAGAATATAACACAGCATATGATAAGGCAGCTCACCCCTCTTGGGCTACATCTGCCGCATCCAATGCCCCCAAATGGGCATGTCCTTGCTCTTATTATGCTCAAAATTGATTATATAGTGATCCGAAAGCCTAAACAAGCAAAACAAGCTGTGGAAATGAGTTTAGAACACAGAAAAAAGTAAAGATAGGCTTTTGTTTCACCTCCAAAGGTTAACCATAGCCCAATACAGCTCTAACACTTCCTAGGCCCTGATGGCTCTCCAAGATTCTCTGCTGAAAAAGTACCTAAATATGATCTTTGTTGCCTCTGCAACCTACACCATTGGATCTGGAATGCTCAAATTACCCAAAATATTAAAAAAAAAAAAAAATTGCTCCAAATGGTCTCTCCTAGCCAAAGTTATGAGCAAAACAACTTTTGCCTAATTAGGGCTAGAAAACCTCCACCAAATGTGGTGGAACTGCAGATAAAGCCACTAATTTAGGAACCACGCTAAATTGGGTGGAGTCCACCAGAATCTCTGCTACGGTTAAGGGCTGGCTTTAAAGTTCACAGGGGTCATGTGACTGCACCCGTCGACATATAATGTTGGACTTAACGGTTTTCAAACCGTAATATTAAACCTTCTGCACCCATCGGCATATAACATGTGGCCTATCCATATCACATTAAACTTAACCGTGAAATGTGTTGACTGTTGAGAATATGGTTATAGTTCCAAGCACCTAGTTACATTGGAGAGGGGGCTGGCCCCCTTTCAGCCCCGCCCATATGCATTTTAAACTTCATATAACATTTATGACCCAATAGGGTTAAGCACCACATGTAGAGCGGGTGGTCGAGCAAATTGGCTGCCAGCCCATCGACCCACAGTCGAACCCGGTAGCCATACAAAATTTTGCACAATAAAAACTTTGAATTCTTGGGGCCACGTGGCGGCCTCTGGGCTAGCCACATGGCACCCCTTGATTAGATCTTTTAGAATATTCTGCAAAATATTCTATGGAATATTCCTAGAATATTCTATGGAATATTCTTTTTTAAATATTTTTTTATCCAAAGTCAAACTGAGTCAAATTGGGCTTTTCCCTAAAATTGAGAAACTTCAAACTTGAATATATTTCTCATACATCATCGGTTTTGAGTGTCGTTCATGGCTACAGGATCGTTTTGATGAGATGTTTCCTGTCATTCTGGTTTCAACCAATTCTGAGAAAATAAAATTTTGAGCATTTTCTCCAATTAGGACATGATCACCTGATCACACCTCCCAAATGGGAAGCTTTTGGACCCACAAAAGCCTTCAATTACATGTTAAGAAGATGAGGGTACAACTCCCTCACCTTTTCCACCTCTATCCACTTTTCCTTACTCGGTTTGCTGCCTTTAAGACCAACCCAAACATAATCAACATTTCCCCTCCTTGAAGTTTGTGTCCTTCTGTCAAGGATAGCATCTTCTTTCAGCTCATCCAAAAATTCTAGCGAGAAATCCTCTATGGATGGTAGCTGAATGTCACTTTCATAATCAACAATTAAATTAGGTTCATGCAAACGTAAATTTTCCACATTAACAACAGAATACATTTGCATATATGAAGGCAAATCTAGTTGAAAAGAATTATTTCCAACTTGTTTAAGGATCTTGAATGGACCATAACGAATAGGCTTAAGCTTTTTACCTTCTCCTTGCATTCTTTCCTTACTAATATGTAGCCATACCTCATCTCCTTCTTGAAACTTATGATCAACTCTATGTTTATCATGTCTTTCCTTGTACTTGCCTTGACTTTTTTCAAACTGTTCTTGAACTTGTTGATGAATGAGCTGAATTCTTTCAATGAACATGTGAGATTTGTCAATGTCACTATGCCCATCAATGGCAACATTCTTCTCAAGAATGAAATGTAATGGTGACTTAGGCAAATACCCAAAACAAGCTTCAAAAGGTGAAGTATTTGTAGAAGAGTGCTTGGCCCAGTTGTAAGCATGCTGAATGTAATGCAAATGCTCATCCCAAAGCTTGGGATGCTTACTACAATAACCTCTCAAAATATGTACAATGGTTTTTTTCACTATCTTTTTTTGGCCATCTGTTTGTGGATGGAAAGTAGTACTCTTTTTCAACTTGGTGTCCATCATCTTCCATATATTGGACCAAAAATTCCTAACAAATCTGGAATCCCTGTCACTAACAATAGAAGTAGGCAAGCCATAATGAACCCATACATGTTGAAAATATAAATTAGCAGTTTTTTCAGTAGTTATAGTTTACTTACATGGCATAAGAATACACATCTTGTTGAAATGATCAACTACTACATAAAGATAATCATGCTACTTTCTAGATAATGGTAGCCCTCCAAAAAAATCCATAGAAACACTTTCCCATGGTCTAGAAGGTACCAGCAATGGCATATATAGACCAAGCTTCCTATTGCTAGGCTTGCTTGTAGCACATAATGAACAACTTCTAATGAAACGTGAAACACTATCTACCATACGAGGCCAATAACAATACCTCTGTAAATGTGCCACCATTTTGCTTACCCTGAAATGTCTAGCGATGAGAGAAGAATGAGCCTCTCTCATCATGCTTAATCTCTCCCCCTGTGGTATACATAGCTTACCCATATGAAACAGAAAATTATTGTGCAAATGATAATCATTCTCCTCAACATGATTCCCTTCACTCAAGTTAGCATACACCTCCTTAAAATCAACATCTGATGCATACTTTTCTATGTAGCTCTCATGCACAATAGAATCATTCTTAAGCAAAGTAATAACACTAATAATAGGCCTTGAAAGCATATCAGAAACCTTGTTGTAAATACCTTTATTGTACTAAATACCTTTATTGTACTTTATTACCAATTGAAATTTTTGTAAGAATCCCATCCATCTGAAATGCCGCGACTGCTGCAAGAATCCCATCCATCTGAAATGTCGTGACTGCTAAAATTTACTTTTCGATTGCAAGTATTGTAAAGGCTAATGGTCAGTATGAAAAATTGTTTCTTTGCCCATCAAATAGTGTTTCCATTTTTTGACACTTTGTACCAACACATACAACTCCTTATCATATGTAGGATAATTCATAACAGCACCATTAAATGTCTCAGAATGAAATACGATAGGCTTACCATGTTGTAAGAGAACTGAACCCATGGCGTAATCACTAGCATCTGTCTGAATCTCGAATGGATGTCTCAAGTCCAGTAATGCAAGGAATGGAGCCGAACTTATCTTTTCTTTCAAAGATTCGAAATATTTTTGTTCCTTGCCTTCCCATTGGAAATCACGCTTCACACTTGTCACTACATGCATAGGAGCTGCTATGGCAGAGAAGTTAGAAATAAACTTCCTCCATTACTGAGCTGCACCCAAAAAACTTCTTACCTTTGTAATGGATTTGGGAGTAGGAAAATTCACAATGGATTCTACTTTGGAAGGATCAATTATCAAAGCGCCTCCTCCTACTATGTGTCCCAAATAAACCAAAAAAGTCTTTCCAAATTCACACTTTGACATTTTAAGAAATAACTGATTTTTCTTCAAAACATCAAGTACTTTCTTAACATGCATGACATGCTCTTCTCTAGTCTTGCTGAAAATTAAGATGTCATATAAGTATACAATAATGAAATCATCAAGAAAAGGATGTAAGACATCATCCATTACCCACATGAAAGTTGCAGGTGCATTGCATAAACCAAACGACATAACAAGCCACTCAAAGAGTCCTTGTTTGGTTTTGAAAGCTGTCTTCCAAATGTCACTTTCTTTAATTCTAACTTGATGATAACCACTACATAAGTCTAACTTAGTGAAAAATTTAGCATCTTTTAGCTGATCTAACAAATCATAAATCCTTGGAAGTGGGTAACGATTCTTTAACATTATCTTGTTCAAAGCCCTGAAGTCCACACACATACGCCAAGTTCCATCTTTCTTTGGTATCAACACTATCGGTGACCCACATGGCGAAGTGCTTGGACTTATGAAACCATTGTCCAACAACTCTTTAATTTTCTTCTCTATTTCAGCATTCTCCATGATAGACATGCGGTACATGCCTATGTTAGGAAGTGGACAATCTGGATGTAAATAGATTTCATGCTGAATCTCCCTTTTAGGAGGCAAACCTGCTGGTTCCTGAAATATCTCATGATGTGCATCAACTACATCATATAAATCTGATTTAAGCTTGGAATCACAATTTTCAAATGACTCATGATTCACATCAACCTTTGGCTTGATCATAAGAAGTACAAAACTCTTGCTTGAATTAACTAGCCTTTTTACCTGTCCTGCATTTACCATCACTATATTTGTCTTCTTGCGATGAGCTCTAACAATATACTCCTTGCCATCTTTGAAAAGATGATATTTATTTTCATGGAGATGGAAGATCGCTTTCCTGTCAAATAAGTAAGGACTTCCCAAAACAATTCCTGATATATCAAGTGGCACCACATCAAGTTCAACTATGTCAATAAAGTGTGCAGTTATTGCAAAGCGCAATATGCACTTTCTTGAGACTTGCAAGTTTGCATCCTAGCATATCCACCCAAGTGGATAAGGCTTTGGATGTGGAATGGTCTCAAGTTTTAGCTGTTTAACCAAGTCTTCTGATA
Organism: Pinus albicaulis; assembly: GCA_034641835.2. NCBI lineage: Eukaryota > Viridiplantae > Streptophyta > Pinopsida > Pinales > Pinaceae > Pinus > Pinus albicaulis. The sequence continues at coordinate 439,055,719 of CM076570.1, read as the reverse complement.
TGAGATTATATTGTGACCCACTGTCAAACAGTGTGTCAATTTTTGTATGTTTTGAGACTACCCTCACATGGAACAATTCAATTCTTTCTTCCTCATTAGGAGCTCGTACATGATAGTTTGAAGTACTAGTGCTTGCATTAGTTTCTATTTCTTTTCCCTTCATACTTTTCAAACCCATGGCTGCAATTTTGTTTTGTCACTTGAATCATCACCTAAATCTTGTGGTGTAGTTGTAGTAGCTGCAGTTTTCTTCTTTCCCTTGTTTTTGGTTAAACTGGTTTCTTTTTTCAGGATGTAAATTCCAATATTTTTTCTCTTCATGGCCCTCTTTTGAACAATGTTTACAAATGACCTTTTCACCCTCTTGTTTGATATATGCATTCTTCTTACCTTTTCCCTTAAAGGTTTTCTCTTTTTTCTTCCCTTTGAAAGAATTGTTTCTACCCTCATCAAAAGTATTCTTTCCTCTAGCCTCTAAATGTGTAGCTTGTACACAAACTTAATCTAAGCTAGTAGGATTAAACATTAGGATAGTGTGTTTAAGGTAACTATGCAAACCACCTATGTACTTTAACAAAGTGTCTTGGCTTTGTAAATCTACCCCAAGTAAGAGTGCTCTTCTCCTAAATTCCTGGGTATAGTCTTGCACATTCTGTCCCTTAAGCTGTCTAAAGTTTTTCCAGTTCATTATAGCCTTTTGAAGGTGAGAAAGAGGATAAAATTGTTTCTTAATTGCAGTAATAAACTCAGTCCATGATAAAGAAATCTTACCATTTTTCTTGATTTCCTCCCTGGTTTTGGCTTCCCACCAAACTAATGCTGCTCCATCCATCCTTAGTGAGGCTAATTGTATTTTGGTGTCATCATCATGCAGATTTTGAATCCTTAAATAGACCTCCAGTTGTCTGATCCAATTATCTAATTTCTCTGCATTAACATCACCATTAAACATTGGTAATTCAAATTTGACATCGAGCTTTAACAAAGGATTTTTACTAGTGGTTTTTGTCTTATGTGACTGATTTACAGAAGTTGAAGAGGATGAAGTTGAGGAAGAGGATGATGATGGAGATGAAGGATCACCATTTCCTCCATTCCCTTTCTTTGACTGATCATTACCCTTCTTTCCTCCTGATGAATCATCTCCTTCTTTTTGGTTTTTAGATCCTTCTCCAACAATCCTATCATTTCTTTCTTCATAGAGGATCCTTACCATTTTAGTCATATCCAATAAAGCTTTCCGAAAAACCATTTCTTCTTCCTTGGGATCCATTTCTTCATGAGCTTCTTCCTCTCTTGAAGACATGCTTGTAGTTGCTTCTAAGGCTATTGAGGGTAAGATAGAAGGTGGAGATAATGGCACCCTGGCCCTCCTTGGTTGAGGATTGTCTTGTTCTCTAACCAATTGTCCTTCCCCTCTTTTAAGTTTAAGCCTAGTAAGCATCAAATTTGCAAAACAATAAAATATTTCTTTGCACAAAACTCAAAACTTTTGAGCTCAAGTCTATGTTCAAACCAAGATTTGATACCAATCTGATCTGAAATGTGAGAACTTCTTATTTCTAATACAGAGATTGACTGTAGGGGCATTTACTGAATATGTCACCTTTAAAGAAAGGATGAGATCTAGAAGCTATCTGGCCCTTTACAGACTCTGCCTAAAGAAATAATAGAAGTAATCACTAATGATCTGGAAATGAAACTACTTGTTTGCTGGTGCAAGGTATTCATTATCCATTAACTTATGTGTGCAAACTATTTAATATGTTTTGCAATTGGAACAAAATGCTTTTGGTGAATTTATGAGCCTTTTTGTGTGTAGGAGGCTTATTTCTTTTTACTGTTTAACATCTTTAACTCTGATAAAACACAACAAATAAATCACATAATATAACACAACATATGATAAGGTAGTTCACCCCTCTTGGGCTACATCTTTCGGGTCGAAGGCCCCCAAATGGGCATGTCCTTGCTCTTATTATGCTCAAAATTGATTATATAGTGTTTTGAAGCCTAAACAGGAAAAATAAGCTGTGAAAATGAGTTCAGAACACAAAAAACAGTACATATGGGCTTTTGTTTCACCTCCAAAGGTTAACCATTGCCTAATACAGCTCCAACACTCCTTAGGCCCTGATGGCTCTCCAAGATTCTTTGCTGAAAAAGTACCTGAAGATTATCTCTGTTGACTCTGCAACCTGCACCATTGGCTCTAGAATGCTCAAATTACCCAAAAATAAAAAATAAAAAAAATCGCTCCAAATGGTCTCTCCTAGCCAAAGTTATGAGCAAAACAACTTTTGCCTAATTAGGGCTAGAAAACCTCCACCAAATGTGGTGGAACTGCAGATAAAGCCATTAATTTAGGAACCGCGCCAAATTGGGAAAAGTCCGCCAAAATCTCCGATACGGTTAGGGGCTGGCATTAAAGTTCACGGGGGTCATGTGACCACACCCATCGGCATATAGTGTTGGACTTAACAGTTTTCAAACCATAATATTAAACCTTCTGCACCCATCAGCATATAACATGTGGCCTATCCATATCACATTAAACTTAACCACGAAATGTGTTGACCGTTGAGAATATGGTTACGGTTCTGAGCACCTGGTTACATTAGAGAGGGGGCTAGCCCTTAGGGGTTGGCCCCCTTTCAGCCCTGCCCATATGCATTTTAAACTTCATATAACATTTGTGACCCAATAGGGTTAAGCACGACACGTAGAGCAAGCAGTCGGGTGCGTTGGTTGCCAGCCCATCGACCCGCGGTCGAACCCAGTAACCATACAAAATTTTGCATAATAAAAACTTTGAATTCTTGGGGCCACGTGGCAACCTCCGGGTTGGCCACGTGGCACCCCTTGATTGGATCTTTCATAATATTCTATGGAATATTCCTGAAATATTCTGTGGAATATTCCTTTTTTAATATTTTTTTATCCAAAGTCAAACTGAGTTAAATGGGCTTTTCCCTTAAATTGAGAAACTTAAAACTTGAATATCTTTCTCATACATCATCGGTTTTGAGTGTTGTTCACGTCTACATGATCATTTTGACGAGACCTTTCTTGTCGTTCTAGTTTCAACCAATTCTGAGCAAATAAAATTTTGAGCATTTTCTCCAATTAGGACATGACCACCTGATCAATGTGGATGGTGGCTAGGATTGAAAAAATGGTAAAGTGTTGGAGCTACAAATGGATGTCGAGAGTCGGGAGACTCACCCTCATCAAGTATGTGCTAATGGCCTTTCCTATATACTGGGCCCTCCTCTCTTGGATGCTGTGGGGGATCTTGGAACACATCAAAAAAATTTGCCATAAATTCTTGTGGGCAGGGTCCAAAGAGGACCATTCCCTATCATGGGTGACCTAGGAGAAAATAGCCCGTCCAAAATAATGGGGAGGTTTGGGAATAAAGGAGCTCCCCTCCTTTGTAAAGTCTCTTGCGGCAAAGATGGAATGGACACTTTTGACAAAGGACTCCCTTTAGTCCACTGTTATGACAAGGAAGTACATTGATCCTGGAGACATTGTTGAATGGGTCTGAAATCTAGTCAAGTCCTCTAAGGGTGGGTCAGTGGTCTAGCAGGCTACCCTTGGTGCCATGGACCTGCTTGAGGAAGGCCTAGTCTGGAAAGTTGGGAATGGGCAATAGATAAGATTGGGGTTGGACCCCTAGGTCGGATGCAATGGAGATTACTCCCTCCTAAAGGAATGTAGAGCTCATCTCGCGGACAAAGGACTCTTGCACCTTAGTGAAGTCATAAAGGCCACGTCCATCTAGGCGCAGGGGTGGAAAAATGAGGAAGATATTCAGCTAGATCTAATGTGGGCAAAAACATGGAAGAAATATATCAATGAGCTTCTTAGAACAGATGTGCACATTCAAGAGGACCCAAACTCACTCAGTTGGGGCATAGCACCCACAAGCTCATACCTACCAAAGGCTAGGTATTCTCATCTAATGGGGAAGAAAGGCTGGGTGAAGGCTGAATGGTGGCACAAACCCCTCTGGAAACTAAATAGCCCTGCCAAAGGTTGCCTCTTTTTTTGGAGCCTGCTGGAAAACAAGATCCCCTCATGGGATAATTTACAAAAATGGAAGAAGGAGGGGTCAGGAAGATGTCCCCTTTGCAAACAGGACTCAAAATAGGTAGCCCATCTGTTTCTTTTTTTCATGTTCAGTCAAAAGGTATGGGAAGGGGCCCAAAAATTGGTGGGTTTCTCCCAGCATTTGGCTGGTCCATCGGTCAAGGAGGCCTAGAAAACTTGGTGGAACAATTGCCAGTTTGAAAAAAAAAATCGCTTTCTTTGATTATGGCCTGGGGAATTTGGTTGGCTAAGAATCGCATTATTTTTTAGGAATTAAGACACCCCTTTCCACACCGTCGATCAAAATGGCACAGCCATCCACTCCCTTCTTCCAAAACATGAATCTGAAACTAAGAAAAGTGTCATAATCCCAGAGATAATCAAGGGAGATATTCCTTGTGCTTACTTTGATGGAGCGTCAGATTTGATGAACCAGTGTGGTGCCAGAATTGTTATTCACCTAAACCATTCAAGAAGAATGGAATCCTCAATCAGACTTGGTCAGGGCACTAACAACTACGCGGAGATAAAAGCTTTATACCTCCTCCTTTGCTGGCTCACACACTTGCATATTCCTGATGTTCAGATTTTTGGGGACTCACTCAACATCATCAAATGGTTTAACAAGGAATTTGTTTGTTCAAATTATGTTTCATGTCCAATCCTTGAAGATTGTTGGTTACTGAAGAACTTGTTTACTCACATTGATTTATGTCATATTTACAGGGAAAGGAATGTCACTGCAGACCTCCTTTCTAAGGAGGGTGTACAGCAAAATCCAGGCAGCTGGAGGACTCGAGAAATAGGGCTAGAAGGCTCTGTGGATTCGGACCATCCTTCTTTTGCTTGAGCAGTGATCAGTGGTTTTTCCTTTATTTGTTTACTTTTGATTTCTCATACTTGTTTGTTGCTGAAAAATATTTTATGTATTTAAACATAACTCGGTTGAGCAGAGGTTCCTCCTAAGCTCTTCCACAAAACTATTGATACAAATTGGCTCATTCCTGTTTGGGTTGTTTTTCCTCATAAGAAGAGGCCCAGGAACACTTTACTTTATGCTCATAAAACAAAATACTCTATTTATGTTCTTCGGTTTGTTTTCCTCCATAGAGGAGACCCAAAAAGTGCTTTAGAATGTTGCTTTGATACCTCACTAGGCCAACGTCTATTTAGTTGTTTTTCCCTTGACCAAGGGAAGATTTTGAACCTGCACACCCTATATTGGGTTGGGGCTAAGTGAAAAGGTTGATCTATTTTAGCCGCAAAATGGGAAGAGAAAGAATATTTCCCAAGAAATACTTCAATGTATGTGCACAGTTAATTTTTTATAAAAATAAAGAGTTCGATTTTTTCTTTGGAAAAGAAAACAACCATTTTGTTATGCATTTGTTTATATGGTGGTTAACGTGTAATATAAAAAGACATACAATATATATATCACTACAAGGAAAAAGACCCTCTAGTGGATGTTTTTTAGGAACCCCTTATAAAAATACCCCAGACATCTGTTTCTAGCAGAGGTTCCTAGAGGAGGTTGGCAGGGAGAGGTTTTTGCGGATGTATTTCATCCAATGCTCTTATCACCGTAAAATGCACAAGTGCGTTCAAGATGACAAATCACCGGTGCAGTTAAAAAATTAGCACACCAGAAACCATGCGCTCCATACACACCCGCCTGGTGCGTTGTATTTCTGTAGAGTACCGACACTTTACATAACTTCCACATCGGCGCCTCATAAAAAACGCGCGAAAACTGACACCGCCCGAGTCGCCCTTAAATGCACCTAGTCGCCAATGCACTAGGCTGCCCTAAAATCCCTGTGCACCAGCCTAGGGTTAAATAAATAAAAAATGACGACCAAAAAATCACAAAAAACATAGGCACACTAGGAACTATGCGCTCCTAACACCCTCGCCTAGTGTGTCATTATCATGTACAACATCGGTTCCTTACATGTCTACCGCACTGGTGTTTCTGAAAACGTGCACATAAACAGATACAGCCCAGTGTGGAATAAAGAAAATGGACCGGGGCACCCATAAAACGTGCACACTGGTAGATGGTTAAATAACAAAAATTACGGCAAAAGAACTGCAAAAAACATTGGCACACCGAAAACTGTGCACTCCGTACAATGCCGCCTGGTGCCTTTAATCAAGGAACAACACTAAAGCGTGTCAACTCATCAGCACTGCTGTCTCATAAAAAAGTGTGCAGAAGAGAAATCGCTCGGGGCAGAATTAGGGAAATGCACTGAGGCCCCATAAACTCCGTGCATCAAAAAAGGGTTAAAAAAACAAAATTACGACCAAAAAACCGCACAAATCAACGTTCACGGTGCGTCTTATTACTCTAGAGCACTGGTGCATTACCGCTACGCCACCCCAGTGTCTCATAAAAAGCGCGTGGAACAGAAACCACCCAGTGTAGATTGACGGAAATGCACCGGGGCCCCATTAATGCTGCACACCGCAAAAGGGTTAAAAAAAAACAAAATTACGGCAAAAAAACCGCACAAATCATTGGTTCACCAAACAACATTCACAGTGCATCTTATTACTATAGAGCACTGGTGCGTTACCGCTACACTACCCCAATGTCTCATAAAAAGCGTGTGGAACAGAAACCACTTGGTGCGGAATGACGAAAACGCACCGGGGCTCCATTAATGTCGCGCACCAGAAAATGGTTTTAAAAAAAAAAAATTACGGCCAAAAAACCGCTCAAATCATTGGTTCACTAGACAACGTTCACGTTGCGTCTTATTACTATAGAGCACCGGTGCATTAACACTACGCTGCCCCGGTGCCTCCTAAATGCATGCGAAACCAGAAACCACTCGGGGTGGCATAGTGAAAATGCACTGGTACGTCAATAAAAACCCCGCACACCGGAACAGGGTTAAATAAAAAAAAAATTATGGCAAAAAAACTGCGTTTCTCACTTTTTCCAATGCTATAGAGCTCTCAAGCACCGGTGCAAGTTATCCTTGTTTGAGCCGCACTGACATCCGTACTTCCATTACACTTATTTCACGCACTGCTGCTGTGCATTTCCACCAATCTCCAGCTTGAATTTTATAAAATAGTGGACAAATTTTCTTTTGCAAATTGTACAGCCAATATGCCTCCTCGACGAGTAAATGTTCAGGTATTTTTCTTGTTTACCATAATTAAACCTTTTAGTGGATTAGAATTTGAAAAAACCTTAAAATTAACCATTAAAAAAAAAAATTTGTCGCGTGGTGCGCTCGAGCCATTCGGCTCACACCGCACCTGATATTGATGGTATCTACACCAGTTCTGGCACGGTACCGCATGGCGCACTGTGTTATTTTAAAAAGTGCAGTGCAATCGCTTACTAGGTTGCATCGTTGACAATGGTGTATCGCAACAACTCGGTGCATTGACGGACTTATCCGCCCCAGGCCGCGTAATGTTTTCAATGCACCAGAACCACAATTAGAAATTGTCAACGGTTCGGGCTGGTAAACCGGTGCTAAGGGTATCCGCACCGATTTCGCAGCGGATACCAAAGGTGCACTGTGTTATTTAAATTTCTTTAAAATGAGCAGTGTGGTTAGCTACCTGGCCACACCGTTGACCTAGTTGAATAGTGGTGATGTGGTGCGTTGACTGAAATAAATGTTGCAGGACAGCTATTTTTGTTAGCACATGGCTTACCTTATTTTGCCTAGGTCAATGGTGCGGCCTCTTAAAATACCGCACCTGTTGGAGTTCCCATGTTTTGGCCAGATTGGAAAGACCAAAAGATGAGACAACATCAGAACCACTTTCAGACCTTAGGATCTAGCCCTCCTAGGTCTAGAGAGGGATCTCTCTATGTGAGCTGAAGGTATATGTATTTGAGGCTCGAATTTAAAATGTTAGGCTAGTTATATGTGCAGGGTTTGTTTGTTTTTGAGTTTGGTTGTTGGGAATCAGGAAGGAAAGTTTCAACATGAGACAAGACTGGGCAAAGAGGAAAATAGGCAAAGGGGAGATATTCCAGAGAACACCAAGTCCATTGGGAAATGGGGTAAAGAAAGGATTTACTTGCTAATCAACATGAAAGCTTTCAATTGTGCTAGTCATCTAAAGCATTGGATCCTAAAATGATAGGGTGGTATGGGACATTAAGGGCTAAAAATGAAAGAGGGAGAACCATCCAATTCTGTCTATAGATCAGGTCAGAGGTCATTTAACTCCAGACCTGCTTGGACACAATCAGAGGCAGCACAAGGGAACTTAGAAAGGTTCAGTTGGAATGGAAAGATCCTAGTGAGGCAGAGGCAGAGATCTAAACCTCCCAGTGTTCTCAACGCATTCAACTAAATCCTAACAAGAACATCTGAAGACAAATTCCATTAATTCATACATTAGAAAGCAGGCAATAACATCCACTATACTGGTTAAATCAATTGAAATCAATCTTAGATAACACATTAAGCAGAAAACATTGAAGGCAAGGAGAGTAGAAGCATAGGGCACCTAACAAGGGTGAATCCTATACCAGATTTCTGATGCAAGCTAGAAGAAATGAAATGAAATGGAATAAAACGCAGAGATAGAAAAACATCACCGCAGCTTTAGATCAGGATCCAAAGAAATGTGCTTTTCATATTAAATATCATCACCAATCAGGTACTACATAGCCAACAGCTTGATCATTCAGTCTGAATACATCTTCCTCAGCCTATCTTACAATTTTTACATAGAGGACTTATCTCAAGAGAAACTGCTTGCAATTCTCTGATATCTCATCAACAACCTTTACAATATTTTCTCATGATTTTTATAACTAAAGAGAAGGAAGGAGGTAGGTAGAAGATTAAATGAAAAATTAAACTCAGAAAAGAAAGAGAGGGCCGAAACCCATTCAGTTTTAAACTCTGAGCATTAATCTCTGGCACCTTTGGAGGAAAAAATGGTCTTCGTCAAGCTTCATTTATTCCAGGTATGCTTCTGATGCATTTTGGTTTGCTGTACTCTGTGGTACCTTCGATGAATAAACAAACTGGTAATAAAAAAATGAATGGTCTTCCATACTTGTGCAACAAATGCTCTAGGAGCTTTTGGACTGTGTTCTGGGCGGAAAACTCCCCTGGAGCACAGCATATAATAAAAACCGTATGGGAAACCTGTCCTCCCTGGGAGGAAAAAATTATGCTGATGAAGAGAAATCTGTCGTATAATAACTTCTGCATATCCGTATCCTCTGTCAGTGAAAACCTTACTGCTGCATCCATACTTTGTAATTATGGCGCCGTTTCAACTCTTGTACTCTGCAAAAACTCACAACTGTGTGTAGAGAAAAAACAATACATACGAGGGCAGATGGAATGGAGGGCAGAAGATATGATAGCGCGGCGGCAGAGTGGTGGTTATACATGAAACAATGGTGAAAAATGCAATGAAATGGTGGAAATTATGAACAATAGGGTTTCGGTGGTGGAATGCAATGCAGAACATTAGATCGTGGTCATGGGACAAAGCTCGACGGCGGAGATCGAGCGGTGGAATGATATACGAAGCGAATGAAATGACTATGAAATGTGAGACCTTAGTGTAAATATGGAACTTTGGTTAAAATCGAAAATATAAAGGAGATGGGTGAAAATGTTATGCAAGTGCATGGACATGAATGTACGAAGGGGACCCATCGGAGTGGGGGGCAATCAGATCTGAGCCGTTGGATCGGACGGTCCGGATTACTTCAGAGCATTGCAATCGGGAAGGGGCGGGGGGGACACATTAACATAATTCTAATTGCGATTGGGAAAGGGGATGCGATGAGCTCAGGACCGTTCGATCTGGAGGGAATATCAACAGTGGGGAAGTGTATCGGGGGATCGTAATCGGAGGGGAACAGGGGTGACACACAACAGAACTTCCGATTGCGATTAAGAAGGACAAGCGATAGCCGTTGGATCAGCGGAGAGATGGACGGCTAAGATCTATTTGGAGCAATCACAATCGGAGGGAACAAGGCATGACACATATTAAAACTTCCAATTGCGATTAAGAAGGACAAGTGATAGTTGTTGGATCATCGGAGAGATGGACGGCCAAGATCTATTCGGAGCAATCACAATCAGAGGGAACAAGGTGTGACACATTATGAATGTTCCGATTGCGATTGGGCAGAGAAAGCGATGAAGCGCTGACCATTGGATCCGGAGGTGAGATCAACGGCCCACATTTATGTAGAAATTTTCTGAATAATGATTAATTATTCACCGAGACTATCCTGATCACATACAATTCGAATTCATATGCAACACATAATCTCTTCCACTCAACTCAATTCATCAAACATGCGGAAATAAAATCAAGCGATAACACATCAAATCATCATACACATTAACACAGTATGTATGGGGAAAGCTTATAGCTGAAAACCCCGTAGCTATTGTGTATATTATAATGGAGAAATCAAGTAACAAACTCAGTACAATACTCCTCAATAGTACTCAGTACTTTCTCATACAGTTACTCACAATCTAGCTCAGTTTTGAACAGGTTACTGGTTCAAAACTCACCGCCAATTGCCTTGCCTCTATTGCGCAATCCAGGCCTGTCTATATAGAGATCCAAGGTTCAAATCTCCTTGGCTTCACTGCACAATCATCATGGGCAATTCCTCCAAGTGTGGTGCAAATCTCATGCACAACTGATGTCACCACTGATAGCTAACTCCACCCTTTCATCTACCTCTTTCACTGGTCTCCACTGAACTGATCATGCATGAAGAGAGTTCACATGAAATAAGATCCAGCTCTTCTTCTGCATGAAGAAGATCCAGCACTTTCGAGAGAAATCATCAACAAAGATCACATAATACCTGTGCTTTGCTGTCGAAGCAACTGAGAAAGGACCACACACGTCTGTGTGAACTCTCTCAAGGATCGTCGTGGCACGACTATCCTTCTCGTGAAAGGTGGCTTTCACATACTTCCTTAAAGTACACCCCTTGCACTGATCTGACTGCGCAAGGGTGCCCTTAGGAAGTCCAGTAGAAATCTGCTGCAGAATCTTCAAAGCTCCATGGTGAAGATGGCCCAATCTCCTGTGCCATAGTTCGCCCTCATCATCCCGCCTCACCACTTCTCCCGCCTTGCATGCCATAGCTGCGCAGTCATCTACCTGCAACTGATAAAGGTTCTGAGTTCGAACCCCTATCTTCCGGGTCTCTCCAGTAGTCTTACTGCGCAGGAAAGCTTTTCCTTCGCTGAAGACCACATCATAACCCTTATCCTCCAACATCGCTACTGAAATCAGGTTCTTCTTCAATCCAGGTACATGCATGACATCCTTCAGTACAAAGGGTTTACCAGACTCCCTCTGAAAGGATACGGTACCAATACCAGTCGCACTGTATCTACCATCATCGCCCATCTCGATGTGCACACCCAAATCTTTGTCCTCCAGATATGAGAACAACTCCCGATCTCCCGTCATATGAAATGACGCACCGCTGTCCAAGAACCACACCGATCCCATCACACTTGAAACCAAGCATGCAATCAGTGAAAAGTCAAGCTCGAACTGAGAAGCCAAAGCTTCTCCATCTGCAGATCTTCCCGCTTGCTTGTTCTTCTTCTTCTTTGGACAATTGGTAGCATAATGTCCGTGATCATGGCAGTGAAAACACTTCACTTTCGCTATATCCTGCTTCTTGCCCTTTGCACCAGAATGAGAGGTTTTCTTACCCTTCCCCTTCTTTGCTTTGGCCACCAAAGTGCATTTTTCTTCATCAGCTCCCTTTGATGAAGATCCATCTCGAGTAGTCCTCCTTATCTCCTCCTGCATGAGATCCGCCCAAAGGCGCTCCCATCCCGGCAGCTTCTCCCGACCATTGAAACTGTCTTGATATGAGTGCCAAGCCTTCGGAAGACCAAGGAGAGCCAGGTCGACCATATCCTCTTCATCGACAGTAACTCCCACACTTCCCAGTTCATCTCTCCATTGAGTGAACTTCGTGAGGTATTTAGCGATACTGTCGCCCTTCTCCATCTTGATGTTCCTGAGCTTGTCTTTGAGCGCCAGCTTCCTTTGGTCACTCTTACTCCGGAATAGATCCGTCAAAGCTTTCCACATTAAATATGGAGTAGCCTTTCCATGCAGGCTGGATACAATATGATCCTTGACGCCCTCCAACAGGATCCTTCGACACTTCGCCATCTTCTTTTGCCATGCATCGACTTCAACAGGATCAGTGGGCTTTTGGACATCCGTATCTACGAACTCCTTCAGACCATTATCTTCTAATACTGCTTCCATGCGATCCTTCCATGCAACATAATTCGAACTGCTTTCAAGAGCATATTCGAGTCGCAAACCGTTGAAAGACATTTTCAACACCGGCAACAAGAAAACAAAACTGCTGCAAAATTCGAATTCCACCTCAAAGTTCAACCGCTCTAGATCTGTGAGAACAAATTATTTCTAGCACAGAGATCGACTGCAAGGGGCATTTACCAGACCTTTCACTTTCCGAAGAAAGATGAATCCGGAGGCTACCTGGCCCGCATGCAGACTCTGTCTACCGAAATAAGTTTGTAATCACTGTGATGATCAATCTAAGCTTCAATAGCTCCGATACCATGTAGAAATTTGCTGAATAATGATTAATTATTCACCGAGACTATCCTGATCACATACAATTCGAATTCATATGCAACACATAATCTCTTCCACTCAACTCAATTCATCAAACATGCGGAAATAAAATCAAGCGATAACACATCAAATCATCATACACATTAACACAGTATGTATGGGGAAAGCTTATAGCTGAAAACCCCGCAGCTATTGTGTATATTATAATGGAGAAATCAAGTAACAAACTCAGCACAATACTCCTCACAAGTACTCAGTACTTTCTCATACAGTTACTCACAATCTAGCTCAGTTTTGAACAGGTTACTGGTTCAAAACTCATTTCCAATTGCCTTGCCTCTATTGCGCAATCCAGGCCTGTCTATATAGAGATCCAAGGTTCGAATATCCTTGGCTTGACAGCACAATCATCATGGGCAATTCCTCCAAGTGTGGTGCAAATCTCATGCACAACTGATGTCGCCACTGATAGCTAACTCCACCCTTTCATCTACCTCTTTCACTGGTCTCCATTGAACTGATCATGCACTGTAGTGACCTGATGTGTTCTTGAGTTGAATAATGAGTTACTAATTAATGAATTAAATAATATTTAATTCAATCCACTCATAACTAATTGATTAGCTAGTTAAACTAATCTCAACTAGTTCAACTAAAATAAACAGAACACAACTCCACTATCTGTCTCATTAACTCCTCCAAACTTTTGCCACTGAAGTCCAACTGAAGTCAACCATGCATGATGCCATCAAACCCTTGGGAACCACGTGATTCCTCTGTCAGATGCATGAGCCACTTCTGTAGCTCGAACCGAAGTGCTCCAAGAGAGTAAACTGCTGTTTATAGTCTAAATATTATTAAGGGTAAATAATATTTGACTTCCCTGTTTTAAGGAGAGGCAGTCTAAAAATAGACTTCGACCTCTTTGACCTCAAAAATAGAGTCTCATCTATTTTTACCAACATGAAACATACTTCAAAAACCTCAAACTGGAATCCCCGAACCATGCTCCATATGTCTAAAAATAGACATAGTCTAAAAATAGATTTTGCGCCAGAATTTGCCTGCGGGCCCACTTAGTGAAGGCGACTTCATTTCACTAAGCTCCATCATCTTGCCGCATTCTCAACACTCCCTCTCAGCAAGATATGGATTATCTGCAACCCCTATCCTGCCTCTGTGGAATTCGAACTTGCTCCTGGTGAGCGCCTTCGTCAGGATCTCGGCATCCTGATCCTCCATGGGAACATATGAAAGCATCATGATTCTCCGCTGAACACAATCTCTGATATGATGGTACCTGATGTCGATGTGTTTGGATCTATCATGAAATACTGGATTAGCCGAGAGTTTAATGCAACTCTGGTTATCACAGTAAATCACTGTAGGCTCCAAATGCAACTCGAACAATCCAACGAGGATCTTCCTCATCCAAATAGCCTCGCATGCAGCCAAGCTAGCTGTCATGTACTCGGCCTCTGCTGAACTGAGTGCCACGGATCTCTGCTTCCTGCTGTACCAGGAAACTGCTGTCGACCCAATGCTGAAAACTCCTCCAGAAGTGCTCTTCCGGTCCGTTGGGCTCCCTGCCCAATCTGCATCAGTGAAGCCAGAAAGCTTCGCTCCATCCTCCTATCTGTACCATAGACCATATCCCGATGTGCCTCTAATATAGCGCAATACATGCTTGCCCACCTTCCAAAAGAGCTTGGTAGGCTTAACCATAGCTTGCGAAAGCTGGTTAACTGCATAGCATATATCGGGTCGTGTATTGACCAGATACATAAGCGACCCCACCAACTGTCGATAGACAGTGGCATCCACTACCTCCGCTCAAGTAGCATCCTCCTTCCTCCAACCACCAGGAAGAGGAGTGTCAACAGGCTTGCAGCCTTGCATGTTGAACCTCTCCAGAATCTCCCGGGCATACTTGCCCTGAGAAACAAACAGTCCTCCACTGCGCCGCCAAATCTCCAATCCCAGGAAATAATGAAGGATGCCCAGGTCCTTCATCTCAAACTCTCGTGCAAGATCATCCTTGCATGAAAGTATCAACTGCTCGTCGCCAGTCAAAATCAGATCATCTACATACAGTACGATGATCAACAGCTTCCCCTCCACCACAATCCGGTACAGGTTTGGATCCGCCTCACTCTTGGAGAATCCAAGCCCGGTGAAGTAGCTGTCTATCCGAGTGTACCAAGCACGAGGTGCTTGCTTCAGCCCGTACAGTGCTCTCTTGAGTCGGCACACATGCGACTCACTGCTGAAGATCTCGAAACCTTCAGGCTACTCTATGTACACCTCCTCCTTAATAACTCCATTGAGGAACGCAGTCTTCACATCCATCTGATGAATGTGCCACCCCATCTGCGCTGAGAGAGCAAGGATCGTCCATATGGAAGAGTACCTTGCGACAGGTGCAAAAGTCTCCTCATAGTCAATCCCCTCGATCTGTGAAAAGCCACGGGCGACAAATCTTGCCTTGTACTTCTCCACACTCCCGTCAGCCGCCTGCTTCACTTTGTATATCCATCGTGAACCCACCACTGATTTCCCCTCCGGTCTTGGGACAATCTCCCATGCACTGTTCCCGACGATCAAATCATATTCTTCGATCATGGCATCAACCCATGCGGGTTCCTCCACAGCTTCCTCAAAAGAGGATGGCTCTGTCACAACACATTGACTCACAAGAGCCATGTATCCAATGTACCGATCCGGTGACTGTCTCTGTCTGCGCTGTGCTGTAGGTGGTCCTACAACCTTCTCTGCATCCCGAGCCAGTCGCTCAGCTTCTGTAGTGCGCATGCGCCCTCTGATGGTTGGCGCTGCCTGGGTGGTCTCTTCCACCTCCTGAACCTCCTCTTGTGGCTGATCCACATCCGGAAGCTCCTCCTTAGGAACTAACAGCTCCTCATCTGCATGCAAGTGTAGCTCCCTCTCAAGCGAACACCGCATGGCTTTCTCCTCCTGAAATTTTATATCCCGTCGCACAACAGTCTTTCGACTGTCTGACAAATACACCCGATAGTTGTGAGGTGTATCAGTGCACCCCACAAATATTCCAACCTCAGCAGTTGGATCCAGCTTCCTTCTCGCATCCTTCGTCACATGCATGTAGACAGGAGAACCAAAAATCCGTAAATGGGAAATATCAGGCCTCTTGCCAGAATAAGCCTCCTCCTGTGTACTCATTCCAAGAACCCTTTGAGGACAACGGTTCTGCACATACACTGCTGTATTGCATGCCTCAGCCCACAAGTGAAGGGGTAGGCCCTGATCATGCAACATCGCCCGTGCAGCACCCACGATCGTTCTGTTCTTCCGCTCAGCCACCCCGTTCTGCTGTGGGTTGTGGGGTGCGATGAGCTCTCTCCGAATCCCTTCTGCGCTGCAGAACTCCTTGAATTCAGCCGAGATGAATTCACCACCGTTATCACTCCTTAGAGCAATCACCTTCTTCCCTGACTCCTTCTCGACCAGTGCTTTAAACTCACAGAACTTCGCGAATGTATCGCTCTTCTTTTGCATGAAGAAGATCCAGCACTTTCGAGAGAAATCATCAACAAAGATCACATAATACTTGTGCTTTGCTGTCAAAGCAACTGAGAAAGGACCACACACGTCCGTGTGAACTCTCTCAAGGATCGTCGTGGCGCGACTATCCTTCTCGTGAAAGGTGGCTTTCACATACTTCCCTAAAGTACACCCCTTGCACTGATCTGACTGCGCAAGGGTGCCCTTAGGAAGTCCAGTAGAAATCTGCTGCAGAATCTTCAAAGCTCCATGGTGAAGATGGCCCAATCTCCTGTGCCATAGCTCGCCCTCATCATCCCGGCTCACCACATCTCCAGCCTTGCATGCCATAGCTGCACAGTCATCTACCTGCAACTGATAAAGGTTCTGAGTTCGAACCCCTATCTTCCGGGTCTCTCCAGTAGTCTTACTGCGCAGGAAAGCTTTTCCTTCGCTCAAGACCACATCATAACCCTTATCCTCCAACATCGCTACTGAAATCAGGTTCTTCTTCAATCCAGGTACATGCATGACATCCTTTAAGACAAAGGGTTTACCAGACTCCCTCTCAAAGGATACGGTACCGATACCAGTCGCACTGTATCTACCGTCATCGCCCATCTCGATGTGCATACCCAAATCCTTGTCCTCCAGATCTGAGAACAACTCCCGACCTCCCGTCATATGAAATGACGCACCGCTGTCCAAGAACCACACCGATCCCATCACACTTGAAACCAAGCATGCAATCAGTGAAAAGTCAAGCTCGAACTGTGAAGCCAAAGCTTCTCCATCTGCAGATCTTCTCGCTTGCTTGTTCTTCTTCTTCTTTGGACAATTGGTAGCATAATGTCCGTGATCATGGCAGTGAAAACACTTCACTTTCGCCATATCCTGCTTCTTGCCCTTTGCACCGAATGAGAGGTTTTCTTACCCTTCCCTTTCTTTGCTTTGGCCACCAAAGCGCAGTTTTCTTCATCAGCTCCCTTTGATGAAGATCCATCTCGAGTAGTCCTCCTTATCTCCTCCTGCATGAGATCCGCCCAAAGGCACTCCCATCCCGACAGCTTCTCCCGACCATTGACACTATCTTGATATGAGTGCCAAGCCTTCAGAAGACCAAGGAGAGCCAGGTCGACCATGTCCTCATCTTCGACAGTCACCCTGACACTTCCCAGCTCATCTCTGCATTGAGTGAACTTTGTGAGGTATTTGGTGATGCTGTCGCCCTTCTCCATCTTGATGTTCCTGAGCTTATCTTTGAGTGCCAGCTTCCTTTGGTCGCTCTTACTCTGGAATAGATCCGTCAAAGCTTTCCACATTAAATATGGAGAAGCCTTTCCATGCAGGCTGGATACAATATGATCCTTGACGCCCTCCAACGGGATCCTTCGACACTTCGCCATCTTCTTTTGCCATGCATCGACTTCAGCAGGATCAATGGGCTTTTGGACATCCGTATCTACGAACTCCTTCAGACCATTATCTTCTAATACTGCTTCCATGTGATCCTTCCATGCAACATAATTCGAACTGCCTTCAAGAGCATATTCGAGTCGCAAACCGTTGAAAGACATTTTCAACACTGGCACCAAGAAAACAAAACTGCTGCAAAATTTCGAATTCCACCTCAAAGCTTAGCTGCTCTAGATCTATGAGAACAAATTATTTCTAGCACAAAGATCGACTACAGGGGCATTTACCAGACCTTTCACTTTCCGAAGAAAGATGAATCCGGAGGCTACCTGGCCCGCATGCAGACTCTGTCTACCGAAATAAGTTTGTAATCACTGTGATGATCAATCTCTGCTTTAATAGCTTTGATACCATGTAGAAATTTGCTGAATAATAATTAATTATCCACCGAGACTATCCTGATCACATACAATTCGAATTCATATGCAACAAATAATCTCTTCCACTCAGATCATCAAACATGCGGAAATAAAATCAAGCGATAACACATCAAATCATCATACACATTAACACAATATGTATGGGGAAAGCTTATAGCTGAAAACCCCGCAACTATTGTGTATATTATAATGGAGAAATCATGTAACAAACTCAGTACAATACTCCTCACAAGTACTCAGTACTTTCTCATGAAGTTACACACAATCTAGCTTGGTTTTGAACAGGTTACTGGTTCAAAACTCACCGCCAATTGCCTTGCCTCTATTGCGCAATCCAGGCATGTCTATATAGAGATCCAAGGTTCGAATCTCCTTGGCTTGACAACGCAATCATCATGGGAAATTCCTCCAAGTGTGGTGCAAATCTCATGCACAACTGATGTCGCCACTGATAGCTAACTCCACCCTTTCATCTACCTCTTTCACGGGTCTCCACTGAACTGATCATGCACTGTAGTGAACTGATGTGTTCTTGAGTTGAATAATGAGTTACTAATTAATGAATTAAATAATATTTAATTCACTCCACTCATAACTTATTGATTAGCTAGTTAAACTAATCTCAACTAGTTCAACTAAAATAAACAGAACACAACTCCACTAGTTGTCTCATTAACTCCTCCAAACTTCTGCCACTGAAGTCCTAACTGAATTCAACCATGCATGATGCCATCAAACCCTAGGAACCACGTGATTCCTCTGTCAGATGCATGAGCCACTTCTGTAGCTCGAACTGAAGTGCTCCAAGAGAGTAAACTGCCGTTTAGAGTCCAAATATTATTAAGGGTAAATAATATTTGACTTCCCTATTTTAAGGAGTGGCAGTCTAAAAATAGACTTCGACCTCTTTGACCTCAAAAATAGAGTCTCATCTATTTTTACCAACATGACACATACTTCAAGAATCTCAAACTGGAATCCCCAAACCATGCTCCATAGGTCTAAAAATAGACATAGTCTAAAAATAGATTTTGCGCCAGAATTTGCCTGCGGGCCCACTTAGTGAAGGCGACTTCATTTCACTAAGCTCCATCATCTTGCTGCATTCTCAACAATTTAATCAGAGGGAGAGTGTGATCGAGGATCGGAGGGAAGGACTTTTGATTACAAAGGTCTGCGATTAGCACGAGCCGTCTGATCGTGATGATAGATCAACGGTTGAGAACAAGTCACAGGACTTTGTTAGCAAAACGATCGCATCGGAACTTTTCTGTGTTACAAAGGGTTTTAACGCTCCGAACCGATCTTCTGATGTGATTGATGCTTAAGGCTTAAGCGCTTGGCCTTTGGGAAACGGTCGTATGTGGGGAAGTGGTTAGGGCTAACGGGAAAAGGGGCTAAGCCCTATTATAAGGTCGGAAAGTGGGTTTTTAACCCATTTTAATGAATTTTGAAGGTTAGAGGGGGTAACGACAGGGAAGAAAATGGAAAATTTAGCCAAATAAAGGGCAACGGTAGGACTCAAGGGGGATTTTGGGGAAATTTAGGAGTTAGTGGGAAAAGAGGGGGTAGAAAGGGATTTTGAAGAGGGGAAAAAAGGAAAAAAGGATATTTTTGCAGAGGTACAAGGGGCGAAATAAGGCCTTTTGAGCCAAATTCATCATTCAGCTAGGTTCATTGTCAAAAAATTAGCAGAGGGAAACAGTCAAAAGTAGGGGACATAACAAGACTTCAAGGATGATGTGTTTTCAAGGGAAATGCATTCCTTGAAGGCTCACCAAGAAATCTAGCCCCTTGCTTGCTTGTCAAGGAATTCATAAGGGGCTAACAGCACCAACGACTATGTACAGTGACAGGAGGGTCGTGTGCTGACTTAGCTATAAGCCTCGGAGCATATAGTGAAGTCAATGCATCGACCTCCTGACACCGCACGTAGTGAACGGTGCACTAAAAACATTTTCTAGAGCACCGCTCCTGATGCGGTGGATAACATTAGGTGCACCGTATTCGGTGCGCTCTGTGGAGAGACGCATCGGACCGGTGCGTGACTGTGTTTTTGGTGCACCGACTCTTGTTTTATTTATTTTTCAAAAAATATTTATATACATATATTTGTAAATAAATGTGTCATTTAATAAAAAAAATGTGTTTAATATGTCAATCATTCAGAGACGTGAAAGGAGAGAAGAGGGGCAACAACAACAACAACAGGTGGAACAGTATAACATGGTTCGCTTGTGGGAGGCAAGAGAGAGGGAGAGAGATGCGTACCCTCACCCTATTACAGTAGCGACACAGGGGCTCCTTAGGCAAGTAGGCCTCCTCAATTTCTATGAGGAGGCTCCTTCCCTAAAGTCCCATGCTTTGTTTTTGAGACATCTTATCTGAAAGTGGAATGCCCAGCAACAGGCTTTCCGATTTGGTATCAACCAGTGGTACATGCCCACTGAGGAGGATGTATATTTTATTACAGGGCTATCAAGGAGAGGGCTAGATTTTCCCTCGTTCCCCGAGGTTCCAGTTGGTTGTGTGGCAGGGAGTCAGATAGTTTACTCCCATAGATACATTGGAGTAGATTCAGTATCTCCTGCAGAGTTTCAGGTCACTGGAGGGCAGTTATGTAATGGTGCATTTGGTTGTGAGGAGGTCTAGTGTCTCTCACTTATCATTTCGACCATTTCGCACAACACCAGTGATGGGCAATGCATTAGTTTCCAACTTTTATATTATGTTGATTCTTTACTACAGCAGCCACAACTTGTCAAGTGGTTTGCTATTTTTTTGCGACAGTTATTTACAGCATTAGATAGATGTCATGCTCATGCACAAGGGAGGGTCAACTTCCCTTTTGCTTCAGAGCTTTTTTGTTTATTTTTTGAGAGGTTTCCAGAGACGATACCTTCTTTTCTTCGACAGCCTCGTAGGTTGATCATTGAGGCACGTATGTACATGTGGGGGCAAATGATGTCCAAGAGGGAGGAGACTCTTTTTCCAGCGAGGATATCAGATGATGCACTGGCGTTGCTAGCCAGTGTTGATGAGCATCCCTTCATTTTGGTCCCATGTCCTTATGCGGGGTTGGATTGGCGAGGGTGTGCCAACATCCTCTTCACAGTTGATGAGCCGCCAGATGATAGAGGTAATATTACTGTTTTATTTAAAAAAAATTCTAACATGTTATTTAACTTGTTTTTATTAAATTGTGTAATAAAATCCTCTAATTATTGTTGTGTACTTGTATATATTTTGAATAGATTGGCTCTTTTGATGGCGAGGAGATGCCGCCACCACCACCTGATCTATGTGTGGATCCTGATGAGGATGAGGGCATGCCAAATATTGCTGAGGATCATTAGGAGGTCAGTGCAGATCAGAGACCTACTCCTGCTGGTGCGCCGGTGCACAGTCGACGTCTTAGTGATGCTAGATACAGGATGGAGTTGGGAAACCAATTCATTTCATTGATTATTGAGGCGGGCATCAGGCCCACTGATTTTAGAGACATAGAGGCTGATGATAAGCTAGTACAGATGTGGAGAGGCATGCCGCGTGACATGTACAACCTGATGCAGCATGTCATAGGATTTACGACAACTTTTACGCGACTGACGAGGACTGTTGCACGTTACGATCGAGCCGCAACACATGATGGACAGTCTGCGAGGCATAGCATACCATCATATCATGATTGTTCACAAACTCGCACCGTGCCATATTTTCATGAGCCTCCACTAGCATCTACCAGCAATCATCATGGAGATGAGGCTAGACCATCGGCCATTAGTACTAATATTGATGTTGTACTACCACTAGCTGATCCATGACATTTATATTACAATTGTATATTTTTAACATTATTTAGTTATATATATATATATATATATATATATATATATATTATGGTCCATGTATTTTATGTTCGTGTTGCAGTTGTACTTAATTTACATGTTGGTGATCATCATGATGTGTATGTTGTTAGGTCATGTTAGATATGTTCATTTAAAGTGCAACTTGCAGATAGATGTGTATGTGATAGCATGAGATGTATATTTGATGCTTGTGTTGTATTGATGATGTTAATATATAATGTTAATTGTGTTTTGTTAGATGATCATGATCACGATGATGCAGTTAGTGATTTTGAATGTGTTTTTTAGTCAAATATGATGTTTGTACGATGGTTATGTTGAACGTGATGTTTATTAATTAATTTAATACCAAATGATCATGATATTGTAAATTTGTAATATTTGTATTTCTAATTGTATTTAAAGTTCTAAAATTGTAATTGTAATGGTATATATGTAAATTTCTAAAATTGTAATTGTAATTGTAATTTTTAAAATTGTAAAATTGTAATTGTAATTGCAATTTTTTAATTTGTAAAATTGTAATTGTATATATGTAAAATTCTAAAATTGTAATTGTAATTGTACGTGAAATTGTAACATTGTAATTCTAATTCTAATTCTAATTGTATGTAAAATATTTGTAAAATTTTAATTGTATTAATGTGAAATGAATTTATTAAAATTTTTAAATTTGTAAATTTTAAATAATTGTAAAATAATAAATCTAGAATAATATGATTTATTGTAACATAATAAAGTTTAGAAAATAATGAAAATAAATTCATGTAATTTAGAATTATCATCATTTTATTATGATCTTAGATATAAAAAAAGGAATTAATTTATACAATATGTCATTGCTTTCAAGATCAACATAATACCAAATTATCAAGTGAATTATTGATTTTAACATTAACACAATGCAAATTACCAATTAATTCAAAATACATATTATATTAATATTTTGAAAAACCCATCTTAAAAAGTATAAATATTGATGAAATAACACATGTACCATATCACACTCGGTTCTCATGATCACCCTCATTATCTTCTAGCTCACATGGCATGATAACACTATTGTTCTCAAAAATATGTTTTGATCTAGGGTCATGTGTCAATATGAACCACCAATCCCTATCCAACACATCTGGGTAAAAAAACACTTGGGTGCAGTGTTTAGGGAAAACATAGGGCTCCTTAGCTTCATCCCACATATTTCTAGAGTTGATACATATCAGCCTACTATCGCGATATTCTTTTACATTATTCCGATCAAAGGTGTCCCACCACTTGCACCTAAAAGTAACACATTGGAAAGAAGAAAAATCCACTTCAATGATCTCTTGTATCTTTCCGACATAACCTAACTTCCCTCGTACTAGTTGTTGATCACGGTGGCTAGATCGAATAGATTGACCAAACTCGACTTCCACTCCATAGTCTTGTGTGATGTTTCTAGCATCGGAATTTTCTATGCGAAAATGGTGTCCATATGCCCACATAGATGGGAAAAAATGCACCTATTATAAAAAAGTTAAAAAAATCATAGTGTCATGTGTCTTATAAATAATAATCCAATAGTTAAAATATGAAATATAGATGTCTTAATATAAGTTTCAAATTTACATATAAATTAAAAATATTATTACCGAGTTGCTACACCCAATCCCTATGTTTAGCGCATCCTCTTTAGCACGCAGGTAACGATTGGTAACACCGTATTTCTCTTTGACTTGGTCAGTAACCCAACTGTTGGGGCATATTTTTGGTATATTTTCTTTTAAATGATTGGGATAAGGCACACTTCTACCATTCAACCATTTTAATTCTTTCCTGTCACTATCCTATTTCATCCTGTTTTGTTCGTACAATGCGACCCACGGTTGTGTCACTTCAGAATTGTAAACAATGAATTTATTGATTGCTTCAATTTCTGCATTCGCTGATGAAATCAAACCAAAATTATATAGTACTTAGAGATCTCAATATCCATTATATCAAAGTTCAACATGAATATTAACTACTTTTTGTAAATTTGAAAAATTATAAGTTGCTTACTCTTTATCAAGCGCTTTTTTCCACTCGTTTGGAGCAACTCTCCTTCTCTTTTGTCTTCATCCATTTTATTGTCCCAAATCACCGCACCTGATCTATTGTCAATCTACTTGATTTACTCACTGGCATAGTAGAAAGACTCATACGATATGTACCCCTCTGCCATAGACCCCTCGGGTTTTTCCTTTTGTCGAACAAAACCTTTCAATTTCTTCATGTACTTCTCTAAGAAGAACATCAAACAACAAGAAACAACCCCAACTAATTCAACCTCATCTACCAGGTGGATTAGAAGATGAACTTGTAAGTCCATGAAACTCGTCGGTATTTCCTTCTCAAACATACAAAAAATCTCAACTATCTCTTGATGCCATTGTGGAATGCTAACCACATGAATCTCCTTTGACGTGATCCAACGTACAAATGCAGATAATTTAGATATGGCACATCCTTGGCCTTGAGGGAATTCATGTTTCACACATCCATGCACAAACAAAGGATAATGACAATGTAAAGTTATAAACACATGCAATAATATACAAAATTAGTTATGTTTTATGATCCCCACATGGGATAAAATTTATTAATATAAGAAATAATAAAATCATGCTTTTGACATTATACGTACTCTTAGAAGATTCAAATGGTCATACAATTTCAACCCCGACAAATGGTCATCCATGGTGAAGCAGTGCCGTAGTGAAGATGCGTATGAAGTTGGCACCCTCACATCCATTATAACTTCCTTTTGCCAAAGATATATCATCTTTTTTTTAAATCCATGGGACATCACCTTCTTTGAAAAACCATGAATTAGAGGGGCGATTTCCTGCCTCTAATCTCATACTTTCTAATTGTCTTGGCCAATATTTCTTTTTAGTTTTTGAAGTAATAATATCTTTCCTAACAGCCAATGTGTCACTTTTGTTTCGATGATATGTGCCTCCATAAAGAAGATGAAACATTTTTAAATATATGCATGGGATCTAATAAGTGGGCAATCTTAAGATGCTCCCAATATGGGAGGTCATAAAAGATAGATTTCCTTTTCATCCCAATGGGAAATTTCTCAACATAGGTGTTGAAGAAATCTGGATCATTGAACTTAGGCTCCCCATTTGAATCGAACATTTTTATGAGCTCCTTCTCCTTCTCTCTCTCATATGCTCTAAGCCATTTAGCTGGTGTCATTATTGGAGGCATTTGGGTTCTCTCTCGTTTACCATTGAAATCTGATGCTACTCTTATATAAGGGTGTTGTTCTGGTAGGAATATCTTGGAGAAATGATACACTGGCTTTCGTAGGTCCTTAGACCATCTAGCTTTCAGAGAAGGTCCACAACATTTACATCCAAAATACCCTTTTGTTACAAGACCTGCGATATTATATTTGTATACATTAATTAATATGCATGGCACGTTAAAGAATATCATGAAGATCAGAACATATATTACAACGAATTAAATAACTAATATGTGAAAGAATATTGTTACATTATATGTAAACAAATCAATAAATTAAACATGTAATTTACCAAATAAAACTCCTAAGCCTGGATAATCATGTGTCGTGTAAGCACATATGCCATACAACGTAAAAATCCTCTCTGTTGTGATGGGTCTTGAAATATCATATACATTTATCCCACCCCATAATTCCTTCAATTCATCTACCAGTGGTTGTAAGTAGACATCCATATTCTTCACTTGTCTTCTACCAGGGACTATGAGAGCCAACATAAGATGTTCATTCTTCACGGACAACCATGGGGTGATATTTTTATTGATCACTACTAGAGGCCAAACAGAATAGTTGGTGTTCTGGAGGGAATATGGGTTGATGCCATCCATGGCTATGCTGAGTCGTAGACTTCGTACTTCATTCATGAATTTTTCGGGCCATGTATCCTCTATATGATTCATGGCTATTGAATCAGTTGGGATTCGCATAAATCCCAACTCACTTATGTGTGAGGCATGCCTTCCCTACAACATAGCTAATTCTTTGCACTGAAAGAGCCTTTGAATCCTTGGGATTATAGGCATGTGCCTCAATATCTTAAAAGGAGGACTAGTACATGATTTACCCTTCTTTTTTGACTTATCATACCTGTCATGCCCACATTTCGAACACATCTCTTTGTCTGCATATTCTACTCTATATAGAATACAATCATTTGGACATGCATGATATGATATGTACTCCACACCCAACATTTTCAACAATTTATTTGCCTCTTCATAGCTACTGGGAAAGACATTATCACTCAGAAGAACCTTTCCTTTAAATAACCTGTAGTTGGTGATCATGGAAAAATATATTAATAATTGTACATTAATGTCGATATAATTATTAACGTTCATAAAATTTAACATTTGTAATGTTCATTGCATTGTACTGATTATATTTCAAATTTATATAAGGGGAGTAGTTTATGGTAACTTACCTCAAAAGTTCCAAGAAACATGCATTCGACAAGCCAAACTTTGCTTTCAAGTTGTATAGTAACATTGTTGTCCCCAACTGGGTAGACTTTGACTGACTGCCAGGTCCAAAGAGAGAAGTGGTGGAAGAATATTTAAGGCTTTCAAAAAAGGTGTTAGCGATATGAGCATCATCCCCTAGCTGATCATCATTTTGGAATGCATATAACAACATTTTCTCCATGGCAGTCATATCCCTTAAGTAATCATCCATACCAATCTTTGTTTGATTGCCTCCATTGCTAGCTTGTGAAGAACTACTATTGATGTACGCATTCCTAATTGGTGAATCTAGAAGTAGCAGGAATTGAATCGATGGTTGATTCAACCATTCTTGTGTATAAATTATATAACTTATGAATTATATATCCAAATTCTCCTGATATAACAATATTTATCTTCTTGCTAAATACAGAATCCGTCCACTATTAATATTTTGCAGAAATTATAAACTCAATTGCAAACACATGAACCAATAAAAAAAATCGCACATAACATAGTTGTTTAACGGGAAAGCTTGAAGCTGAAAACCCCAACCATCATATATTATGTATCATGGAGATCATGTAACAATCTCATAAAAAGATTAGTACATCAAGCTCTCAGTACAATCAATCGTCACACGGTAACAAGAAGAAATATGCAAATCCATGCACTAATTTCTTGCCACCTGATAGCCTACCTCCACTGCACAATCCCTGCTGAATATAGCTCTGAATGAATTCTAATTACCCTTGCCTTGACTACACAATCCTCACTGGTAACTCCAATGTGTGTGTGATGCAATCAATGCATCACTATAGTCACAATAGATAGTCCATCTCACCCTGCTACCTCTCAGGATACTCCCATGGGCAGGCATCCTTCTGGATAGCTGTTGTATTTGTTCAGTTGATTAATGAGTTATTATTTGTGAATTAATTAACTAATTAATTCACTCCTCTCACTAGTGTATCATTCGGTTAGACTAGATACAACTAGCTCAGCGAGTTTAACTCTGTCGCCCGAGTTAAGGCGGAATAACAACTCCATGAACTACTCTTCCAACTCTGTCATAACTTTTCCACTTCAGTTATAACTGAGTCCTCCATGCATGAACCACCAGTAAACCCTAGGAATTTTGTAATTCCTTCAGCCCACTGATTTGCCAAATTTTTATACTAAAATTAAGTGCTCCAAGAGAATAATTTGATATTTAGAGTCTGATTATTATTAAGGGCTAATAATAATCGACACTTCTATTTTTAGGTCGATGATCTATAAATAGACTTCACCCAATCTTCTAAAAATAGAATTTCATCTATTTTTCCAACTTGACCAACCATCCACAAATAGCATCCTACAACTTCTAAAATATGATCACCATGTCTAAAAATAGACATAGTCTAAAAATAGACTTGCACCTAAAAATAGCCTGCGGGCCCACTTAGTGAAGGCGATTGATTTTCACTAAGCTCATCATCTTGTTGAATCTCAACACTCCCTCTCAACAAGATAGGGATTATCCTTCACCCCAATCTTGCCTCTATGGTATTCGAATTTTCTCCTAGTGAGTGCCTTCGTTAGAATATTTGCATCCTGATCTTCCGTAGGAATGTACTGAAGCAATATGATCTTCCGCTGCACACAATCTATGATATGATGATACCGTATATCAATATGTTTAGATATATCATGAAACATAGGATTAATCGAGAGTTTAATACATCTCTGGTGATCACAATGTATCACTGTAGGATCTAAATGTGAACCGAACAAACCGACTAGGATCTTCCTCATCCAGATAGCCTCACATGCAGCTTGACTTGATGCCATGTATTCTGCTTCCACTGAACCGAGTGCCACGGGTCTTTTTTTCCTTCTGTACCAAGAAACTGTTGTAGATCCGATACTGAAAACCCCTCCTAATGTGCTCTTTCTGTCCGTTGGGTTGCCTACCCAATCTACATCAATGAAGCCATGCAACTTCACCTCATATGTCTGTCTGTACCATAAGCCATACTCAGATGTGCCCCTGAGATACCTCAGGACATGCTTGCCTGCCTTCCAAAAGAGCTTGGTAGGCTTAACCATCACTTGTTAAAGTTGGTTCACTGCATAGAATATGCCCGGTCTTGTATTAACTAAATACATGAGCAAACCCACCAACTGTTGATAAATAGTGGTATCCACTACCTCTGCCGATGTAGCATCCTCTTTCCTCCAATTTCCTGGAAGAGGAGTGTCGATAGGCTTGCAGCCTTGCATGCGAAACTTCTCCAGTATCTCCTGTGCATACTTGCCTTGAGACACAAACAGTTCACCTTCCCACTGCCATATTTCCAATCCAAGGAAATAATGAAGGAGGCCCAAATCCTTCATCTAAACTCCTTTGCAAGATCTACCTTGCATGAGTGTATCAACTACTTATCACCCATTAGTATTAAATAAAAAACATAAAGAAAAATGATTAAAATCTTACCCTCCACCACAATTTGGTACAGGTTTGCATCTGCCTCACTCTTGGTGAAGCCAAGTCCAGTGAAATAGATGTCGATCTGTGTGTACCAAGCATGAGGTGCTTGTTTCAGCCCATACAGTGCTCTTTTGAGCCTGGACACATGGGACTCACTGCTAAAGATCTCAAATCCTTTAGGATGCTCAATGTACACCTCTTCCTCAATGAACCCATTGAGGAACACAATCTTCACATCCATTTGATGAATGTGCCAACCCATCTGCTCTGAGAGAGAAAGGATGGTTTGTATGGAAGAATACCGTGTGATAGGTGCAAAGGTTTCTTCATATTCAATCCCTTCGAACTGTGAGAAGCCCCGGGCAATAAACCTTTCCTTATACTTCTCGGCGCTCCCATCAGCAGCTTACTTTACTTTTTAGATCCATCTTGATCCTACAATTGATTTACCCACCGGCCTTGGAACAATCTCCCAAGCACTATTTCTGACAATGGAGTCACACTTCTCCACCACGGAATCTACCCATGTGGGCTCCTGCACTACTTCTTCAAAAGAAGATGGCTCTGTCATGATACACTTGCTCATAGGAGCCATGTATCTAGTAAAAGGGTTAGGTGACTGTCTTTGTCTGTGTTGTGATGTAGGGACTCCTACATTCTATGCCACATCAAGCTTCAGTCTCTCAGCTTTTGTGGTACACTTTCTGCTTTGTCTAATGTTTGTTTCTACATGAGTGGACTCCTTCACTCCATGAATCTCCTCCTGTGGCTGATCCACATCTAGAGGCTCATCTTTGGGAACAAGAAGTTCCTCCTCTACATGTAAGTGTAGCTCCCTCTCAAGCGACAACTTCATGGCTTTCACCTCATTGAATTTTATATCCCGTCACACCACAATTATCCAACTATCTAGCAAATACACACGATAATTATGGGGTGTTTCTATGTACCACAAAAATATCCCAACTTTTGCAGCCGACTCCAGCTTCTTCCTGGCGTCCTTTGTGACATGAATGTAAACAGATAATCCAAAAATATTCAATTGAGAAATATCAGGCTTCTTACCAGTAAAAGCTTCTTCAGGTGTACTCATGCTAAGTACTCTATGAGGACAACAGTTTTGCACATAAACCGTAGTGTTGCATGCTTCCGCCCACAAGTGCATCGGTATGCCCTGGTCATGCAGCATAGCTCATGCAGCACCCATGATCATTCTGTTCTTCCTCTTTGTGACCCCATTCTACTATGGGTTATGAGGCGCTATGTGTTCTCTTCAAATTTCTTCTTTGCTACAGAAGTCTTTGAATTAGTTCGAGATATATTCACCACCATTATCGCTTCGTAGAGCCTTCACTTGCTTTCCCGACACCTTCTCCACCAATGCTTTAAACTCACAGAAATTTGAGAATGTTTTTCTCTTCTTCTATATGAAGAAGATCCAACATCTACGAGAATATTCATCAACAAATATAACATAATACCTATGTTTTGTTGTTGAAGCAAATGAGAAAGGTCCACACACGTCTGTGTGAATTCTCTCCAGGATCACCGAAGCACGGTTCTCCTTCTCATGAAAGGTGGTCTCCAAAAACTTACCCATAGTACATCCCTTACACTAATCTGACTATGGAAGAATACCCTTGGTAATTCCAATAGAAATCTGCTACAAAATCTTCAAAGCGCCATGGTGAATATGGCTTAATCTCCTGTGCCATAATTCGCCCTCATCCCAGCTCACCACTTCTTCTGCTTTGGCCACCATTACAGCGCAGCCATCTACCTCCAACTTGTAGAGATTATTAACTTGAATCCCTATCTTCTTGGTTTGACCCATTGTTTTATGTCGAAGGAAGGCTTTTCCCTCACTGAAAACAATGTCATAACCTTTGTCTTCTGACATTGCGACTGAGACCAAGTTCTTCTTCAGACCTGGAACATGCATAACTTCTTTCAACATAAATGGATTACCTGACTCCCTCTCAAAGGTAATGGTCCCAATGATGATCACACTGTATCAACCATCGTCACCCATCTCTATATGAATTTGGAGGTCCTTCTCCTCCAGATCACTAAACAACTCCTTGTCTCTCGTCATATGGAAAGATGCACCACTATAAAGATACCACACCAATCCCATTGTGCTTGAAACCAAGCATGAGATCAAGGAGAAATAAAGTTCAAATTGTGAGGTTAAGGCCTCTCTAGCTGCAGCTCCAGCAACCTTCTTGTTCTTCTTCTTCTGTGGGCAGTTAGTGGCAAAATTCCCATGTTCGTGACAGTGAAAACACTTCACCTTGGACAAATCCTACTTCTTGTCTTTAGCTTCATATTTTGAAGGGAATTTCTTCCCCTTCCTTTTCCTTTCTTTGGTAGCCAAAGCACAATTCTCTTCATCTTCATTCTTCGATGAAGAACCATCCTGGTACTTCGCCTTATCTCCTCCTGTACAAGATCCAGCCAAAGTCGCTCCCAACCCCGTAGTTTCTTCTATCCATTGATAGAGTCTTCGTAGCTATGACAACTCTTCAGAAGCCCAAGGAGAGCCAAGCTCACCAAGTCTTCATCATAAACAGCAATCCCCACACTTCCCAGTTCATCCTTACAGTGGAAACTTCGTGAGATATTTTGGAATACTGTCGCCCTTCTCCATTTTTATTTTTCTAAGCTTATCTTTAAGCACCAACTTCCTCTGGTTGCTTCTGATTTGGAACAAATCTATCAAAGAATTCCACATTGAAAATGGAGTGGCTTTCCCGTGAAGGATGGACACAATATGGTCCTTCACACCTTCCAACAAAATTCTTCTTATCTTTGCTAGCTTCTTTTTCCATGCGTCAAGTTCTATAGCATCACTAGAATCCAGCTTAGGAACATTGCTATCAATGAACTCCTTTAGTCCATTATCCTCTAGCACCACCTCCATCTTGTCCTTCCAGGCTATGTAATTCGAGCTGCCATCAAGGGCATACTCCAATCGCAACCCATTGAAAGACATTTCAATGTATACTCAACTGTTGCACCAAGAATTTTCTGCGGCAAATTCAAATTTTTCCACCAGCACAAACTCAACAATTCTTCACAATTGTAATCTTCAAGAATTAGCACTGCTTCGATACCATGTAGAAATTATATAACATATGCATTATATATCTAGATTCTCCTAATCTAACAATATTTATCTTCTTTCTAATTACAGAATCCTTCCATTGTTAATCCTTTGCGGAAATTATAAACTCAATTGCAAACACATGAAGCAATAAAAACAATCGCACATAACATATTTGTTTAACGAAAAATCCTAAAGCTGAAAACCCCAACTATAATATATTATGTATCATGGAGATCATGTAAAAATCTCATACAAAGCTTAATTCATCAAGCTCTTAGTACAATCAATCGTCACACACTAACAAGAATAAATATGCAAACCCATGCACTGATTTCTTGCCACCTGATAGCCTGCCTCCACTACGCAATCCCTACTGAAGAATAGCTCTAAATGAATTCTAATTACCCTAGCCTTGACTGCGCAATCCTCATTGGTAACTCCAATGTGTGTGTGATGCAATCAATGCATCACTATAGTGACAACAGATAGTCCATCTCACCCTTTCACCTACCTATCCACTAGGTCTCCATTGGAATTGGCATGCACTGTAGTTAACTATTGTATTTGTTCAGTTTATTAATGAGTTATTATTTGTGAATTAATTAACTAATTAATTCACTCCACTCTCACTAGTGTATCATTCAGTTAGACTAGATACAACTAGCTCAACTGAGTTTAACTCCAATAACTGAGTTAAACTGAATAACAACTCCATGAACTACTCGTCCAACTCTATCATAACTTTGCCACTTCAGTTATAACTGAGTCCTCCATGCATGAACCACCAGTAAACCCTAGGAATTGTGTAATTCCTTCAGCCCACTGATTTGCCAAATTTGTATATTGAAATTAAGTGCTCCAAGAGAATAATTTGATATTTAGAGTCTGATTATTATTAAGGGCTAATAATAATCGACACTTCTATTTTTAAGTCGACTATCTATAAATAGACTTCACCCAATCTTCTAAAAATAGAATTTCATCTATTTTTCCAACTTGACCAACCATCCACAAATAGCATCCTACAACTTCTGAAATATGATCACCATGTCTAAAAATAGACATAGTCTAAAAATAGAATTGCACCTAAAAATAGCCTGCAGGCCCACTTAGTGAAGGCGACTGATTTTCACTAAGCTCATCATCTTGTTGAATCTCAACATCTCGGTATTGTTCCTCTCTGATTTTTTCTCTTAATTTAGTCTTCTCTCGATTTGAAATTGTTGTGGGGTGCAACGGAAGATGGTAGGTAGGTCGTTCATCATCACTATAATCCTAGTAATTAAAAAAAAAAAAATTGAACATGATTAGTACAAAATATATAATATCAATTAGTAACCACGTTGACAATATTGCATGATTATAAATTGGTTTGACGTTGAAATAATTACATATTAATCAATATATATATATACCAAGCAATTATAATTATAATTACCATCATTTTCCCAGGATTGTGGCTAGAAGATGCAATATTGTTACAATTGGCAGGGTGAAGCGGCTGTCCATTTTCATCTACCGAATGCGCCTTGCGGTATGCAGCTCCTGATAAGAACTTCCGATGTTTTGGAGCAGTTTGAATATTTTTTGCATTTGAAATCGATGTTGAATCTGCATGAACCTGCACACTAGTATACATTATAAATTTAATTAATTTGTGCGTGATTGAGTGAAAAAGTAAAACAAATCTAAAGTAAATATTATTTCTCCACCTGGATAGGGAGAACTCCGCGATGGACTTTGAGAAATATTATGGAATGAGATGGATTTTAAAGAATTGTCCATTCCATATAATATATGATATTTTCTCCCGGAATTTGAGCAAAAAACAATAAATTATAACTTAAATGTCATTTCGGTGCTTAATGTAAAGATAACCACACCGGTGACTTTTTTAATTTTGTGCACCGGTGAGTTTTTTTTTTACTTTGCACACTAGTGCCATTTTATAACACAACACACTGGGGCAGTTCAATTAAAGGATGCACCGGTAAATGAATAAAAACAAATAAAAAAAGTGTAACCCTATTTTCTTTAAGTGAAAAAAAGCAGTAAATTGAAAAAGGGGCAGCAAAATATTTTTGAAAATCTAATTTCATAAAACATTTCTTTAAATACTAAACACTTTTCATTATTTCACTATTTTTGCAAAATTTTCAGCCAGAGATTTGCAGGATACATACCTGGAGCAAACAGAGCATGAGAGCACTATGAAGCAGGGAAATACGTTCAAACAGAAGTATTCAGACAATCAGAATTCCAAACCTCTTGTGAGTCAAATCCTGTACCATAGAATTTCAAACAATGTGAGTAAGTTTATTGTTTTTTTGTACTTTTTTCTACAGTTTTTTTATGCAATGAAATAAGAAATCAAAGTATGTTTTTTTTTAACTTTTTCTGTAGCTTTTTTATGAAGTAAAATAACAAAATCAAAGACTTTTTCCTTCTTTTTTTTTGCAGTTTTTAGAGACAAAAATAAAAAAGAAATCCATTTTTAGAAACAAAACCCTAGATTCTTTTTGTTTCTGCCCTTTCTTCTCCCTCTTTCTTTTCAATTTAGATTTATAGGGTTTGTATAGTCATAAGACATCCAACCCACGGGACAACTTGCATAGTCAGATCCCAATCCATGTTGGCCCTTGTGTCAATCTTAAAAAAATACAGATTTTTTCATCAGTGCGCCCTATGTAACATAGCGCACCGCAAAATCACAGTGATAAAAAATAAAAAAATAAAATATGTTTTTATCAGTGTGCCATATGTAACATATGGCACCGGTGCACTATTGCACTATGGCGCACTGAAAATGTGTTGTTTTGCAAAAAAAACCATTTTAGAAACAAACCCTACATTCTTTTTGTTTCTTCCCTTTCTTCTCCCACTTTCTGTGATTTCAGAATTAGGGCTTTTCAATTTATATTGATAGGGTTTGTATTGCTAAATAAAAGCTTAAGACATCCAACCAATGGGAGGACTTGCATAGTCAGATCCCAATCCATGCCGGCCCTTGTGTAAACAAAACAAAACATTGTAGATGTGCCCTATGTGGCATAGCGCACCGGTGCGCTCTGTTATCACAACGCACCGCATAAGTAATGTGATAAAAAATATGCAAGTACTGTGTAAAATATGCAGATGGTGCACTATTTCATTATTGCGAATCGCGAATGTTCTATTTCGAAAAATAAAATAAAAAAATACAAAACTTACATTCTTTTTGTTTCTCCCCTTTCTTCTTCCTCTTTCTGTGATTTCAGAATTGGGGCTTTTTTAGATTTATAGGGTTTGTATTGCTAAATATAGACCTAAGACATCCAACCGATGGGATGATTAGCATAGTCGAATCCCAATCCATGTGGTCCCTCGCATAAATTTAAAAAAAACAGATTTTTTTTTATCGTTGCACCTGAAGTAACTTAGTGCACTAATGCTCTGTATTTTACAAGCACACCGCAAAATGTAATGTGATAAAAAATTAATATTTTTTTTAACCGTGCGCCATATGTAAAATATGGCACCGATTTATGCTAAAAAACTAACACTGAACAATTTTTATTATTTTATCATGGTTAATCGGTGCGGTCATTGACATGTAACACCCTGGTGCTCCTTGTTAACATAGAGCACCGTATGGTCTATTATACTGTTTTGGCGGTGCATTTGGAAGAGAGACAGACACCGACGTCGGTGCGTACACCATGAATGGTGCACCGGTTTCTTGAGATTTTTTTTTTCCTTGAAAAGTTGAAAATTTATTTATAAATATATTATTGAATGATATGGTACAGGTTTGAGATTGATAAAGAAATGACTGACAAGAGATCAAGTAACAAAAATCCTGATAACACATCAAGAAAAGCAGAAAAGGCTTTGTAAATTTTTTACAAAAAAAATATTTTTGAACTATATGTAAGTTTAACTAATATGTATTTTTTACTGTGTATCATGTAGAGCCACAAAATGACGAAACTCGATAATATTATTTCTGATCTAGGACTAGAAGAGCGTAAAACCTTGATGGAAAAATTGCAAAAGGATGAATCAAGTGAATGAAAAAATACTATCAATCCAATAGGAGTTTCTTTTTTTAGTTTTCATTAATAATATAGTTAAAATTATTAGATAACATGTGTGAAAAATTCTATTAATTCACATCTGTTTAATGTTCTACAGGGACCAAAAACTCAGAAAATGAATGTTTTTCTAAGAAAAGAAAAAAAATAGAACATGCAAATGAAAATGAATTGCTCCTTTGCTCATCTGGAGTGGTGCTGGAGGTTAACGAAAAGGGGGGGGGGGGGATTTTAAAAATTTTTGAGGGATCTAGTGGAACGAATGTATAGACGTTCTTTCCACTTACAATACAAAAACCAATCCAATGATTCCAAGGACCAAATTTTACGTAAACTACAGGAAGAGTTTCGAGAGAATTGGTCAATGAGACATGTCAGACTTTTAATAGCCAAAACGTACAAAAAAAAAAAAGGAATGAAAAAGTAATATTCCTTTATATGTTTGTCTAGAATTAATTATAAATATAACTTTTGTTATACTTACTTTTCATACATCAATATAAAAATTAAATAGTTTATTGTCATGTTACATTTTAAGGAAGATTATGAAAATCTCAAAAGATGAACGAGCTAATATCAGAAATATGCCAGTAGAAATGTCCAAAAAGGTGTACAAGGAGATGGTCAAAGAAATGGACAAAATTGCATCACTGGAGGAGCCATCTCAATAACAACTTGCTTCAAATGTAATATGTAATCATTGAATTTTTCGATCATTAGGTAAAATAAATAAACAATTTAGCATTAAATATTAATTTTCAAGTATTTTCTTGCAGAAAAGAAAAGAAAATGGAACCCATTCATCACATAAAATAGGACGACAAGGAAGAAAATGATTGATATCTAAGTTAGTGAGTAATTGTTACTTCCTTATAATAACTTAACTAGATTTCATTTTTGTATTTTTTAAGTTCTTTTACAAAAATCATCATTGAATATCTTCAAACAGGTGCTAACATACAAAGAAGAACCATCAGAGGAATTGATTGAAATTGGGTTAAATATGGGTTGTCCGTATATGTTGGCATATAAAAACTTAATTGTGGAATTTATAAGCATCTATAAATCTTGTTTTACTTAGCTCCATCTATAATTAATAGAAAAAATAAATCTTTTATATTAAATATATGATTTGTTATGCGGTATAAAAATTGCAGGAAACAAAGTATGGCACTGAACCATCAGATCAAATCTTGAAAGATGGCATGTTACATGGTTTTGAAAGAATGTGCATAGTTTATGAGTCAATTGTTGCATTGGTACGTCATCTCTTTTCGATTTACATTGATGTATATTATTTAATATTGCAATTTTCATTATTCTCACCAATGTATATACACTCATTATATTTTATTTTTATATTGTTTGTAGATGGAAGGTGAAGAAGAAGAAAACAATCAACATTGTGAACAAAACATTTCTAAAAATAACCCAAGTCATGGAAGTGGCTCTAGCAATGACAACGGTTCAAGCGAAGAATTATGATCACTATGTTTGGATATAAAATCAAAGCGTTGTATTTTTTGAAAAATGTATGTGAAATCACACATTTTATTTAATGTAATGGACATAGTGTCCCAATTGAAAGATAAAGGAATACCAATAACTATCCCATTTTGTATGACAAAGAATATATATATATATATATATAATAAATGTTTTAATTTATTCTATTGTGTTCTCTATTTTCGCTATTGCGTTCTCTGTTGTTGTTCTCAAATGCACTAATAAAAATTTAATTCACATGAATATAGTTATAAGATATATATGTGTCGACTTTTGATGAATAATGAATTTTAAAAAACCACAATAACTATGATATGATGTAACAAATTAATCCAAACATCACATTCAAATCCATTAATAAAAATTTAATTATTATGAATATTTTTATAAGATGTGTCGACTTTTGATGAATAATGAATTTAAAACAATCACAATAATTGCACTGTCACAGGTCGATGTTTCTAAAAAATACAAAATGAAAACTGGTGCGTGTATTCTTATACCGGTGTGCTTGTATTCTTAAACGCACCGGTGCATTTTTACAACCTATGGGTACCACACAAATACCAAAACCAGTTAAAAATATCGAGGCATTTGTTCGATACGACGCTCCGATGCTTTTATTTCTATATATGCACCGGTGCCATTTTATGACCTATGAGCACCGCATGAATACCGATACCAATTATAAATCTCGGTGCGTTTGTGTGATACTATGCACCGGGGCATTTTTGTGTCTATACACACCGGTGCATTTGGATGACCCATAGGCACCGCACGAATATCGATACCAATTATAAATATCGGTGTATTTGTGTGATACTGTGCATCGGGGCGTTTATGTGTGGATATGCACTGGCACATTTGTATGACATATTTGCACCACATGAATACCAATACCAATTATAAATCTCTGTGCATTTGTGTGATATGGTGCACCAGGCCATTTCTATAAGTATACGCACCAGCACTTTGATACGACCTATGGGCACTGCTCAAATCCCAAGACCAATTAGAACGGCCTCGTGTGTTGTATCACCAACACTATGCCTGGTGTTGTTTTATACCTTAATGGCCCAGTTCATTCGCCTTCGACCGCCCCGGGGCTCTGGCTAAAGGTACGCACTGGTGTGTTTAATCCTGATTAGTGCACCGATGAAAAAACATCCGTAATAACCTCCGGCTGCCCATTTTTTTTAGTTGTGTTGAATGTCCGTTAAAATCTCCGCCAAAGCCTTTGTATCTAAAAACGAATGTGGTAGCATATGTTTTCTTTGACAATTTTGGCCAATTTTATAACACTAAAAACCTCCTTTATAGCCTCCTCTAGAGGGTATTTTCCTTGTAGTGTATGATCATTATAACAAACATTTTTTTTTAATATGGTTGTTTTTTTAATATAATAAACCATTTAAAATATATTTTGTTTTTTTTGTATTTTAAACGATTTTGTTTTTTAATGACATTTTAATAATATATTTTGTCTTTGTCTTTTATGTAGGTTGAGGACCAATGAAGAAGTGCCATGTGTCATCAAATGAGGGGCTGCCATGTGGGTCCAAAGTGCTCATTGGGATGCCATGTGGGTCCCAAGTGCTCATTGGGATGCCATGTGGCACACTGTGGACCTCATTTTCACTGCCTTAACAAAACTTCAAACTGCTACGACTTTGTCATATTAGCTCAAATTGACGAACAGTGCACACCGTTGCGATCAGGACGATGAGGTATTTAACTTTAACCTGGTTCGAGAGAAATCAGAACACTTTGAATTTTGAGCTTCCCTCATCCCTATTCATCCTATGTGTGTCCTTGGAGCCACCTGGATTAATCCTCCCCAATGTGGAGCTTTTTTTCCTCCAAAAGCATCAAAAGAATCTACACAATTTTGTACTATGTTTGCACCACGAGTGTCTTGAAAATTCACCCTTCCTTCTCCTTCACCTACGTCCTTCGGAGACATAACTAATGAACTAACACCTGTACCTTCTATAAACCTTAGTACAATCCCCTACAAATTACATGCTCAAATTGACCAATCTATGACCGAAATATTCCCAAACTTGCCATGAGTTTATAGCATGTACTCAGTGGTCAAGCTTACATCAAAATGGAAATCACACCCCAGCTATCGTTACAAGACAAGAAATCATTGTCGCATCTAGAAGTGATGGAAAACACATCATCAATTTTACATGAAAGAAATGCATCACACAACTCATAAAATAAGGCCAAAATATCATTGTTGCTTAAACAAGTGATGGAAAAACGCATCATCACTCTTACATGAACATTCAACAAATGATTTACAATCATGACCATGACAAGCTAACATATCTAGAAAAACTCCTCTTTATCAAAGTGAATGGGCCATTCCCCCATGGGGAATTTGCTTGTCGATCAGCTCTTTTGACTGGTTCATGCATGGGTGCTTTGCCTTTACGGTACTGCTATAGATGGAGTATCCAGCATGTGGCTCTTTGATGGCCACTTTGGTCGCAATGGGCGCAAAAGTTCTTTCTCCTCCAATCCTGCTTAACCAATTTATTCCCCTGCTATGGAGAATTATTTCCATGCCTCATCCTCCTCTATGTTTCCATCCTTTTCCATCACTTAGAAAACACATGGTTATGTAAACCACAAA
Source organism: Pinus albicaulis (assembly GCA_034641835.2). NCBI lineage: Eukaryota > Viridiplantae > Streptophyta > Pinopsida > Pinales > Pinaceae > Pinus > Pinus albicaulis. The sequence goes on along the minus strand of CM076570.1, from coordinate 439,015,447 downwards.
AATGACATGTTTTGCGATGCCATGATTTACAACTGTGGTTATTAACATTATCATAATCAAAATGCACTTTGGAATAATGAGATTCATTATACCTTCTCTGGTGATCTGGTGCGATCATGATGATGGGAGCTCACCTCATCTCTTCCGCTGCAACATGCATTACCATGGAACGATGGCGAAGTGTCCCCATCATTCCTCTTCCCTGGAGAGTTCGTCAATATTTGTTTGCCCTTGATGTCCTTCAAACATCCTTCTTCAGTGTACCCAAAACTTGCATAGTGAGGTTGTTGCACAACCTCCAATGGTTAGGTTATTCCTTGGCCATGAATGCCAAGTCCTCCTCCTCTGTACCCCATCTTGATGAGGAGCCTCATGCCGGTTACTGAAATGGGTTTCTCCACACTTCCAACCAAAATGATATCATTTGAAGAAACTAAATAGAAATCAAGACTATTTACCTTAGCTGTCGATTGCAAAACAAGTGAAGAAGGATTCTCTAAGCCTTAGTTGCGCTTCACTTCCTCCAAGGCCTCTGTTGCGGCTTGCAGCTGAAGCTACAAATTTTGCTTCTCCTCCTTCTATTCCTGCAAGAATGCCTTCAATGCATCATGATCTGCTTGAAGAATTTCATTTTTGCGCTTAAATTCCTCCCAACCCTCTGTCGTGTCTTGAAACTGAAGCTGCAATCGAAGTTTTTCCTCCTTCTCTTCCTGTAGGACTGTCTTCAATTCAACGTTCTCTGCGACTTGTTTTTCATAAGCCTCATACAACATGTCTGCTTTCTCGGACACCCTGAGCATGGTCGCATACATGTCCTTGACATTCTCCATGGCTCAACTTAGTGAACGTTCAATGTTCACACCTGCAATCCAAATCAACAATAAGACCTACTCTGATACCACTTGATCCAGGGTAAATTCTCGATACTCTTAACCAAGACCTCTAACTTCGGTTGATTGTTATAATTGCATTTATCAGTGCATTAATGAACATAAATGAACAATTTTAATGTTGTAAAGAAGAGTAAAATAACATGTCAAGATTAGCAATCATAAGAACACATCATTTGATAATGAATTTCATCCAGGAGGGACTACATCTTTGGGCCTCGGTGTCAAGATGGTGTAGGCTTCTGCATTAAGTGTTGTAAAGAAGAAGATGTACATGGATGGTGTTTTATCTATCGTACAAGGAAAATTCCCTCACATAGGAGTGGTTGGACCTCTCCACAAGATGTTCCACTACCAGAACTCTCATTCATAAAAGGACTCCTATCAATATGACAATAACTCACACCTAATGACTATGAGTATCCCGCCAACATGGCAAACAAAGGGATCTCAAACAAAATACATGTGAAAATGAGTATCCCACCAACATGACATCAAAGGGATATCAAACATAATACATATCCATGACAAAAAGTACATCTCACATCAAAAACAAAACAAGATCCCATATCAACATCAACATGGATATGTACAATACAATGCATCTCAGAGAGAGAAAGACAAAGAAGTACATGAAATCAAATCATATACATCACGTAGAAGATGACTGAAGAATGATCTTCTCTGCTGCTGGATCTGAAATCACCATCACAATCGTGGCGTAGAAAGGTGTGAAATCGACTGCTCACTCACTGAAAGTTGACACCTGCAACTTTACTTCAAAAAGTGACCGAAAAATATAAAGCTTAGATGAGAAATCTGAATATGCCATCAGATTCATGACATCGAATAGTGCAAAATCGACTGGAGAATTTATAAATTCTGACAAAGTGAAGATCTGGGGCAAAAAGGAATATTTTAGATCCCCCCCTAGATGCCTCCAATATGCTGCTCCATGGGTGGACTAGAAATCTGAAACTCAAAAAGTGAATTCGACCTCACCATTGCATTCCCTGTGAAAAACCGTGAAAATTTACTGTAAACTTGACTATATTCCAACATGGAGAAAAATTACCTCCCTGGGAAAATTTCAAGGATCATGGTTCCGCTCCCTGTTTCTGGGCCTACTCATGGTTCCACCTGCATTGAAATCTATGCCTGCCTTGAACTGCATGCACGCTCTACTCCTCCATGGCTTGGGCGCATTGTGAAGAACTGGGTTTAAGTAATAAAATTCAAGCAAAGTTAACCACATGAGGTGGTTGGCGCATTCACAAGTTTGGGGATTTGTTGGAGGGAGGTCTGGCGGTCAAACCCCGCCCCCTCCAAAATGGTATGTATTCATTTTATAACCAAATATTAAATTGATTTTGGGGGCCAGACCCGCATCGGGCGACCCACCCCCAACCACCTCCACCGTTGCATTTTATTATATATGGTTAACATGTTATAAAAAAACATATACTATATACATGCTTGTTATAACAACCATTTTGTTATGCATTTGTTTATATGGTGATTAACATGTAATATAAAAAAACATATAATATATATATATATATATATATATATATATATATATATATATATATATATATATATATATATATATATATATATATATATATATATATATATATATATATATATATATATACATATATATATGCTCATTATAACAAACAAATTTTTGTTAATATGGTTGGTTTATTAATATAATATACCATTTAAAATATATTTTGTTTGTTTTGTATTTTTAAATGATTTTGTTTTTAATGATATTTTAATAATATCTTTTTTCTTTGTCTTTTATGCAGGTTGAGGACCAATGAAGAAGTGCCATGTGTCATCATATGAGGGGCTTCCATGTGGGCCTCATGTTCCCTACCTTAACAAAACTTCAAACTACTCTAACTCCGTCATATGAGCTCAGATTGACGAACCATTCACACCATTGCGATCAGGACGACAAGATCTTCAACTTGATCCTAGTTCGAGAGAAATCTGAAAACTTTGACTTTTGAACTTCCCTCAACCCTGTTTGTCCTGTGTGTGTCTTTGGATCTACTTAGATCAATGAGAGAGGGAAGGAGAGAGGAGGATAGAGGGAGGGATATAGAGATGGAGTTGGAGGGGGAGAGGGAGTAAATAAGAAACACATTGAGAGTGATAAGTGTAGGGAAGGAGTGATAAGGGAGAGATGGAGAGAGAGTTTGCATGTTTGGGGGTGAGATAAAGAGATAAAGAAGGAGAGATGAAGAGAAGGGGGGATATAAAGTGAGAGAGGGAGAGAGGGATGGATATAGTAACAAAGTTAGAGGGTGAAGAGAGAGAGAGAGGTGGGACAGAAAGGCAGAGAGAGGAAGGAAGATAGAGGGTGTGAGGGAGTGGAGAGAGGGAGGGAAAGAGAGAGGAAGTTAGAGGGGGAGAGAGAGGGAAGTGAGAATAAATATGTAGAGAGATAAAGGTGGAGAGAGGGAGAAGTAGTGAAAAGGAAGAAAGAAATAGAGGGAGAGAGGAAAACAAGAGGAAAAATAGAGAAGCAGGGGAGAGGGATAGAAGGGGAAGAGAGAGTAAGAGGGAGAGGAGGAGGGAGAGATAGATATATAGATTGGAGAAGGAGAGTATATGTTTTGGGGTTCAAATAGAGAGACAAAGGGAGGGAGGGACAAATATGGAGAGAGGGAAGAAGAGAAGATGGGGAGAGGGATAGAGGGAAGAAGAGAGCTTTGGAGAGAGCGAGGGAGGGATAGATAGATTGATAGATATGGAGTGAGAGAGTCTATGTTTGGATGGGGGTGAGATAGAGATATAAATAAAGAGATATGGATGGATATATACGCATATATGGAGGGGGGAGAGAGGTGGTACATGTCATTTCATCACCATGACACTTGATGGTTAAAATGGATCTCTCACCATCCATACATATGTTCCAATGCACTCCTTTGCAAGTCAAACATTTATGTTCCTTTACCAAATCATTAATTTTGGGTAAAATGGCCTTTTAACCTATATTTTAGCCTGAATTTCGCACTTCTCTTAGTCTATTTTTGTGCATGCACAGTTTCTTCCATTGAGGCACACATGATTCAAAGAAAAGTAAAAATAAAAAGTAAGTTCTAGAAGCCTTGTTAGGCGAATATATCCCAACTAGAAGCTTATGGGTCATATCTATTCGAGCCAAACCCCTCTAAGCATAGAGCTAATTCCCTCAGATCAAGGAACCCTAATACCATTATTAATGGATCTCATACATCTTTTGTGGATCTAAAACCTCCTCCATTTGTCCTATAAATAGAGTAGAGGTTAGAGGGTTAAGGGAGGTTCACAAATGGTAGTATTATATTGGTAATTTTGGATTGAGAAACTTATCATCCAAGGAGAAGTATTAGAGTGATTTGGGAGGAACCTTCTTGACATCAAGGCAAGGTTGTAAGGATATTCTTTTATCACTAAATTAATACATTTGAATCCTTTTTCTCATTTTGTTATCTTCTTGGAATTATGAATGGTTTATACTCTTTATTTATTCATTAAGGTAATTTCAATTTCTAATCTCCTTGATCATTAGATTAATCTTGTTTTAGATCATCTTATTGCATATGCCTTTGATCCCTTATATGTTTTTGTTTGCAGGTCTCATCACATAATTGAGGAGTTACATCGGGACAGATGAGGGGTCTTCATCAAACATTTCACAAAGAGGTAAGAGCACCACTCTCCTTCTCTAGTTTTGACGATTTAAAACAAAGTTAGCTTAGGGAAAGATATATTCTTATGTCTATTTGTTTCTAGTTTTCCTTTAGGATTCTAGGGATATCGCTTATGTCCGTAGAATGGATTTTTCCATATAACAAATTGGCAACTCCACTTGGGAAAGCCTTAGTTCTCTAGTTTTTCCTTGGTTTTTCTTTCTAATTTTTTTGGTTTGATTTTATTAGAATGTTGGAAAATTCATGACCTTTAATATCCTTTGGGTTGATAAGCCTTGATTATTTTTTTGATATTTCCTTTACCCGCGTGATTTGTTTCAGCGACAGAGCATAGATTTGTGCAGTTTGTTCTCAAAACACAGTACGCATGCACACTAGATTGTATTGACTACCTACACACCCCATTGAAATATTTGAAAACAATCTTTCTTCTAATTAGAGTTTGATTTTAATTTCTGAATTGTCATTTTTTCTTGTTTTAATCTTCAGAACCTTTTTGTGGATTTATTTGAGTGCCATAGTGAAGCCTTTTTTGGAATTCATCCTGTTCACATTTTTTAGTAGGGTTTGATCTTGTCTCTTTGTTGTTTCATTCGAAAAGGATATGTTACTACTTGAACTCATTGTTTTCCTCTCTTTTTCTTGCAAATACACTAAACTTGTTATTAATCTTACTTATTTGAGAAAAGTATTTTTCTTATTTGTGAAGCATCTTCTAGATTAATGAAGATAGGGCTTTCTCAAAGAAAAAGTGTTTTTGTGAAAATTTATTATGTTTGTTGAATGTCAAAAGTGAATTATTCCTTTTTTCAGTTTGTAGTATTCATAAAATTGCACTCATAGGCATCATTAATTAAGAACATTCAATAAGAAGTTATCAATTTTTAGAGTTTTGTTGTTTTTTCCATCAATTTTGAAGAATTGTAAGTGATTGTTTCCGAAAGAGATTATGTATGTTTATTTTACTTAAGTGAATTAAAATTTTCATTAAAGTTTTTGCAACTGAATAATTTTCAAAGTGAATTGGTATTTCATGAAAAATAATGTTTTAGGATTTTGAGTTTTGCATTTATTTTTTAAAAATCAAAGAACCTCTCACTTTCCCTTAACTAGGATTTCATCGAAAGAAAAATATCACATTTTCATTTTTGAATGCGTTAAAGTATTTTAGACGGTTGCACTACAAGAAAAAGACCCTCTAGCGGAGGTTATAAAGGAGCTTTATAGTGTTATAAAATTGGCCAAATTTGTCAAAAAAACATATGCTACCACATCCGTTTCTGGTAACAGAGGTTTTGGTAGAGCTTTTAATGGAAATTCAACACAACTAAAAAAAAATAGGTGGCCGAAGGTTATTACGGATGTTTTTTCATCAGTGCTCTTATCAGGTTTTAATGCACCAGTGCATATCGGTAGACAACGCACCGGGGCGATCGAAGGAGAATTCACCAGGCCGTTATGGAAAACAACAACACCGGGCCTAGTGTTGGTGATACAACACATGGGGCCGTTCTAATTGGTCTTGGGATTTGAGCGGTGCCCATAGGTTGTATAAGCGAACCAGTGCGTGTATCTTTGTGAGGCACCAGTGCTCCGTATCATAGAAAGGAACCGAGATTTATAATTGGTATTGGTATTCGTGCGGTGCACATGGCATCTACAAATGCACCTATGCTTATAGATACATAAAATGCCCCGATGCGCAGTATCACACAAATGCACCGATATTTATAACTGGAATCGATATTAGTGCGGTGCCCATAGAATCATAAATGCATGGGTGCGTATAGACACATAAACACACCGGTTTTCATTTTGTTTTTTTTAGAAACATCTGCCTCTGACAGTCCAATTATTGTGATTGTTTTAAATTCATTATTCATCAAAAGTCGACACATTTTATAATAATATTCATATTAATTACATTTTTTTCAATGCATTTGAATGCGCTGTTTGGATTAATTTTTTATATCATATCAGAATTATTGTGGTTTTTTAAAATTCATTGTTCATCAAAATTTGACACATATATATAATCTTATAACAATATTCATATGAATTAAATTTTTATTAGTGCATTTGAGAATGACAATGGAGAACGCAATAGAATAAATTAAAACATATTATATATATATATATATATATATATATATATATATATATATATATATATATATATATAAGAAATTCTTTATCATACAAAATGGGACAATTATTCATATCCCTTTGTCTTTCAATTGGGACACTATGTCCATTACATTAAACAAAATGTCTGATTTCACAGACATATTTCAAAAAATAAAACGCCTTGCTTTCATATCCAAATTACATAGTGATCATCATTCTTCACTTGAACTGTTTCCACTACTAGAGCTACTTCCATTGCTTGGATTATTTTCAGGAATGTTGTGTTCACGGCGTTGATTGTTTTCTTCTTCTCCACTTTCCATCTACAAACATAAAAATAAACTGAAATGAGTATATATACGTTGGCGAGAATAATGAAAATTCCAATATTAAATAATATCAATCAATGTAAATTGAAAATAAAAATGACATACCATAGCAACAATTGACTCATAAAGTATACACATTCTTTCAAAACCATGTACCATGCCATCTTTCAAAATTTCATCTGTTGGCGCAGTTCCATACTTTGTCTCCTGCAAGTTTTATACCCCATAACAAATCATATATTTAATATAAAAGATGTTTTTGTTCTATTGATTATAGAAGGAGCTAATTAAAACAAGGTCGATAGATGCTTTCAAATTCCATAATTAAATTTTGATATGCTAACATATACTCACAATCCATATTTAACCCAATTTCAACCAATTCGTCTTATGGTTCTTCTTTGTATGTTAGCACCTGTTTGAATACATTCAATGATGATTTTTGTAAAAAAACTTGAAAAATACAAAAATGAAATCTAGTTAAGTTGTTATAAGGAAGTAACAATTACTCACAAACTTAGAGATCAACTATTTTCTTCCTTGTCATCCTATTTATGTGCTGAATGGGTTCCATTTTATTTTCTTTTCTGCAAGAAAATTCTTGAAAATTAATATTTAATTCTAGATTATTTATTTATTGTACTTAATGACCAAAAAATTCAATGATTACATATTAAATTTGAAGCACGTTGTTGTTGTTGGAAGGAACGTCTATACATTCGTTCCACTAGATCCCTGAAAATTTTGTAAAAGTTTCTCCCCTTTCGTTAACTTCCAACGTCACTCTAGATGACCTAAGGAGCAATTGATTTTCATTTGCATGTTCTATATTTTTGTTTTCTTAGAACAACATTCCTTTTCTGAGTTGTTGGTCCCTGTACAACATTAAACAGATGTGAATTAGCAAACTGTTTGACACATGTTATCTAATAATTTTAAGTATATTATTAATGATAATTAAAAAAAGAAACTCATACTGAATCGATAGTATTTTTTTATTCACTTGATTCATCCTTTTGTAATTTTTCCATTAAACTTTTATGCTCTTCTAGTCCTAGATCATAAATAATCATATCAAGATTCATCATTTTGTGGCTCTGCATGATACACTGTAAACAATACATATTAGTTAAACTTACATATAGTTCAAAAATAATATTTTTTATAAAGAATTTACAAAGAACTTGTCTTTTGATTTTCTCGATGTTAATGATTTTTGTTACTTGATATCTTGTCACCATTTCTTTATCAATCAGAGAAACCCGTAGGCATATCACTCATTAATATATTTATAAATAAATTCTCAACTTTTATAGAAAATAAATTTTTAACTTTTCAGGTAGAAAATAAATCTCGAGACACCGATGCACCTTTCATGAAATCCGCACCGCCGCCGGTGCATGGATATATTAACAATGCACCACAAAACATTATAATACACCTTACAGTGGATTCGGTATTATAAACGCACCACAAAAACTGTGTAATAGACCTAACGATGTGTGGGGTATTATAAATGCACCGCAAAAATGGTTTAATACACCGTACGGACATTGGTGCCCTATTTTAGAATTGGTGCATGGATTTAAAAAAATGTTTTCAATTTTTTACGACATAGAACTTGCATGGTGCACTGTAATGATACAGAGCATCGGTGTGGTGGCATACGCAGGGCACACTAATAAAGAAAAACACATTTTTTCAAAAATTCACGCAATGGCCGAATGGATTGGGATCTGACTATGTAAGTCATCCAGTTGGTTGGACGTCAATATAAAATGAAAAAACCTAATTTTGACATCATATAAACAGGGAGAAGAAAGGGAAAAAAAAAATCAAGGGTTCAGGGTAAAAATGGATAAAACTGCAGGAAAAAAAAAGCTATAAAAAAGTGTAAAAAAAAGAATTAAATTTAATCACAAAATGGTTTGAAATTCTATGATAAAGGGCCTCAATCACCAGATTTTTGGTTTCTGATTCTCCGAATACTTCTATTCGAATGTATTTCGCCCTCCATAGTGCCCTCGTGCTCTCTTGCTCCAGGTCTGTCTCCTGCAAAAATCAGACTGAAATTTTTTAGCAAAAATAGTGAAATAATGAAAAGTGTTTAGTATTTAAAGAATTATTTTATCAAATTATATTTTCGAAAATATTTTGCCGCCCATTTTTCAAATTGCCGCTTTTTTTTAACTTAAACAAAATAGAGTTGCGTTTTTTTTATTTGCGTTTATTTTTTTCTGATGTGTGGAAATGTGACGCACTGGTGCGTTGCATTAATACGACGCACCGGGGTCTGTTAGGATGATAAGCGCACTGGACTTTTAAAAGTTTTTTTTTTTTTTTTGTATGTAAGATCATAATAAAATAATGATAATTATAAAGTACATGAATTTATTTTCATTATTTTCTAAACTTTATGTTACAAAAATTCATATTATTCTAGATTTGTTATTTTACAATTATTTGCAAATTTACAAACATTTAAATATTTTAATAAAATCATTTCACATTAATACAATTAAAATTTTCACATTAATAGAATTAAAATTTTACATACAATTACATGAATTACCATTAGAATTAGAATTACAATTTTAATTTTACATACAATTACATTTACAATTTTACATATAATTACATTTACAATTACAATTACAATTTTACAAATATTTTACATACAATTCAATTAAAATTACAATTACAAATACAATTACAATTTGTGAAATTTACATACAATTAGAATTACAATTACAATTTTACAATTTTTCATATATACAATTACAATAATTTTAGAATAAATTAAATATTACAATTACAATTAAAATTTTACATTAATAAATATTTTACATACAATTACACTTAAAATTACAATTAGTACAAATACAAATACAATTTTACAATTTTACATAGAATTAAAATTTAAATTACAATTACATTCACGACATAATATTTAATAAATATCATGGTCATTTAATAATATTAAATTAATTAATAAACATCATCACGATCATGATAACCATCATACAAACATCATATTCGACTAATAAACACATTCAATTAACATCAAATTAACATTATATATTCACATCATCACAACACAAGCATCAAATATACATCTCAATATAATGTCAAATAACTCATGCGCCTATCACATATACACATCTATCTACAAGCTAAACATTAAATGAACATATCTAACATGACTAACAATATGTGCCACATCATGATGATCATCAACATGAAAATTAAGTACAACTGCAACATGAACATAAAATACATGGACCATATATATATATATATATATATAACTGAATAATGTTAAAAATATACAACTGTAATATAAATGTCATGGATCAGGTGCTGGTGGTAGTATAACAACATCAATAACACTAGTACAAGTGGATGCGGCCTGCTCAGTAAAGCTGGGTGCAACCTCGATAGTCGATGGTCGACTAGCCTGCTCATGATCATGATGATCACTAGTACTGATGGATGCATCCGCTGGTGGTAGTACAACATGATCAATATGAGGCGCAGTAGTAGTGGAAGCCTGCTCAGTCAATAGTACTGTAGCCTCGACAGTCGATGGTCCAGCCTGCTCATGATGATCGTGACTAGTACTCATGATGGATGCTGCAGGCTGCTGACTAGATGTGGCCGATGGTCCAGCCTCATCTCCATGATGACTAGTGTCAGATGCTCCCAATGGAGCCTCATGCTGATCATCAGGCGTGCCGCGAGGTGAACGATCACAAGATGCATCTGAGTCACTACTGGTGGACTATCCATCATGTGCCGCAACTCGACTACGCCTATCGCTACGGACAATCCTCCTCAATCATGTAACATTTGTCATAGCTCCTACGACATGCCGCATCAGGCCATACATGTCACGCGGCATGCCTCTCCACATCCGTAACAGTCTATCATCGCCCTGTATCTCTGTGTAATGAGCGGTCCTAATGCCCGCATCTGAAATCAATCCACAGAGTTTCCTACTCAACTCCATCTGGTATCTGGTCTCAGGTCAACCACGCCTAGCAAAAGGCAGTACCAGTGCACCATGAGGCGTAGGATCAACACGTCTCTCTGCTGCGCCACTGACCTCATCCTCCGGTGCATCAGCCTTCTCTTTATCGTAATCATCAGGATCAACACCTAGATCATGTGGTGGATCCGACATCTCATCGCCATCAAAAGAGCCAATGTCTGAAAAATATATACAAGTACACAACAATAATTAGACAATTTCATTACACAATTTAATAAAAACAAGTTAAAGAACATGTTAGAATAAATATAAATAAAACAGTAATATTACCTCTATCATCTGGCGGTTCATCAGGAGTGAAGAGGATGTTGGGACACCCTCACCAATCTAGTCCAGCATAAGGACATGGGACCATAATGAAGGGATGCAGCCCGCCAACACTGGCTAGTAAGTCCAGCAAATCATGTGATATCCTCGCTGGAAACATAGTGTCTCCCCTCTTGGGCATCATCTGCCCCCACGTGCGCATCCGAGCCTCGAACATCGGCCTACGAGGCTGTCGAACAAAACTAGGTCTCATCTCTGGAAACCTCTCAAAAAATAAACAAAACAACTCTGAAGAAAAAGGGAAGTTGACCCTCCCTTGTGCATGAGCACGACATCTATCTAAGGCCATACAAAACTGTCGCAAAAAAATGTCAGACCACCTGACAAGTCGTCGCTGTTGTACTAAAGAATCAACGTAATATAAAAGCGAGCAACTAATGCATTGCCCATCACTGGTGTTGTGAGAAATGATCGAAGCGATAATAGAGAGGCATTGCACGTCCTGTCTACCAAAAGCACCTATACGTAACTGACCTCCAGGTACCTGAAACTCTGAAGGAGACAATATATGTGCTCCAATGTATCTCTGGGAGTAAACTAATTGACTCCCTGCTACACAACCAGCTGGCACATCTGGGAATGAGGGAAAATCCACCCCTCTCCTCGATAGTCCTGTAATAAAATAAATGTTCTCCTCAGTGGGTGTGTACCACTGGTCAGGACCAACCTGAAAATCCTGTCGGTGGGCATTCCACTTGCCAATAAGATGTCTCAAAAGCACACTATGGGCTTTTAGGCCGGAAATAGCCTCCTCATAGAACTTGAGGAGGCCTACCTGCATAGGGATCTCCTGGGTGTTTGCAGTAATAGGGTGAGGGCATCCATCTCTCTCCCTTTCTCTCGCCTCCCATTGGTGAATCATGTCAAATTGTTCTGCTTTTTTTTGCTGCTGTTGTCTCTGAATCATTGCCATATTAAATAATTTTTTTATTAAAAAATAAATGTATTTATAAATATAGATATATAATTTTTTTTGAAAAAAAAACAAACATACAAGTCAGTGCTCCATAAAAACAGTCACGCACCGGTGCCGGTGCATCCTAATATTTTAGCGCATCGTCCCCGGGGCCCCTAATGAAATAGACTGCACCAGATTCGTTGCAAATGTCTATTTTTCAAGCATCGTAGACTGTATATAATTCAGAATAGCAGTGCGCTGACTGAAATATACGCTCCAGTGCATATAGTCGTGTCAGCGCATCGACTTCATGACAATGACATAGTTGATGGTGCAGTCTTTTACCCGGCTGCACCGTTGACGCTCTCAGAATGCAAAATGCGGTGCGCTGACATAAACCGGGGCGGAAAATGAAGTCAACGCATCGCACTATGATTGTCGGGGTCAACGGTGCGCCTTCCGGCACCACCCCGGAAACAGTGCAGTTACCATTAGCACCGGTAGCGATGATGCCTGTAAATTTTATAGGTAGCACCACTATCCGGTGCTAGCCGAACAGCTCGAGCGCACCACGCGACAATTTTTTTTCTTTTTTCTTTTTTAATGGTTATTTTTAAGTTTATTTCAATTTCTAATCCGCTAAAAGGATTAATTATAGAAAAACTAGAAAAATACCTGTACATTTCGCCGTCAAGGAGGCATATTGGCTGTAAAATTTGGAAAATAAAATTTTCCCACTGTTTTTCAAAATGCAAGCTGGAGATTGGTGGCCAATGCAAAGCAGCAGTGCATGCAATGGGTGCAATGAGAGCACCAATGTCAGGGCGGCTCAGAAATAAGGAAAGTGAATAATGAAGTTTTTTGGCCGTAATTTTTTTTTTAATTAACCTTGTTTCGGTGTGCGGGGTTTTATAAGTGCACTGGTACGGTTAAATAAAACCGCACCGGGCGGTATCAATTTTGGTGCGTTGTTTATAACGCGCCGGGGTGTTTCCCTAACCATGCATCAGGATGTTTCAGTTTCGGCGCGAAAATTTGATGATGCACCGGGGCGGCGTAATGGTAAAGCACCGGTTTTCTGGCCTTAATTTTTTTTTTTAATATAACGCTATTCCAGTGCGTGCAGTTTGTGGCGCACTGGTGCTCTTAGAGAAGAACGCACCGGCTCATTTCTGTTTTGGCGCGGTGTTTTATGATGCACCGGAGCGGAAGAGTATTGACGCTCTGGTGTGTTATAGTAATTGGACGCCCCGACGGTGTGTGTACTTTGCGCACGTTGTCCAGTGTGCCAATGTTCGGTGCGCACCAGTGCATTCTATGGTATCATGCTCACTGGTAATTGATAGCTCAGGAGCATTGGAAAACTGAAAAATCTGGGTTTTTTGTCGTAAATATTTTTTTAATTTAACCCTTTACCAGTGCGCATTATTTATAGGCTCACCGGTACTGTTTGCTACAAAAGCACCGGTCGGTTTGTGTTTTGGCGCATTTTTTATGATGCACCGGTGCGGTTTCTGTCTACCGCACCGGGTGGTTTCGGTGTTGGCGTTGTGTTTCATAATGCACCGATGAGGACGAGTTGTGAGGCACTGGTGCTCTATTGTATTATGACGTACCAGGCGGGTGTGTACAGAGTGCACGGTGTCTGGTGTGCCAATGATTTTGTCTGCACCGGTGCTTTCTTTTTTTGAGAGCACCGGGGCGAGTTTTAACGATAAGAGCACCGATAGGAAAACATCCGCAAAACCCTCTGCCCGCCAACCTCCTCTAGTAACCTCCGCTAGAAACAAATGTATGGGGTATTTTTCTTTGTGGTTCCTCAAAAACATCCGCTAGAGGGTCTTTTCCATGTAGTGTGCAGGCTATGTTGGAAAATGTTTTAAAACAACTTAATATAACCCATATGTCCTTGCGTACTAAAACTAACTGAATCAAAGAGTTGGAAGAAATTGTCATTCAAAAATCTGAGCACCCTAAGGACACTACGCCTTGAAGAAACTACTCGAGGAAAAGGACAAAGAAATAAAATCTCTTCAAGAAATATTGAAAATCCCAGATCACGACCCCCATGTTCTTATACAAGCCTTCGAAAGAAGGGAAGAAGTCCAGTTCACCTTCGAGAAATGGAAACTGCAATGCGGATCAAGGAAGAAGAGCACAGAAAATCCCTCGAGCAACTACATATAGTCAGAACAGAATTACATGAAAAAGAAGAACAAAACTTGAAGCTCTTGGTGGAATATAAGGTTTCAATTGACAAAGCTCCCAGCTCAACCCCAACGACTGAATCTGAAGATCCCAAATTGTTACATATCAAAATCATTCAATTAGAGCAAGAGTTGTAGAAAGCCAAAGAAGAAGTCGCAAGAGCAGAACACAAAACATATATAATCGTGGGGCGGAAAAATGAAGAGATTGAGCAGATCCAAGATACACTCAGAGATAGAAATAATCAGGTTAAAAACCTCGAGGAGTTCACTCGCGTCACGGTCACTAAGAAGAAGGTGTTAATACAAGTCAAAGGGGAAATCTGGAGGCAGATATGGAAGAATATCAATACAATTGATGCATATGTGAGAATTATATCATAATGTAAAAAGGGACTAATACAAAGTTCTTGACTAGAGGTGAATTCTACAGCTAAGGTATTAGAGAAAAAAATGGACTACCTCAATACTATCATTGATCTGGTTAATACTTTGGAGGACAAAAATCTAAAAAAGCTTGAGTTGCCGGTGAGGGATGAATGCATTTTCTACTTATATATGTTAAAAGAGAAAAATTTTGCCATGCAGGACATGCAAGAGGAGTTTGATCGAGCAATCAAGGAGATAAATTACTTCAAAACTAAATGGAACTATTTAGGAATATTTGGCGTGCCTTCGTTTTGGAATGAAGAGAACTAGGAGATTTCCTGGCAATGATTCTCAGATCGATTGAAGGAAACCGGACAAGATCTAAGTTGTTTGGTCATGTTAGGAGAAAAATCAATTTCCTTCATTACGATTGTTAATGCCCTCTGCAAAGATTTTATTATCTTGGTAGGAATAAATAATATTACTCAGAATCTTCCTACCATTATGTATCAAATCAAATCTCAATTAGTGGTTTCAATCAACAAGTACAAAAATGTGCCCTGGATATATCCTTCCGGTTGGGACAAATTGGTCAAGGTAAAAAGTCGTTTGAGGCACAATATGACAGTTCAACATATCGCCTCTTCATCTCAAGTAGCTGAGCCAGTCCCATTGATGCAATTTGTCATTGATCAGCCAGAGGATTGGAATGAGATTCCCCTTAGTACAACTCAAGCTCCAACTAGAAATATGCATGGAGCGCATACATTATACTCATCAGGGTTGATCAAGAAGTCTAAGTCATCAAAGCCGCAAAGGTGACACGATGTTTAAATCGTATTGTTATCATGATATATTTACTAATTTATTTTATTTTATTGTCAAAAACAATTATCAAATAGTTATCTAAAATACTATTCTTGAAAAACCTTGCTTCCCGTAATGGGGGGGTTGTTAGCAGTGTGGAGAAAAAACTTTTGCAGATATTGAAACTGATTGTACATGATACACTGCTTTCATTGCTAATTTTGAAGACTGGTGCTGGTCATTTTTGTTATTGGGTTTTGTCTGTATTCTAAATTGCAATTACCACAAATTAAATCTGAGGGTTAACCTTGTTTAGATATTTAAATATTTGTGTTGTGTTTCGATATCGATACTATCAACACAATTACTGAATGATTAATCTTGAATTATAATCGACTACGACTTATCTTTCATTGATATTATTCATGTTCTATAGTTAATGCAATTCTAGGTGTTATGTTATTTGTTGATATGTTTGTTCCATCTTAAAAGTGTATGTTGTTCTCTGAAAACTTAACATTTTATTGTTGCATGAACTTCAATCATAATATATACTATTAATTGTTTCTCGGCGTAGAGTAGAATGAATATGCCTACACCTACTGCACATGTTGTCTTTTAACTAGATCACAACATTCTTTTGAAGTTGATGTTTTTATTTTCTTCTTTAACGTTTTCACTTTTCTTGTTATCCGCCATTTATCACTGTGTACCTTGTGATTACTGCCTTGCTCGCTGGGAATCTGAATTTATAATGGTTTATCGTCGAATGGTTTCATCCCTACTGTGAATACCACCATTACCTACTACAACGACAAATATTTATATCTGGTCTAATTCTATTCGTCTATTGAAAAATCTAATAATTTTATTACAAGTTTACCCCTTGTGGTGTGTTGAAGACCAACAGTTGCACCTAGAGTGAGAGGGATACTTAGTCCTCAGTGAATGTATGTTTAATTTTTTACATGTGGGAACAATTTGAGCACTAAAAGATTCAAGCTCCATTTTGGCTTTCTTATCAATCCCTTAGTTTTTTCCTCCTGGGCCAAGAGCCTATCTCCTCACTTGACTCCCTTTGTTGCTTGACTACGAGCTAGATCATGTAGAGGAGTAGTGTACTACCACGAGATGGTCTCTTGAAGCCAATAATGTGTAGAGGCCTCAACAAGGTGCTATAGAGATCATTCCCCACCTCAAATTCAAGAAGAAATTGCCTCGGTAAAATGAGGAATAATAGTGGAACAAGAATGTTTACCAGATATTGAAATTGCAAGTGACTTCGTTGAATGGATTCTAGATGTTGGGCACAAAAGGGGAAGACTTAATTAGTACATGTACACCATTGATATCTGTTTACACCTAAAAATGCTATTCGAGAAAGTCCTTCTGGAGATAAATCAAGCTCAGGAGGAAATATAAATGATGTTAGACAAATTGCAACTTATAGGCCAAGGATTGGATTGACTTTTGCAAAGGATTGAAGGCCACCTGGAACTCCCTCTTGATCCGGGATGTTCATTAGGGAGCAACATAGAGCCCATTATAGTCAAAGAATCATATTCTCCTAGTATTTGGGTATGTTAGTTTTAGCAAGCCATAGACCTCATGATTTCTATGTTGTGATTTTGAATTCTCAAAAAAAGGTTAATTTTTGGATACTCGAAAAAGCTTTGCTTCTACTAGTAGTATGATTTCCTTAGAAATAGAGTAAGACAAATAAATTTATATTTTTTTATTTTTCTTTTAATTAAATGAACCTATTTTATCTTTAAAAAACACATTAAAAAAGAAAAAAAATAAAACTAAATTCACACAGAGACACAGATATATGTGTTTCACCTAACATGGGCTATGACCACAGAGAAACAACTAGTCCTTTCTTTATATTATCCAACAAAATGAAGAGACACAACCTACAATAGATCCGCTACAATATCCTCTACTCTCTCATACAGCCCCCCTTTCTCTTTCTCACTCAAAATACACATACCACACACAACCGCAATACAATTCCCTCATGTGAATCAAGGGGTTGACTTCTAGGGCAAAAAACCCTAAATTAAACATAACTTCTACCATTAGATCATCTGCTTAATGAACGACCCACATTGACTACGAAATTACAATATTTTACAAGACAATTTTACATCTATTTTTAGCTTCGGGGGGGCTCATAAAATCACCGTTGCTCCCCCCTTGGACCCCTTAATGACAATCAAACGACGGACGACAACGTTAAGAACAAGGGTCATTTTATTTATGAGTAATGCTTTACTATAAAAAAATTAGGTAGGGTTACTCATTTATTAGTGTTTTCTAACATTACAAATTAAGAAAATTGGTGCCATGGTTTTTTAAGTTCGGATACTTTTACAATGATTAAAATGAGTAGTACATGTAAGATATATTTACCATTTTTTGTGGTTTTATGTAGGATTGCAAATTTATCTTCTTCTTTTTTCATTTTTATTATCACATAATCATATATCATTTTACATGTTTAAAACTTATAAATATATTCATTATATATGGAAAATGAAAACTAAGATTTAGGAGAAATGTGGTGAGTTATATTTTTGGTTTGTTATGATTAAAAGTTTTTGTTTTAGATATTGCTTCTGCCTTATGTTCTTGACTTAGAGTTCTTGGTTTCACCCTGCACACTGACCTTACTTCCACCATTACCTTTGGATTGAAGTTGTAATGTTTACAATCCATTTGTTCAACTAGAATCTACTATCTTCTATCACTACCACATCATATGATACCCTATCCTTGACTATGGATCATGTATCCAATGAAATATTGCATGAATTGCCTTTTAAATTTTGTGATGAAAACCACAATAAATCATTTTGTGAAGATGCCTCCCCATCCTATCCATATTTGAAGCTAAGACATAAGACATCCATTGTTATGGAGTGATCTTAGCAAAACGTTTACTAACTTATGGCCTGCCTAGCCTCGTCATTGTGAACAATGACCCTTTAAATGTAATTACTACCATGCCTATGGGAATTTCACAAGGATCTATGCACAATCCAAACCCCTTAGGCTATGGACATTCCTCAACAAAGCCATTTATTTGCTCAAAGAGAAAACTTAAGAAAAACACATAAGGACATTATCATTTAAGGCCAGAGATCAACGGAAATAAAAAATAACCCACCCAAATAAGAAACTAAATCTCTTTCAAGGCTGCCCCCCTAGCTCCAATTGATTCCATGCTCCCTAAGACCTAGAAGTCTTCAAAAAGAATGAGGAAATATCACATTACTCCACAATTCCTCAAAGCAACATATATAAAAAAAAACAATAGATTGCCAAGGTTATGACCCTTTAGGGAATAGGGAGAGAATCTCAACTAGGCTAAGCAACAAAATCAACAAAATATTCATGTTAACCCAAAAATTGTCACATTAGCTGACAAAAAGAAAAGAAAAAGCGTGTCAAATAAGTTAGAAAAAATCAATCCTTTATGCTGGAAGCACTCCTTTTAAATTGAAAAAATAACACACTTGCAACTTGATCTTATTTGTAAAAAAGGAAAATTTAACCAAAAATTTAAAAAAAATAAAAAATGAGATAGCTAAAAAAACATATTTTTGAGTATCTATTTTCCACCTTTAATTATGAAAATTTAAAAAAAAACTTTTTTAAAAAATAATCCTCTAAAATTAAAATATTGTATTTTTGTCAACTATTACAACAATATATATATAATAAATTCAAACACTGCTACTACAAGATTTCTTAAATTTTTTGTCTGAATTCTGGTCACTTCTAGTTATCTAGATAATTCCTCTGTGGCTGTAAATGACTCCAGCAAATATAATTAAGATATAAAACAAATTTCAAGATTGTATAATAAAATGAAAAGAGAAATCAATGATGATTGGTCTTACTCTTAATTTGACAATTACAAAATTTCTCAATTTTTTTTGGGTCTGAATTCTGGTCACTTCTAGCTGTCCAAATAATTCGTCTTTCTTTATAAACAACTTCAGAAAATATAATTAAAATATAAAACAAATTTGAGAATTGGATAATAAAATAGAGAGAAATCAATGATGATTGTTCTTACTGTTAATTTGACAATTCAATTTAAAAAAAAATAATTATATAACAAAGTGAGAAACTGTCCCGGTTCTACTAATTTGACAAATCCGTAATATAAGTGAGAAACTGTCCCGGTACTACTAATTTGACAATTCAGTAATATAAATTTTCCCACTGTTAGTAAAAGAGAAAGAAGAGTGGACCAAACAACAAACTACCAGGGTTGTGGAACGAAATCAAAGTCGATCAACAAAACTCAAACCCCCTTTCTCACACCGAAGGTTTCAAACCTATGAACCAGAACTCACCCAAATTTTCTCCTCCTTGCATTGAGTCTGGGAGAAAATTATTATAATATTAAGCAAACGATTACCAAAATTTTTGGTCTCCTTTGCATTGGGTGTGAGACATATTTATTATGTCGTGAAGCAAACAACTCCCCACCTTCCCTTCTTCAATTAAACACCTGCCATTCTTCGATTGCCTACCGAAAGTTCACTATATATATCAGTATTAAGCTTTAAGCTTCAACAGCCCAGACGGCCAGTAGCAGGAAATCATGACGGGAGGAGTCGGGATCCCAACATATGCGGTGGCACTCGCTATGATAGGCCTGGCAATCTATGTCAGCACAGACCCATTTCATTACAGCCCGATTGCAGACTTCCCCAACTTCAAATCACACAGGATCGACTTCCCGCCATGGTCGCAGCTTCCCGTGGCCAAGGACCATGAGAACAGACTCCAGAGGTCTGAAATTAAGTTCTTAAACCAAGTCCAGGGACCCGAGAGTCTCGCGTTCGATCCTCAGGGAAGAGGGCCTTACACTGGTGTAGCAGATGGCCGAATCATGTTCTGGGACGGGCAGCAGTGGTCGGAATTCGCACACACGTCTCCCAACAGGTCGGTACGGAGTCAAGATTTTGATTTTATGTTCAGGGAAGGATGCCATTGTAATGCAAGAATGGGTTTTGTTTTCATGTTAAGGGATTTTATTGTTAATGTAGGTCGGAAGAGCTGTGCAAACCAGGGCCGACCCCCATGTCGAATATAAAAAATGAACATATATGCGGTCGGCCTCTGGGTCTTCGGTTCGACAAGCGTACGGGCGAACTGTATATTGCAGATGCTTATTTTGGGCTGCTTGTGGTTGGTCCTGAAGGTGGGCTTGCCACTCGCCTTGTTAGTGAAGTGGATGGGGTTCCTTTGAGGTTCACTAACGACCTTGACATTGACAAGGAGCAGGGGATTGTGTATTTTACGGACAGCAGTTCTGTTTATCAGAGAAGGTATGTCATGATTCCTCTAGCTTGATTGTACACTGTCATTTTCTCAGCCTTCTGAAATCTATTTATAGGAATCAGTCCATAATTTCAGCACCTTTCCATGGAACCCATGTATATTGACTTGCTTCAAGTCATACATTTCCCATTTTAGAATCAGCTGTTAATCCATTAGTCAAATATTTTGAATGAGTTTGAGCTTTGCCAGTTCGAATTCCATGTTATTCGGGACCTACATTTTCACCATGGTTTCAGAGATCTACAGTAATGAATTTTCAATCATCACAATTTAGCTTTTTATAGTTATACTTGTAAACCATCATTACAATTTAGTTTTTTATAATGATACTTTTTAACTGGGGCACTCTCCAGATTTCAAAAGATCCTTCTAAGAGGAAGAGTAAGGGAGAGGTCAATGGTAAAATCCCAGTTGCTTTTACATGCTTTGTGAACAGGCCATAACTTTATGGGCCTAGTCGTTTTGAAAATTATATTAATTTTTGTGTATGGAGGTTTTCACAGTTAAGAATTATGTCCAAATTGCTTTGGGAGTGTAATTGCTTTTGGAGTGTACCGTGTGTGATTTTTGAAATGTAGGACGTTTCCGGTCAACCTTCTATGTATAATTAGGAACAGAAATAAGATATGATGAAGGTGAATGTTGAGGATGTTACCCATCATCAGGAACAGAAATAAGATATGATGAAGGTGATAGTTGAGAGTGAGAAATCTGTTGAGGGTGAAAAATCTGAAGGAGTGTAGTAGGGAGAGGAATAAGGAAAAAACCAATAAACCAGGAAGAGTCAAATTAGATTAGAAATTAGTTAATTAAAAGAACAAAAAGTCAGGAAGGAGAAGAGTTAAATTAGATTAGAAAATTAGTTAATTAAAGGACCAAAAAGTTAGGAAGGAGAAGAGTCAAATTAGTTAGGATGGACCATATATCAAAGAAGAGAAAAAATATTTATTTGAAATAATATTAAATATTAGTAGTAGTTAAATTGATGTCATAAATTTTAATAATAAGTAATACTATTGGTAATAATCATGATATATTATTAATAGGATATAGGGAGAATAAACTAATAATAAAATTAATGATATAGGAAAGGAGAGAGATGAGAAAAAAAAATTAGAAGAGAGAGAAGAAATATATGAAATTGGAAAAGGGGCAGAAGATCAAATTTTTAAAAAAAAGGAGGTGATGGGAAAGGGCGTTATTTATTAATGTGACAATTTTGCTCTCAAATCTTGTTATTTTTTTCATAAAATTTGACTATGAGAGTGTTTAAATCATTTTTTTATGGTGGAAATGGATTCAACACCATCAACAATCCCTGAGGCACCTAAAATGGTGAAGTTTGACTACTGTAGCTCAGATTTCCAAAAAATTCTGCTGAACTTTGTCAAAATTGTGTTGGAAATTCCATTGTTTTCTAGACAAAAACATTACCTCCTTAGACTATAGGAAGGATAAAAAAGATAAAAAACAAATTGTAAAAAGGGAAAGAATAAATATTAAAGAAATAATAGTTAGACTCTAAAGGGAAAAATTTGAGGAAAGAAGAAAGGAAAAATCAAATAGAAAAGGGAAGGGGAGAGGAGAGGGGTATGCATTGAGAACAAGGGGGGAAATCCAAACGAGAGGAAAGGATTGAGAGGAGAAGACTATGCTAAGCTAAGATTTAGAGGTGTGGTAGTTAGGTTTGTTAGAGAGAAGATGGATTGCGGGTTTCCAAGAATGGCTAAATTTATAGCCATTTTCTGGATTGAAAAAAATTAAAAAACATCCTATCAATTTCAATCAAGAAAATACAAATAAACTTAGCCATTTGTGAAAATCCACGATCTTCTCTCTAAACAACCTAACCACTTTACCTCTAAATCTTTGCCTGGCATAGTCTTCTCCCCGTCAATCCTTTTCCCCTCTTGGATTTTACCCCTCCTCATTCTCGTTTTCTCCTTAGACTGCATACCCCTCTCCACACCCCTCCCCCTTTTGTTTGATTTTTCCTTTCCCCTTTCTTCAAATTTGCCCCCTCCTCCTCATTCTTTCCTTGGATTGCATACCCCTCTCCTCTCCCCTTTTTTTGATTTTTCCTTTTCCCTTTTCTCAAAATTTCCCTTTTAAAGTGTAGTCCTTATTTTTTTAATATTTATTCTTTCCCTTTTCCCTACAGTTTATTTTGATTTTTTTATCCTTTCTATGTCCTTTTTTTTCTAGATTTTCATCTTGGCCTCCTCACCACTTTTCCAATTTTATACATTTTATCTCATCTCTTCTACAATTTTTTTTCTCATCTCTCTTCTTTCTGTATCTTTAATTTAATATTAGATAATTCCTAATCTTTAATCCCTCCTCCTTATATCTTATCATTAATATATTATTGATTATTATTATAATCAATACTATTTATTATTCATATTTAATGATTATTATTTATTGTATCAATTTAAATATTAATAATAATTAATATTATTATTAAATAAATAATTTTCTCTTCTTTGAACTGGTCCATCTTAATCAATTTGACTCTCCCCCTTCCTAGCTTTTAGGTTCTTTATACAGCTAATTTCTAATCTAATTTGACTCATCCTAGTTTATTGAATAAATAATTTTCTCTTCTTTGAACTGGTCCATCTTAATCAATTTGACTCTCCCCCTTCCTAGCTTTTCAGTCCTTTATACAGCTAATTTCTAATCTAATTTGACTCATCCTAGTTTATTGGCTTTTTCCATATTCCTTTCCCTAATTCACTCTTTTGGATACTTTTGATCCTTTAACTAACCAATTTTCTGGTTTATTGGCTTTTTCTTTATTCTTTTCTCTAATTTGCTCTTTTAATACTTCTTACTCTCAACATTCACTATCATCCCATCTTATTTATCTTGGTCTTTCTTTTCAACTTCTTGCTCATCTTTTTGTCTCTGATGATGAGTGAACTTTGAAGTGTTCACCTAAAATATCAAACACATTACACTCCAAAAAAATTTCAACATTAGTATTTTTACCTAATGGAGAGGTCAATGGGCTTTGTACAACCCACTTGAAACTTTAATTCATTTCAGCCCATCGGAAGTTATATTGTAAACTCCATAGGAATTACAAGATCAACCTATTAGATCAATATGACTTAATATTTTTGCACAGAAAGTAGCCAAGTGCATCCAGAATCTAGGTAGATGTAAGTTCATTGAAAACTACATGAGTGTTTTTACCAAATGGTTCAGCTAATATGTTTTGAATATTTCACTACGGACTCTAATTCTGTCATCCCATTGAAAGGCATATGTTTTGAATATTTCACTTCAGACTCTGATTCTGCCATCCCATTGAAAGGCATAGGGTAGAGCCACGAGAAGATCAACCTATATTTTCAATATGCTCTAGCATCTCCAAGGAGATTAGCCAGGTGCATCTATAGCTTAGGTGGATCCCTCTGAACTCAAAATTTTAAGTATGGAGAGCCCTCTTGGTTCTTAATAAACCTAAAGCTAAAATGGATCTATACTGATGACAACCCATTCAAAATCACAACATAGTGCCAAGATGGGAATTTTCCACAGTTATTCTTTTTGATTCATTAGCCTTGATGGGACACCGACTTCCTGAAATCCATTGCATTAGCACTGTAACCACGTCAGTTCATATGTTCCTTATGCACCTCTGAAGACAAAAGATGTGCCAACATAGAACATATGCACCTCTGAAGACAAAAGATGTGCCAACATGCCTAAGAACCGTCGTATTACATCGTTACAGAGTTGGACGACCGGTTTGACATGTTATCCCATATGGTTTACACTCTTGCAAAACAGCCAAATCCACAGTACAAGGCCATAACAGAGTAACGCCATTGGTTCAGTATCTCTCTTATAAGATTTGTTCTCTGGCCCATAGTAAGAGAACTTGCCAAGTATGGTGAGTACACAGCGAGTCAACTTGGCTCACTGGTTTTGCAAGGTGTGTTGAAACTTCAGCAAAATATATCATGTTTTGGTTAAGCACCGGGCTATTGCCGAATTTTGCACAACATTTTGGCAATTCTCCAAGTTGACATTTCATTTTGGGTTTGCTCAATTATTAACGGTACAAGTCATGTGACTTTGCTGTGGCTAATCAGCACAAAAGTAGCTCCTGTCTTCAAAAATTGAACTATACCTTGTCAGTGTTCTGAAGATAATGAAATGCTCTTGTTTGGGGTCTTTGTTATTTCTGATGAAAGCTTACTTTTTGGTAAAATTTTGATCATTCTATTTATTATATATCTAGAAAGTCAAGTCATATCTCCAGCAAGGAAAGAATATACATTCTTTGAGTTGATATGTGGAGTTTTTTTCTTTGATGTATTAGATCTGATGAAGCTGAGAAAAAGCAGTTTCGTATCTGACATTTTTTTCTGTTAAGATTTGGACTTGGATTGTTACAGGTGAGGGAAGTTAACATTAAATGTTTGAGAAAAAAAAATTAAAAAACGTAATTTTGTTTTTTTTTTAAAATAACATTTTTTTTCTGAGAAAAGAAGTGTTCTGAAAATAAAGGGAGGTCCCTCTCAAGACTAGGTTTGCAGCGAGTTATAGCAAATTGTGATAAATAGTTACAAGCATATAAACCACCTAAACCTCACTATTGGATATATCTACATTATTTATCTCTCACATGCATAGCTTTTACAAGTGGGTGGGATGAAACGTTAGAAGAAAAGTAAAAGCTTATAAACTAGTGATGCTTGAGAGGGAAAACCTTTATCATTGACTAGATCCCTTCAAGGGGAATGAATGAAGAATATAAATTAGTGTGTTGTAATGCATAGATTGACACTGACACTGGCAACAAGAACTAAACTTTCAGAAAAATTTTCAGGAGGGAATGACCTAATCCAGTGTTACAGACTGTTATGCAGGAAGATAACCTGCACATGCACAAGGATACTAATGATTGTCAAGAAAGATAGTTTCACTTAGTATTTGTTATGGGTTTGTCCTTACTGACCTATTTTGGATGAAGCCTGCACATGCACAAGGATACTAATGATTGTCAAGCAAGATAGTTTCACTTAGTAGTTGTTATGGGTTTGTACCTATTTGGGATGAAGCAAAAGACATATATGCAGTTTGTAAGGTGCACCTTATAAGCCTGGGTACTTATCCAACATTCCATTGTTATTTAAAGGATTAATTATATTGCGTTAGAATTCTCTCTGAAACCTGCAGTTTTATGTAACAGGAACTTCATCCAGTTGGTTTTTTCATCAGATACTTCAGGCAGAATATTAAAGTACAACCCAGAAACCAGGGAAGCTAGCTTGATTCTTAGTAATGTTCAGTTTCCGAATGGGCTGTCTCTGAGTAAAGATGGATCCTTTTTTGTCTTCAGTGACAGTTGTGTTGGAAGGTTAGTTATTTTTACTGCTTTAACGAATTATTCTTTTAACATAGCTGACGTGTAGTTAGCATTCAATTTCTGGACAGCAAATTTTTTTTTTCCTGAAGAAAAGCACATTATTCCTGAAACATATCTGATGTGCAGCCTCAAGAGGCATTGGTTGAAAGGCCCCAAAGCAGGCACAACAGACATCTTTGCAGTTTTGCCAGGGCATCCGGACAACGTGAGGACAAATGAGAAAGGAGAATTTTGGGTTGCCCTGCACTGTCGCCGTAATCTGTATTCCCATTTTTTGGGTCTGTATCCTGGACTCAGAACAGCCATACTGAAGCTACCCATTCCCACAAAATACCATTATTTAGCGCAAATTGGAGGGAGACTTCATGCAGTACTTGTGAAGTACAGTCCGGATGGAGAACTTGTTGAGATCTTGGAGGATAGTGAGGGAAAGGTTATCAGAGCAGTGAGTGAAGTTGAAGAGAGGGATGGAAAGCTATGGATGGGATCTGTCTTGATGCCTTTTATGGCAGTGTATTGATGGCTTTTATTGTGATCATTGGACATGGGAGGCAGAGTGTATCAGTCTTGAAAAGGAACCAGAGCTCCAGCGAGTGGTGAAACATGTCCAAAGGCGAATTCACAAGAAGAACCATGCCCTTTTATGTTTTGTTGAGACTCGGGATTTAACAGTTTGTCCCTCAAATAAATATCATAGTGATCTCTTTTTTTGAGATCTATTTGGGATTAGATAAAACAGAGGAACAAATTTTCACAGTGATCTCTGTTTTTTGAGATCTATTTGGGATTAGATAAAACAGTGGAACAAATTTTCGATGCCGAAAAAATAGAGAATTAAAAGTTATGTATGTAAATTTATATTAATTAAGATTTAATATTTAGTAGTTTGCTGTTTTTAATTATTGTTTTAATTTATCAATAAGGATGTTATACTATCCATTTAAAATAAATCGTTGCATTTGATTTCTTTTGATGTAAATATATATGGTTTATTTTATCACAATAAAAATATATAGTTGGAAACTAAATGGTTACAAATAAATATATTTCCTTTATTATAAGAAAATATGAATATAATCAATCTTAAATGTTCTTATTTGAAAAAAATAAAATAATCAAAACTAGATTGAAATTTTAGAATGGTTTGATCTATACTAATTGTTTA
The DNA here is from genome assembly GCA_034641835.2 of Pinus albicaulis. Taxonomy (NCBI): domain Eukaryota; kingdom Viridiplantae; phylum Streptophyta; class Pinopsida; order Pinales; family Pinaceae; genus Pinus; species Pinus albicaulis. Next base: position 438,987,811 of record CM076570.1, on the reverse strand, counting down.
ATAGGAGAAATATGACCCTGATCATGACCATGTTTTATGTAGAAACTTCCAAGAGCTATTTGTTGGATGGATATTTCTATAATTTGTATGGCAAACTCAAAACCTATTGCCATAATAACATGAATAAAGTTGTATGGTAAACTCAAAAGCTATTGCTATAATAACATGAATGCGAAAGGGTTTAAATATATAGTTTATAATTTTATATATGTCATGGAGTAGTTTGATAGGAACTCGGGCAAAGCATCATGATAGAATTGATTTCAGATTGAACAATTTATGACGATAAAAAATCTTATTGGTTATAAATTATTAATATGCAACTATCTATAAAATTGCAATTTTGAAAAGGACATATTTAACAAATATAAAGGAAGCTTGTTGGGTATTCGATCACATTTTTTGCTTATCTGAGTTGCTAGGTAGTAGACTAGATAATGCTTTTTTAAGAGCTGGGTAGTAGACTAAATTATGCCTTTCCTCACTTGCATAGTGCCTATGAGGGGAACTTTCTGTGAAAATTGCACTACAAAATTTCTATTGCAGCAACTGGAATCAATTCTTCTGAATTTAAATTAATTATGTAGTTTATTGTCATGACAACAACGAATTAATCACGGTGCAATTTTCACAAATTAAATACCCCTGGAAATAAAAATGCTGGAAATTAAGAAATGCTAGCACACACACATAAAATTGACACTGTTATTTTTGGACAAAAGTCCTCGTAAAAACCCAATGTGGGAAAGTTGGCGCGGTAGCTAAGAGTTTATGTTATTATTTGTAGCAAAAAATCCGAGTACAATAAAATGTTGCGAAAATGGCGATTTTATCTAAGAGAAATATTGGCAAAAATATACCGAGGTATTTTACCCTCTCTCCAAGCAATCTCGACATCTGACTACTTTGCAAAGCTAGCTATCCAAATCACCTCTGCAAAGCTAGCTATCACTTCAAGTCATCCTGCTTGCTTCTGACTTGGAAAATGTTCCTCCGACTCTCTAGAAAACCTTCTCGGCATTTGGAACTGAAAACGACCTCCACTTCAACCTAATCAAACTACTTTGTTGAAGCAGCTACACAACCCTTGTGCTGATTCTGAGGAATAATTTCGGCCTCCTCTTTTTGACTTTTCGGAACTAGCAACTCCTCCCATATACTGCTATGTTGCCCCTCTACCACATGTTACTCGATCTCTGACCAGATTTCTCTTGTTGAATCCTCTGCACTAAGAAATCGAACTGCCCAGATCACTGAGTATCTGAACTGGTGTGTCCTCCATCTACTCATCAACTTCTTATAATCTCCAATTGGAACTCCAACAACCAAAGTTAAAACTTAATCGATGGCTGAGATAATTTCCAAGTCAATTCGTGTGAGTTTCTAAATAATTCACACATTTCACAATTAATTCCTAATAATTCACCACTTTTCCTAAGTTAGACTTAGGAATTTTTGTAATTATGGTCAATTAATTTAATTGATCTATCTCTAGGTAGAATTTCCTAAAACAATTTCTGGCTTTTGGAGAACTTCTGTTTTAGTCTCTCGACAAAGTTTCGAGATTAGAACACCTTCGATGCTACAAAAACTAACACTGCCTCTTAGCGAGGAAGGTGTTTTAGTCTTGAACTATTCCAACGCCCTGTCTCTGCAACATCCTCCCATACACACTGCTAATGTTTGACCATTGTGACTGCCTGCCACTGCCCACCAACCATTGTGCAACTTTGATGTTGCATCTGTGTTGTTGCTGACACTACACTGTACATCCTGTAATACTGTCAACTCTGCATCTGTACTGCAACTCTACTCCCTCAATTGTTGCAACTATTGCTACTACAACCACTGCAATTGAGAAGCATCCAAAATACTCTATCCCTACTATTAAAATAGGTTCTCCACCATACCCATTTGTTCTCTGAAATAGACAAACTTAGCTCTCCCTAAAGCTTTCGTGAGTATATTTACAACTTGCTTATCTATTGAAACATACTCTAGTTGGACCGCTCCATGCTGCACACAATATCTTTGTGTTTCAACCTGTCATGAAACACTGGATTCTCAAAGAGCTTGATGCAACTCTAATAATCACATAAGACACTAGTTGCTTCCATCCTCTGCCTGAACAAGCTCACAAACAACTTTCAAATCCATATAGGTTCACTCATAACTATGCTCGCTGCCATATATTTTGCTTCTGCGGAGCTCAGTGCCCTTGACTTCTGCTTCCTGTAACATCAAGAAACCATCCCTGATCCAACACTGAAGTAGTACCAGGAGGTACTTTTCCAGTCCACTAAACTGCCTGCCCAATCTGCATTTACGAACCCACATAGTTCGATGGCAACCCCTCGGGTATATTTCAACCCATACTCTATTGTGTCGCGCACATACCTCAAAATGCGTCTAGTTGTTGTCCAATGTACCCTCTTCGGTTCCACCATAAACTGACTGTGGGTATTGACCGTGAAGCAAATATATGGCCTAGTGTTGACCAGATACATGAGAGAACCGATGAACTATCTATACAAGGTGGGGTCAACATCCTTGTCATCTGATGCATCTATTTTCTTCTCGTTGGTGATCATGGGCGTAGACATGGGTCTACAATCCCGCATTCCGAATCTCTTCAGAATATTTGTAGCATATCTTTCTTGGCCAAGGAAGATCTCCTCGTCCTTCTGCCACACTTCCAATCCTAGGAAATAGTGCATTAACCCCAAATCCTTCATATCAAACTCTATTGCCAGGTTCCTCATGCAGCCCTCTATGAGCCCTGATGACAGTGTCAGGAAGATATCATCCACATACAACACTAGGATGAGTGAATCATCCTCTACCAACAAATAGTAAAGATTGAGATTTACGTCACTCTTGACGAATCCCATCTACTGCGAGTAGTTGTCAATCCGACCATACTGTGCCCTGGAAGCTGCTTTAGTATGTATAGATCTTTCTTTAATTTGCACACATGAGTGCGTCTCTCATTAGTTTCGAAGCCCTCTGGATGTTCTATGTACACCTCTTCTTTTATCACCCTGTTCAAGAAATTTGTTGTCTTGGCGTCCATCTGGTGAATCTACCACGCCATATGAGCTACTAGGGATATAATTGACTGGATAGAAGTGTATCTGGAAACTGGGGCGAAGCTCTCCTCATAATCTATCTCTTCTTTCTACACATACCCATTTGCCACAAATCTAGCCTTGTACTTCTCCACATTGTGATATGCAATGTACTTGATCTTGCAAATCCACCGAGAACCTACAACTGACCTATCCTTAGGCCTCAACACCACCTCTCAAACATCATTCGTCATGATAAAGATGTACTCCTCTACCATGGCATCTACACACACCCGATGTTGTGCGACTTCCTGAAAATTGAAAGGTTCTGCGACTTGAGCCACCAATGGTTGGTACTTCTTAGGCTGTTTGCACTCTCACTTATTTGCCCCAGGAGCTCTAATGAACTCATTTGCATCTCTCAATGTCCGACGAACTTCTCTGCTGGTTCGACCACTAGTGGTGGGAGGTCCAACCAAATCCTCATCATCCTGCCTTTTTTGCTTCGTCTGTTGTGATCTTACTTGATCCCCTGCACCTGAGGAAATTCTAGTACTAGTCATTGTACTGGATCCCTGTGACTATCCCACTGGTGGTCCCACTGCCTGCCCCTGCTGCTGGACCAATGGAGCTTTTGCAGACTCACTCTGATCTCCTTCTGGCATCTCACGAGACCTCTTGAAGGCTTTGTCCTCCATGAACTTGACGTCTCGTCTCACTACAACCTTTCTGCTACTAGGAACATAGATCATGTATGCCTTTGAGGTTTCACTATACTCGACGAGAAATCCCTTCTTTGCAGTCTGATATATTTTGGTATGCTTCTCATTTGGCAAATGGAAATAAGCTATGATGCCAAAGATCTTGAAGTGACTTATCTTGGGCTTCTTTTCTGCAATGACCTCTTTTGGCGTTATCTTCCCCAATTCCTTATGAGGAACCTAGTTCTCGATATACAATGTTGTGTTACATGCCTCTACCCATAGAAACCAGGGTAAATCCTGGTAATATAACATCACTTTTGTAGCCCAAACTATATATATATATATATATATATATGTGTGTGTGTGTGTGTTTTTCTGCTCCATTACCCCATTATACTGTGGATTGTATGGAGTTGTCCACTCTCTTCCGATGTCTTCCTTCACACAAAAATCTTAAAGTCTTTCTTTGTGTATTCTCCACCATTATCTGAGCAAAACACCTTGATATTCTTCCTTGTCGCATTCCCTACCAGAGCCTTAAACTCCTTGAAGTGATCGAATACCTCATCTTTGGTCTTCAAGAAGTAGATCCAAGTTTTCCTGGAATGGTCATCAATAAAGGTGATGAAACATTCGACCCCACTGAGAGATATAATGGAAATAGGGCCACAAATGTCTGAATGTATAAGTCCCAGCAAGCCATCTGCTATACTTTCACTTCTTGTGATGTTTCCTTAGCATATTTCCTAAGTACACACCCTTTGCACACATCATCGTATTCTGTGCCAAGTTCTGGAACACCTATCACAGTCTCCTTGAGCATTCTAAATGCTCCATGATGTAAATTTCCCATTCTCATATGCCATAGCTCTTTTAGGTCTTTTCCACTGCTACTGTCGCTGCCTATTAGTGCTATTCGAGAATAAAGCTGCAACCTGTATAATCTGTTGCTTTGAACTCCAATTTGTCTCACCCTCTTCCAACTCGGGTGTTTGAAAAACACCTCCTTCCCTACGAAGTGGATATCATATCCCTTATCTTGTAGCTAGAATAATGAAATTAGGTTCATGCCTAATCTCGAGACATGCAACACATCTGTAGCACTAGTACTTGCACCCGACTCCCTCTGAAAATCAATGGTACCTCTCCCCACTGGAGTGCACTTCATCTTGTTTCCCATCGTAATTTGGAAGTCCATCTACTCTTCATTATAGCTAGAGAAATATTCTCTCACCCCTGTCATGTGCGCTAATGCTCCATTGTCTATATACTAGACACCCTATGAAGTTGAGCAAGATAGACAAGAAAATTTGTCCTTCAATCTAGAAGACAGTTCTGAAGCCCCCTGAATGTAACATCTGTCCATGTCCATACTGGAAATATCTGAGGAATTTACTGAAGACATCTTGAGTATAAATCTGTGTGCTATTTCTCCTCCACCCGACACTGATTTTGTTCAACACACTGCTGCAAAACCCTTTGTTCACAGAAAAGAAATTTTGCTCAGCGAAAATACTGAGGTGTTACTGCTCCCTCTTCATGCCGAAATTACTTCTGGGAAATTTAAAATTTTTCTGCCACCTGCAATTGAAAATAAAATTCTTTCCAACTATTCGCACCGCCTGGCTAGGCACCGCGCAACCCCTGAAAATCCGTATTGTTGCTCACTCTGAACAATGAATTTTCCTTTCTCCACCTCTGAGTTCCTTGTTTGTCAAACTTGTTCTGATACCATGTGGAAAGTTCACTACGAATTTTCTATTGCAAGAACTAGAATTAATTCTTCTAATTGTAAATTAATTATGCAGTTTATTGCTATGGAAACAACGAATTAATCACACTGCAATTTTCACAAATTAAATATTGTGGAAAATGAAAGCGTTGGAAATTGAGAAATGCTAGCACACACACATAAAATTGAGACCGTTATTTTTGGACAAAAATCTTGGAAAAACCCAATGTGGGAATATCGATATAGCAATTGAGGGTTTTTATTATTATTTGCAACAAAAAATGAGTACAATAAAATGTTGCCAAACTGGGGATTATATCCGAGAGAAATACTGGAAAAAATATATTGAGAGATTTTACCTTCTCTTTAAGCAATCCCGACACTTGAATGTCTCTAAAAAGGTAGCAGTCCAAACCCTCTACGCAGGCCCTGGGTCACTTCTGTGTAGACCCTCTCAGGCTTAGCTCAGAATTGCTTCCAATCAAGTCGTCTTGCTTTCTTTCGATTGGGAAAATGTTTCTCCGACTCTCTGGAAAATATTCCTGGCCTCTGGAACTGAAAATGACCTTCCCTTCAACCCATTCGAACTGCTCTGTTGAAGCAACTACGCAATCCCTGCACGGCTTCCTGAAGAATAATTTCAGCCTCCTCTTTCTGACTCTCTGGAACAAGAAACTTCTCTAGAATTCTGCTATGTTAGAAAATTATATATTACAGAGAAATGCAACTCATAAAAATATGCGGAAAACAAAAACACACCAAACACATAAAACCAAATAGACACAAATATATGTGGTTCACCCAATTTGGGCTACGTCCACCCCAAACAGCCAATCCTTCCTTTCTATTATCCAGCAAAATGAAGAGACAACCTACAACAGATCCGCTGTAATATCCTCTGTTTTCTCTCACAGTCTCCCTATCTGTTTCTTGCTCTGAGAATACACATGCAATACACAGCCACAATACAATACCCTCATACAAAACGAGGGGTTGTCTTCTAGGGAAAAAAGCCCTAAATTAAACATAACTTCTATCGTTAGATCATCCGCCTAATGAACGACCTAGATTGACTAGAAATTACAATACTTTTACAAGGAAATTTTACAACTGTTTTTAGCTTCGGGGGCGTTGCCCCCGAAACCCCTCACCAGGGGGGGAGGGGGCTCTATAAAGTTGTAGCCACCCCCCCTGGACCCCCCAGGCAGCGTTTAATTACGGGTGGCATTGCCACCCCGTTTAGAACAGGGGCCCAACGCTGTGATACAAAATAAAGAAGATAATCAGGCTCCACACCCAACATGCTATGCTACCCCTCTGCCATCTGCTACTCGATTTCTGACTCTATTTCTCCTGCTAAATCACCTGCACTAGAAAATCTAACTTCCCATATCACTGAGTATCTGCACTGATGTGTTCTCCATCTACCCATCGACCTCTTCTTATAATCTCTAGTTGGGACTCTAATGACCAAGTTTAAAACATAATAGATGGATGAGATCATCTCCAAGTCTATCCACGTGAGTTTCTAGATAATTCACACATTTTTCAGTTAATTTCTATTAATTAACAACTTTTCCTAAGTTAGACTTAAGAATTTTTTTAATTATGGTCAATTAATTTAATTGAACCATCTCTAGGTGGAATTTCTAGAAACAATTTCTGGGTTTTAGAGAAATCTTGTGTTTTAGCCTCTCCACAAAGCTTTGAGACTAGAACACCTATGATGCCTAAAAACTAACACCTTCAAGATTGAATATGGTGTATATAGATAGAGTTTGGATTGTGTCATGATTAACACGTTGAATTGTTAAGGGTTTTTCAAGAATTAATGGCATTTGGGTGACTCCTTAACACTTCACAAGAAACCAAAAGGAATTCCAACTTGGAAAGGGATGATGATTAACTTAGAAAACCTACAAAATCTTCAAGCATGCTTATGAGGTATCAATAATCTTGGAAAGGCCTAATCCAATACATCCATGAAGTGTAATAAATATCCACTCTAGGTCCTTCATAGGTAAATTCAACGATGTTGTGCTTCCAACTTAAGCGAACCATTGGTAAATGAGTTGAATTAATGTGGAAGAATGTGGTACATTATTGTGTGCATCATCAACACAAAGTAAAGGATTATTCTGAACTTGAGTTTTAAAACAACGAAGTCATGGACTAAGTTTTCGCTTGTGGCCTTAGTTAAAAAAAAGGAAGAAATGGAGCAAGTTATTTCAAATTTGAGTTTTCAAAAGGAAAACAACAAGCTATTTTTGCCGGGGTGGTTGACTATATTAGTTAAGAATCAAACCTGGACTTGAGAAAACAACAACCTCCACTTTTGAAGGTGGTTGGTTAGACTAGTGAAGATACTAGTGTGAAGTTGATGAGCATACCATATCTAAATGAGTTTAGAGTTCAAGGAGCACTAGAAAATATATAATTTCTTTGTTGATCAATGCTTAAATTTAATGGTCACAATGAAGAAACATGAGGAGTCACTAGAATGTCTCTAAATGAACACAAACTCATAGAACTAAATATTTTGTATTATATTGAAGGTAAGAAGTTGCATGTGTTAGATTGAGGCCAATTATGAAGGGATGCCTTTATGTTGTCATAATAGATATTTTAGGAGGTTTTATGTATTGGTATAAGCAAGAACATAAGACATAAGTTATAGGTTGGATTAAGAGGTTGATTTCATGTTAATTAAAATATGCAAGAGATGGGGAAGTGGTCTTTACAAAGAAGATCCGTAACTAGAATGTCTCTAAGTGAATGCAAACATAGATATAATGCATCATATTGAAGGTGAGAAGCTACATGATTTAGATTGATGTCAATTATGAAAGGGTACCTTTGCGTTGTTATGTTGGACATTTTAGAAAGTTGTTTCCATTGGTCTAAGCAAGAACACAACACATCAGACTCATGGAGGAATGTGAGGTGGATTAATTAAAATATGCAAGAGACGTAGAAAGGATCTTCACAAACAAGAGGATTAGGTAGAATATATCTAAATGAATGCAAATACAAAGTGAATAAGTTGTATTATATCGAAGGTGAGAAGTTGCACGAGTTAGATTGAGGCTAGTTAGGAAAGGGTGCCTTCATGTTGTCATGCTACAAATTTTAGGTGGTTTTGTTGACTATTATAGGAAATAACACAATGCATAAGGATTAGGTGGGATTAGGAGGTGAAGTTCACATCAATTAAAATATGCAATAGACGGGAAAAGGAGGCGAGGTGGCATTAAGAGGCACTAGGAAAGAAGGATTGTTGCAATATCAAGGAGAAGTTCCAATACACCCTTTATGATCTCTTGTATTATCATTCTAGACATTTTTTCTACAACATTTAATACAAAAAAATTTAAGATATCTAAGAGGCATATAGAAATGAAAAACTCAAAAATCATGGTTAACTAATTCCAAAACATCCCAACATTCAATTATAGTGACAAACATACTTGAAAAATAAAATGGGGATTGATTATGTCAAAGCACTTTGGGACTCAAAGTTACAAGTATATACAAGGGTACAAGCTCGAATAAGAGAGCAATATTAAGTGACATACTTGTTGTTGGAGGGAATTGGTCATCGTCATATATGGAATTGACCGAAGTTGTAATCAAAGGATCAATGCCAATAGGAACAATTCCCTGCCACCCATTTATAAGGGCCTCTAGGGGCTCAGGCCCCTTCGAAATCACTGATACAATGTGGAGAATCACTTAATAATTCACCTATAGAAGTTTATGTATCATGTTTTTCACTCTCCCTTACCCCTCCCAATATGTTAACCTAATTAACAACAAGGTCATATGTGCACTGATTGAGTTGATCTAACAACCTTGGAGTGGATTGAGCCAAGTCAAGAGGAATGTAGACCCAAATAACCAAACACTTTAGGGGGTACATGCCTGATGGGTTTGATGGTACTCTACTAAAGGTGCAAGGGAACCAACACAAGCAATCTAAAAGTTGTTGAAGATGATCGATTCCTAGTTGCACCTTTCAACATTGTACCTCAATTTACGCAATGAAGTTAGCATAAATTAATGTTTCCTTGTACCATGAAAATTGGTGAGAAGATACATCATAAATTGAAATATTATGTGTTGTTTCTAGACCCAAAGTAAAACTTAACTTCAAGAAGCATTCAAACTACTTGAAACCCTTCAACCCATGGAAGGTGATTTCTTAACAAGGCAACACACTAAGGGAGGGATTAAGGCACATTGTTAGCACATAGACTTGACCTAGATATAAACATTAGATAAATTTTGAGGTAAAAAATGGGCCTCAAAACAAAAATGTACAACAAAAATAAACTTTATAAGAACTAATAGGATTCAATATGATGATTTCAACCATGGGGGATTATTCACCATTTTTGGAGTAAAAAGGTAAAAAGATTAAAAATAAAAATAAAAAAACTAGTTTTTCAACTTGTACTTTCAACTTATCTCCCTATGATTTTACTCAAATTTCGAGCGGGAGCCCTTGTTGGATGCAAAATTTATTTTTTCATCCAAAGAGTATCCATGTTGCATGCTTTTGATGGACCATTCTGCACGAAAAGTGTGAAATACATGAAAAATGTGATTGCAATAACGTTTTTTCATGTATTCCAAATTTTTCGTGTAGTAGGGTCCATCAAAAGTATGCAACATGGGTACTCCTTGGATGAAAAATTAAATTCTGTATCCAATGAGTGCTACCGTTTTAAATCAGAGTAAAATTGTAGGGAGATAAGTTAAAAATACGAGTTGACAAAGTTGTTTTTTCTTTTTTTTTCTCTCAAAAACTTGATGAGTTAATCTAATCTTATTTTATTATTTCCACCAGTTTTTTATAATATTCCCTAGGAGGCCCATTTTAGACCTCAAAATTTATCTAATGGCTTCCTAGAAAGTGGACATAACTAAAATATATGCTTCATCATTTTGGCTCAACCGATTGAGGACACCACATGTTATGCCCCCCTAGAAAGTATGATCATATATCAAGAGAGAGCTCCCATATCATTAGGATCAAGGTAAAATATGCCTTTTTGGGTTCAATAACAATGTTCAATATATTACTAAGGAAAAAAATGTGATTTTTTTTTTTACTATATGCATCAAATATTGTTGAGTTTTCCTCTTCGGTAGGGCTTAGAACATAACCACTTGTAGCTTATTGTAATTTAAGGGCTTACATAGTAAATCTAGTTACTAGTAGTGTAGGGAATAAATCATAATATACAACAAAATACAAGCATGCATACATAGAATAAGTAAAAGGAGAGGATGGGTAGTTATGGATCCAACAAGTAATGTTTTATTAAATGATCTTTCAATGAACAATGAGATCCTTTACATGATGGATTGTATATTTCTGTGGTGTAGATTTTCAGAATCAGAGCTCGGAATCTCCACAGTTCTCATTTTTCAGTCAAATGAGAACTGTGGAGTTTCCGAGCTCTGATTCTGAAGATCCTTTACATGTCAATTTCATGTTTATTCATATAATCCAAAAAATGGAGGTAGTTACCACTACCATAAGATCCTTTACATGTCAATTTCATGTTTATTCATATAATCCAAAAAATGGAGGTAGTTACCACTACCATAAGCACCTTGGTTGATCTACCTAGATCATATAGTCAATTGAATTGATTACCAAATCAACCACAACTTTGAATTGACTATTTATATTACAATTCCTAGTTGATTACTTATTTTATCCAATTGGTCAAATATGTTCCTCCGACGTCTCCGCCTACCTCAAAATCAACTTCTTCTTGAATAAGGGAAGACATGGAAGTAAAAAATCTTACAAAAATGGTTATAGTTGTGGTTTGTTAACTTGAATGCTATTGGTCTTGTCTATATTGGTAACTTCTGAGCACTAATTAACAAAAGGACTAGGGTTGAAGAAAGAAAAATATGGTCAAGGAGTAGGCTTGGTTTTTCCACATTTTACTAAGGTAGTTTTTCTATTGCATTAGTATAGATCTTATAAATATTAAGAGTGTTTCTATTTAGTCATTATTCAAACTCTCATCATTCTTCTAATGTCTATTTTGCTGCTATGTTATCATGTTTAATTTCTCCTAGGAGGGTCATATTTTCTTGAATGGAGGCATATGTATTTCTATTAGGTTTAGTTAAATATTGTTTATCATATAACCCAAATATGAGGGATTACCTTCATTGTTTCCATTTATGTCAATTGTCCCTCCTAACCACCACCACTCCAGTACTTGTAGGTCCACTTCAACCTTTGTCTCTTGAATAGGTTAGGTACCTAGTATCTCAACTCCTTGCATCTATTGTAAAATTCCTTTGATTACCTAACTTCAAAATCAGGCCTCGGTTATCCTTTTATATCCAACTAATCAAATCGTTTATCAAGTATTGTAGGTAGTTGATTGAATTATCTATTGTATCTATTATCACTTAGAGAAAAACCTGGCTGCGGGAAAAACTCTAGGTAACCTCTAACCAATATTTTTAATAGAAAGCTAGCCCTTTCAATTCGAACAAGGATCCCTTCTATAACTCAGTCAAGTCCGACTGTTTATGTACTTAGCATATCAACTATATTTGATTGGATTTAAATAAAATTGGTTTGGGAAATATAGGAAAAACCATTGGGCATGGAATCTGTCTAACAACAAGTTACTGCTTACAGACTATATGAACAAAATACATAGGCAAGGTAGCAAAAAATTTCTTCGGCGATTCCTCATTTAGCTATGACAAAAGAAAATATAAATAAATATTGAAAACAAATCAACTAGTGAATTCTGTGAAATATATCTAAGTAAAAAACATATAACAATTCAGAAATTATAAATATGAGCTAATAAACATAATTCAAATTTGATAACTCAATTTCCAAAACGTAGAAGACATATGGATTAGATTGTGAAACAAAAGGAATGACATGCACTAGAAAATAGATAACAAACCCATCACACAAGAATCTATGTAAATCTGAGCAAATAACACTGATTACAATAATTCATATTTATGCCAAAAGTATACACACTGTACCAAGGTTTAGCAAGAAGTTTCCAACCTTTTTTCATTCTATAAAACTTTTCTTTATAATAAATACTACAACTTACACCCTGTTTCTAGAATATTATTAATTACAAATTTCTAAAAATAACAGTGTCTATGTAAATACATGCATATAAACATCTTTCCAAGCCTATCTGTATATAAAGACCACGCTGTTGTTGAAGCTAAGGATTCCCAAGTTGAATTTGATGAGGTGGTATCCAAGTCAAAGTTGAATAGTTTTTTTCTAAAAATAGAAAAGATTAATTCTGACGAATTCCTGAAAAATAGGCTTCAAAGATTAATTCAACATCTCAAACCGCGACACCTGTGTAAAAACTTAGAGAGGTTTTTGTAGTTGGGTCCATTTTAGACAAAAAGCCTCTTTCATATTTGGAAAATACATTTCCATATTCTTGAAAACTGTACCCAAAGTTACTACCTTTTACATGAAAAAACAGAGTAAAACTGAGTTTTTTGCTGACATATGCTTAGTCATCGCCCTTTTGATAGATGATTCTTCATCTGCTAATGTTTGCTTTATCAGTGGATTATTTGGACAAAAAAAATTGAATTTTTCCTTTTGGCTCTAATACCCTGAATGTCAGCGCATTTTTTAAAATTTCAAAAATAAAATAATGCTAACACTCCCGTTGTCAACGGTTTTAACCCTGTTTATGACAAATTCGCACTGACACTCCTGTTGTCAGTGCTTTAAAAAGTATAGACTAAAAATGTGATAAAAACTGGATCCATGGGTATGCTGTTGATCATGGATGGAAGCAAGAAACCCATAGACCAGAAGCCTATTTATTACAATAAGTTTTCTTGAAGAAACACTTTTAACTAACTTTATTCAATAAGAAAATCATCTCTCAAAATTAGTCTTTACAAACGTTTTTGGGAACTGAAAAATAAAATAGCTAAGGAAAAACAAATTTATTTTTTGATAACCATTTATCAGAACCTTAGGGCCTTCTCCTCAGGCTTCAAGTCCTTCAAAATGTTTATCCACACCTCCAAGTTTTAAAATAACATGGATATATACAATTAAACAGTGGAATGTTGTCCTTCCTGTGAGGAAACAAAGAACTCATGGCTCAAGTGTCTAATCCATTGGGCTGATCCCAATATATGAAACCTGCTCATTCTGAGACCTGTGAATATCTCCAACTGAAACCGAGCTATAACCCAAACTGAATCTTGTGCAACTGAAAACAATCTACAAACTGAAAATTAAATGCTGAAAACCGTCACTACTGAAAAACCAAACTGAAATTCATACTTGCCCCAACAAGATTATTACACACAATCCTAATTTAAACTGCTTAATAACTTTGATATCAAGTGACTCAAAAATGCCAATATATCTAATCAAGTAGCTTCTTGAATAATGTAGCTCATTGACTGTGTTTCAACAAAGAAAAAACTGTAAAATATAAAGACAATGGAAACTGATAATGGAACTAGTTTCACAATGAAAATATGACAAAGAATGTAGTCTGAAAAATTCCTCCATATAAATAAATACAAGATCTAATGCCATCATAAAAACCACATCTTGTTTGATGATCTAATTGTTCCTTTTGCTTTAGCTGTGAATTGTTAGGCTCATGAATAAAGTCATAATATTTTCCATTCTAAAAATCAAGGGGAAGCAATATATCTTTTTGCTTTTGTTGAAATGAAACTTCAAAAGAAAGATCCCGAAATGGAAAAATATGGGGTAAATTATGATATTCTAAAGCTTTAATCTTGATTTCAATGTCATTGGCCAACTCTTCTAAAAAATAAATTTTATCTTTCGAGCTACATTTGCATGACTTTAATTAAGAAGACAAAAATGAAGAAATTTTTTCATCCACTTCATCATTAGTGTACATATCATTCCATTCTTCAAAACCTTGAATGGAAACAAGGTCTCCCAAAAATTCTGTTTTCTCCATCCATGTTTCCAAAAATACGAGTCTGCAAAACACTGAAAAAGATCTTATATTTTTTGCAGGTAGACTTTCAACCCAACTTCTGCACTTTCCTTGGAATGAATCATAAAAATGTCTAATAAAGACATCTTCATATTTGACTATAAGAATATTAGTAAAGTCATGAAAATTCAAAATATGCTTCAAAGTCAAGCTCAAATCCTCTCCACTAAATTTTGGACCGTTCCTAAAAAAATATTCATCCTTGGGTAAAGGATTAGGGAAACCACGTGTTTTTGAAAAGTCCAAACATATATACCTTGAAAATATTGTAGCAACATCTAAGTCCTTCATTAGTGTAGTGGAGTCACCAATGAATTTTTTGAGCTATAGATCCTTTTAATAGTGGAGTCACCATGAATGTTCTGAACCTTTAGATTCCTTTTAAAATGGAGTCGTTAGAGCAAAATATTGCAGCCAAACTGATATTCAAATCCCAGTTTTCTCTGAGAGATTTAATTTAAAGAATGAAGTTGTTCGGGGAGAATGTATCTTTCGTTCCGTGACAACAGTGCAAAAATTTTATAACTTAGAGAAAACCCTAACTGTGGGAAAAAATATAAGGTAACCTATAACCAATTTTTAATAGAAAGGTATCCATTTCAATTTGAAGGGGGATCCCTTCTATAACTCAGTCAAGTCTGATTGGTTATGTACTTAACACATCGACTATATCTGATTGGATTTAAACAAAATTGGTCTGGAAAGTACAATAAAAACCATTGGGCATGGAGTTTGTTTGACAAAAAGTTACTCCTTATAGGCTATATAAACAAAACATAAAGGCAAGGTAGCAACACCTTCCTTAGATAATTCCTCATAACTATGACAGAATCAGATAGAAATGAATACCAAAAACATAACAACTAGTGAATTCCATGAAATAAGTAGAAAACATATAACAATTTGGAAATTCTAATATGAGCCGATAAACATAATTTGGATTTAATAATTCACTTTCCAAAACGTAGAAGACATATGGATCAATCTGTGAAACAAAAGGAATGGCATGCACTAGAAAACAAACAGGAAACCCATCACATAAGAATCTCTGTAAATTTGAGAAAATATCACCAATCATAGTAATTTATATTTATGCCAAAATTATACACACTGTACCAAGGTTCTGAAAGAAGTTTCCAACTTTTTTTCATTCTATAGAACTTGTCTTTATAGGAAAGACTACAACTTACGACCTTTTTTCTAGCATATTATTAATTACATATTTCTAAAAATAACCACGTATTTGTAAATACATGCATATAAACATATTTCTAGGCCTATATGTATCTAAATTTCATGTTGTTGTTGAAGCTAAGGATTCCCAAGTTGAATTTGACGAGGTGGCATCCAAGTCAAAGTTGATTAAGCATTTTTCTAAAAATAGAAAAGAATAATTCTAGCGAATTCCTAAAAAATAGGCTTGAAATATAAATTCAAATCTCTCAAATCGTGAAACTTGTGTAAATACTAAGAGAGTTTTTTGTTAAATTTTCCATTTTAAACAAAAAACACTTCTATATTTGGAAAATTCGTTTCCAGCTGCTTGGAAACCGTGCCTGAAGTTACAAAACTACTTAGTCAACACGCATTTGATAGACGATTGTTCATTTGCTAACATGTGCTTTACTAGTGAATTATTTGGACATAAAAAAATTTGAATTTTTCCTTTTGGTGCCGATACCCTTAATGTCAGTGCATTTTTAAAAATTTCAAAAATAAAATAATGATGACACTTCGTTGTCAACACTTTTAACCCTATTTATTAAATATTTGCGCTCGCACTCCCATTGTCAGCACTTTAAAAAATATAGACTAAAAATGTGATAACAATATCAATGAAGGAAACCCCTAGTTTTTTCTTAGCTTTTATGTTACAATGTTTCCAAGCCCTTTCCTCTACTTTTCATTTCTTCATCTTTCTAGTTGACCCAATTCATAATTTGTTCCTTTATTTGCTCATTTCGTTATACAATTATTGGATTTCTAGTTTGAACACATTTATAGGTCAAAATCCACCACTAATTTCCCATCTTGTTTTCCATGCAACTTGAATGTGCTGAAGATCTTAGTCCTTTTGTCCTCCTCCTCTTTGACTAGTTTGCTACCCTTTTTTTGTCTTTCTCCTTCTATCTTACAATTGACCCTGTTGGTGTTGTATCCCATTAGGTTGTTCACTATTGGGATTCATATGATATGTTATTGAGTTAATTTAGTTTGTTGCAATGTGGATCCTTGAGGTACTTGTGTTTCTTTACTTCAGATCCTTTCTTTTCCTCAACTGACCGAGGCTTGCTACTATTGCTTGATTGAATTTTCCTACTCGTTTTCTTTCTCATCATTGTTCTATTGTTCTTGTTGGTTATGCATATCTCCTATATTTTCATTATCTTTATTACCTACACCTCCTCCATCTAGATTATACTAACTAACAACACATAAGATTTATTGCATTGTAGGGATTGACATTGTTGGACTTGGATCTCTAGTAATGTCAATTGGGTATTTAGTCACTTTTGCTCCTAAGTTGCTAGCTTTTAGCTTGGATGAGGACTTAATTGTGATCATGGGAACTTTAGTTTTTTTTTTTTCATTACTTCCATCATTGTTTGCTCCTCTTCTTGCACCTCTTGTTGTTGCTTCCTTTCCATTTCTATTTGCAATTGCTTCTTAATGATACTTTTATTTTTTTAAGGCTGAAATAATTACTTTCTTATCCTTTTGAAAACATCATTATAATCTTGGTCAACATAGAATTTGATAATCTATTTTATTTTCCCCATTTGTTCCCTTGTCATTTTCCCTTTCCTACCATCAAAGTTTATTAATATTTGTTTTTTCTACCAATACCAATTTATTCTTTAGTCAGGGTTTGAAAAACCGAGCTCATCCAACATTATCATTTAATTGTTTTGAAACTGTACAAAAATTTCATAAACTTTTGGGTAAAATTTAACTTCCTATAAATAACACACCATAGTTAAGTCAAGTTCTAGCCAATGAGTGCAAAGGGCACCAACTTTATTCAATGAAATTTTGTGGAACTAGCCATTTATTGCATGCAAATTATAAATTCTTCAACCATGTTGAGAGCATGTATTGAGGTGTATAGTCATTTGTATTACCCTTGCAACATTATGTAAAGCAATAAAAAATACACATGGTCAATGTGTTGAGTAAAGTAAACATAAATTTCCAAATTGGACAAATCTTGGACATAGAAATAAATATAAGTATGGTCAGGTATCTTATGACCTTAGTTACCTCCTGAAATGATTTGCAATTGGTTTTCAAAATATTTTCTAAAATTTGCATTCCTTGATTGCGTGGTAAGTTTCCTCCAACATATTCAAAATGGAATTTGTTTCCTAGCAAGATCTAGTCAAGTAGAGAGCTACAAAGATTCAATTCCACTTTAACTGTTCCTCTTTAACATCACTCATGACCAAACCTTTTGTATGTTTGACATTAGTGGTCTTTGTAAAATTCTTAATCCACTCTAGGGGTTTAGTTGTTTTGGGACTACTTCCTCTTGTAATGGGAAGTCTCATAATCTATTGAACCAATTGAGACTGTTTCTGATTGGCTCATCTAACCAAATTTTCCTTTGTGATACTAATTGATAATAAATTTCCCCACTTCTTATTTATCCCTTGAAATCATGTTAGTTGGGGAGTACTAAAATGTAACCACATCTTTGATTTCAAGAACATGAGTGTTTCATCTCTTGATTTTCTTCCAACTACTATCCGTTTCCTATAATTATACCAGTGGTGGTCCTAGTTGATTTGTTTCACCTTAGCAGATGTTATCCATTGCATCTTGATGTCGATATAACACTAGTTTCTTGTGGAACCTCTTTTTAGTTCTAGGTTTTATTTTTCTTGATCTATAAGTTGCTGACATTGTTGGAACTATGCCTCTCATATTTGGTGGCATGTTTTCACTTAGGTCACCTACTTACTTTAAAGTCTTCCATGCTTAATTAATCTTCACTTTTTAAATTTTTAACCTTATTCTTCTCCAACAATTCTCCTTTGAATGATTTCTCGTGCCATTTATTTCTATTTATCATTGATCTTGTCATATTTGTACTTGTTATTCACATGAGCCTATATTTGACAATGTAGTTCATTAATGTTGTGTACTAACTATGGCCAATGTCAAAATTGAAATTTTTTTTAGTGTAGCCAATTGATTTTTGTTCCTTTTTCTCCTTATGTTTTGTTGAGTATTATTCATCTTTTTATCTCTTTTACTTATTGAGCAATTGCTTCATTCCAAGTCAACTATCATTTTTCTTCGATATTTCTTCATTATTTTAGCTTTTGATAGAATCATATACTTGTCTTTCCTTATGATTATTCTCATCCATCAAAATTTGCATTCATTTTCACATTTTTCAATATCTCCATAAGACCCATAAGGTGTTTTTCAATTTTCTCCTTTTCTGCCACTTTCATCTTTTCGTGCCATATCCCAATCAACAATCATGATCTTTGTATGAACTTTTTCCTATTGAAAACCGATTTTCCCAACTTATCCTTATCATCTTCTTTATTCAATTTATTTATGTCTGTAGAAATTTCAACCCCCATTTCGGTTATTAGTTTTCCTTATCACTCCATGCATATAGTTTTAAATCCAAGCATGATATAAATACTAAAATATGGAAATGAATTTTTTTTTTGAAAACACAAATTTGGAGATTTAACAACTGCTGGAAAATGCAAAAATAAAACATAGAAAAATATGACAGCCACACACAGAAAACAACACAGTGATTTTTGGTCAATTTGACCCTGGAAAAACCCCCTTTAACTCTTGGGGAAAACCAGTTGGAGAGCTCTTCTTTATTTCTGAAGATTATTTTACAGAGAAACTGAAAAAAATAGTAAAAATTCCAGCAACCACAAATATAGACTTATCTCGATTTTCGTGTTTGAACTATGCCTTGGAAAATGTGGCAATCAGCAAACAGTCAAAACAAAAATTTTACAACAATAAATGACAACATTAAATGTTGTACGACTGCCTCAAAAAACGTGTCAGAATAGGCTGTACAGAACTGTACTGACTGTATGGATTTGTACAACAGTCCTCCTCCTTGAAATCTGTGCCCATAATATGCCTCAAAAAATGTATTGAATCTACTGTCCCTTTTCTCGAAATATGTGCTAAAATTTAAGTTATACTTCTCCTTGGTTTTTGTGCTCAAAATTTGTGTTGAAGCTATTGTCCCTCTTCCTTGATTTTCGTGCCTTCTGTCCTTGGAAATCGTGCCTCTCTCCTTCTGTACGGATTCTATCTTGGGATTTGTGCCAATAATGTTGTTGTATGGATTTGTTGAAGTCTTCGTGCTGTCCTCCTTCAACTTTTCACTGCTCAGAATTTTTCTCCCTTTCTCTCTCTTCTCTTCTCTCAATAGCTGATGAAAGACTAAACTGATCTTTTCCTCTTCTCCTCTCCTTTTACCCTAAATGACCTTTTGGGTAATCCTAAGATCTAATGGCTGAGATTCATTTAGATCTAGGGATGAGAATAAATGTGCATTTAATTCTCACTTTCTATTTTTTAACTCACCCACTTAAATGTAAACCCACTTAACCTTTTATTTTCATAGTCACTTTTTCACTTTCTAATTTTTCATTGACATTAATAAAGTCACTTTAAAATTACAATGTAACTTTACCACTTATGAATTCACTTTAAAATTAGATTTGACTTTACCACTTATAAAGTCACTTTAGGAGAAAAGTACAATTAAATTTGGACACTTTTCCCTAGGTCAAAGGTCAAAGCCTTAGGGAACCACTTGTCCTCCGGTACCCAAATTTTAACAATGTCAAGAATTTTCATGTTAGATCACCTTATTTTAAGAAAGCTCCTGCATAGTGGCACCATAGTTTCAACATTGGACTTCTTTATTTATTTCAAATTATTTTTTCCAAGAATTTTCCTACTAGCAAGATGGTTTTCAGAGAGAATCATTCTTAGTTATTACACCAAATGTTTTCACCATTGAGCTTCTTTTTCTTTCAATCGTTAAGGATGATACCTCTTCAACCTATTAGAATTGACTACCTTGTGAAGGAGTTTTCCATGGAGTGTTATGAGTTGCACGACTCCATTTATCTTTATTACTTCAATTACATAAGGGCTAAACTAGGCTATTTTTTATTTCCTTGTCTTTCCCTTAAATACACTATCATATATATGTACAAGGCCTCCAATTTCAATATATTTTTTCCTTAAATTTCTGTTATATGAAGCCTTTTGTTATTATTTCTAGACTCTTGATTATGAAGATATATCATTCATTCTTGCTCTAATTTATTTAAAGTTGGAGTTTAATGAGTTGACCAATGGTGTTGAATTATTTGACCTCTTATATGTAGCTATGAATGCCTAGAGAACAATTTTTACCTTGTCATTCTAGTCATCTTTGTCAAAATTTCACATTTTGGTGAGTCCTTTAGATAGGGTCTTGTTAAATGATCCATTGTTCCATTGGATTTTGGGTGATAAAGGGAAATCCTTTTATGCTTGATGAATAATTTTGTCATCATTGTGTCTATGGTGCATTTATCATATGGGTCCCATGATCAATTATTAGTGTAAGTGGACAACCAAATCTAGTGATGATTCTCTCATAAGTAAATTTGACTACTACGTTCCTAGTACAAATGTTGACTGGAGTCTATCTTTGACAAATTTTCATGGTGTTTTATTGCTATGATAAAATTCTTGTTATCCCTCATCTCTAAGGGAAAGGTCCCATAAAGTCAATGGTCCAAATATCAAATTAGAGACTTACATTGATCTACTACAAAGGAATCTCATCTTTCTTTAGTGTTTGGCCTATCCCTTTAACACTTGTCATGCTTATTATTTTTTATTTTTCGATCCTTGTTCAATGTGGGCCACTATACTCCATCTTGAAATTTTTTCTAGTTGTAGTATCTACATAATAATGGCCACTTGTGAGACCACAATGTGTATCCTTGATCATGCTTTACCTTTTATATTATAAAGAACATCTCCTAAGTACATCATTTGGCCTAATCATATATAAACATACATTTACCAATGCATAAGGTGTAGCTTTCATGTAAAGTGCTTTCTTCTTTTTCTTTTGTAGTTCCTTATGAGCCTTTCCTTCCCATAAAGACTAGACAATTTATACAAGTTCCTTAGGGGAAACTTTGACTTTAAATAAGTGTGCATATGGAAGATCATATTCTATCCTCATGGGTTCTTCTCTTGTTTCTACTTTTGATAGATGATGATATCCTAAATTGGATTTTCCAGGTTTGACTATCATTTGTATAAAATTCTTGAAATGGTGACATTCATGGTGAAAATTCTTCCTTGATGAATTGGAATATTAATTAGGTATTTGAATGCTTGCTAACTTATATAAAAAAACATATGGGTTTTCTAGTAAATAATGTCCAAATTTTTGCATGGAAAATATTATTCCAATCCATTCCCTTTCTATGGTTAAATAATTTATTTAAATTTAATTTAGATTTGGAATAGTATATGCATTCAAATGGTTCACTTATTTTTCATTAGGTTGCACCAAAAGAACCCCTCCTGCTATATTAGGTAAATTAACATGCATAGGTGGAAATTATTGGTCTAGTTAAGATTCTAAATATTGGTGCTTTGATTAACTTCATTTTTAGTGTTTCAAATGACTCACTTGATTATGTGTTATAACATTACTTTCCATCCTAAGAGTCAACTTGAGGAACCTACCTTTGTCACCATGTTGGAACATTATTTTTCTACTCTAGAAAGGTGAAATTGAGCAAATAATCACTACTTGTCCATTGAAAAAAAGAAACACATCACTCATTATAGACTTGTAAGGAGCGATGATTGTCTAATACTCTCTTACAAAAGGAGATTATTTTTATATTATTCTAGGCTTTCTCATTTTCGAGGAGATTAGTTTGAGAAGGTTTGAATTTCCTTGTTTAATGGCCTAGGAATTTGTACTAGACTCTAAATTCATTAGCACCTAGGGTCTAGATTCATCCTCTCATCTCCTAATGAAGTTTGCATAATGAGGCCATACCTAATGAAGAAGAGAGAAAAAAAATTCTGACTACATGATGTTAAAAATTATGAAAGAGAACTTCGTGGTCATAAGATTTCCCCGCGTATGATTGTAAGCCAAGGAGGAGTTGGAATAAAGGAGCCACAATTGGTCATCATGAACTCAAAATAAAATATATTTTCATTCTTCCATTTCAATATAGATTTCATTCTTTCCTCCCCAAATCATATTGTTCATTACATGCTTTATTTTGATGTATATTGTCTTCAATAATCTAGTGTAGATATGATAAATCTCTAACCTAATATTTCCTAAGAAAGGTGGATTTGGGTATTTTATTGTCTTGCTTTTGCAAGATACATGTGCTTGGAGTGGAAGCAAGATATTAAAGAGTTGGAGAGATATTTTATAACAACACCAATAAATATCACCTATAGACTTCAAGGATTAGGTACAACATCTTCTCACCTTCTATAATTTCATGTATGTCAAAGAGTCTGAGAGATTAGATCTAGGGGGAAGTGTAAGAACGATTTGTAATTTTTTCAATATAGATCAAAGGGAAAATATGTGGTAACATTCACCTAGAAATAGGAGGATTTGTTTGAAAATTGAAGTGGTGATTTCATTGGGGAGAGATATTTTGATTTTTTCTCATTTATACATTTTTTTTGGTTTTGTTTTATTCTTTTAGCATTATTTGGTTTATTGTATTTTTCCAACGCTATTTGAGTCATCAAACTCTTTAATCTATAAAATCCTATCCAGATAAGAAAGAAAATAATGTGTTCTCCATTCATCCCTCCTCATAGTCATGGGAATAATTCATCACTCCTTACCAGTGTACAAGGAGCAATCATTGCCTTTTACTCAAAGAGATAAAGCGATGATACCTATAGACATCAATTTCTAAGTTTTTCTTTAATTTATCTCTCTATTTGGTTTCTCATTGGATCCAAAAGTATATTGAGGACTTGGTATTTCTATTTTTATCCTAGGAACAATCTCTTCTTCTTATATCTAACTATATGTTATGTATTAGAGTCTATTTTGGGTGTGCCTTTGAGGTACATCTTACCTATTTGATTCCTTGTATTTGTTGCTTGGTGTGTGGTGACACAAGCATAGTCTTGGGTCTTCCTTATCTGCATTGGATGAAGAATTAGTACTAGTTTCATTATCATTAATTGGAAATTAGAAAAGATTGATAGATTGGCTAGATATATTTCAAGGTTTGGATGTTTCTTCTTTATAGAGAGATTGGAGCTTTGTCCCATTGATGCTACAATTGTTCTGTAGCCATAAAATATTATTTTCTTGCTTTGTGTGTGTGTCTCATTTACTTTTGTCTTAGATGATAATTGACATATCTATGCAAAAAAAAGCTTTAAGCTACAAAGTGTTTGTTTCCCAAAAGGTTTCATTGTAATTTTTTGAGCGTGCTTGTTTAGATTGGAATTGCTAAATTTTTTTTTTTTTTATAGTGTTTATTGTGAGTGTGAGAAGTTTTAAATGTATTATTTATTAAAATGGAAAATATCTCTCTTCCTTTCACTGCTTAGAGCTCGTTGAAATAAAAAATTACATTTTCCATTCATAGCTGGATATATTTGGATTGTGAAGAGTCATTGAACATCATAATGTTTCACTCCATACCTTTTGAGTAAAAATAACCTAAAATAAACTCTTAATTAAAATGAATTAGACATTTTTCATTTATAGAAAAATGCCATTAGCTAGGATTTAGGGCCTTCGATTAGAATTGGAGAGGAAAATATCTAAGGCCACAAAAGATAAAATAGAAGTAACTAGAGAGTGTGAATTATAATAATCAAATAGAATGCTTACCTAAAATATCCTATAACACAACACTCAAGAACAAGGCCACATTGGAGGCATGTGGTGTGATATCTCAATTCAATTTGTTTATGGTGTCCATTGGACTATTATGCATATAGGGGATTGCACTCAATAGTTCATAAGGAACTTATTAATACCTACACTCTTCCCATCATGTTATATTATTCAATGCATTATGGTGACATATGACCACTTTTATTTTCATACTAGACATTCCCTACCATTTGAGATCATCTCTATTTTTATATTTTTTCCAATTTTAATGTCTATTTTTAGCAGGGTTGCCACCTAGGAGGACATGTAGCATTGATTGGACTATAATTTGATGATGAAATCATTGTTTCTACTCCATTAATTCATACTAACTCATGCATAGGAATTCCTAGAGTGAGCATGTACTTCCTTTCTTAAATTTAGCAATGACCACCTAACTCCACTCACCTACCACATATTAGTTGGCTTTCAGTTCTATTTCCATAGCTTTACATGGTAGTTATTACATTTGAGAGATATTACATTAGTTATAATTTTTTTTAACTCTAGTTACTTCCTATTAACTCTTGTCATTAGATTTTTTCCAATTTAGGGTTTCCAAGTCTATTTTCGACTCACTAGTTAAGTAGGATAAATGCTTTTCTAGTAAACTAAGTGCATGAACTAGGAACCTAGACATAATTAAAAATGGTTCTTCCTCCTAGAGAGTCTATATATTGTATTCATGTGAAAAAATAATGATATACCATATTCTCATATCATATCTCTTGTTTAATTTGAATTGCCTCCTTGGTCACTTAGTCAATTTTCTAAGCAATTATTCTCTCTCTTCTCTTTTATTTGTAGTAGCTAGTCTAATATTTTTTCACACATAGATATTGAGATTGTGATTATTATTATAGATGGTATCAAATATGAGGTATATTTTTAATGCATATTAATATTTGATTGCATATTTTACAAATTTTAACAACCCAAAGAGAATAGACTAGATATCAATAATCCTTGTTCCTTTCAACTACTTTGATTGGAAGCCTTAGATTTTGATGTTCTTGCAAAACAAGGGACTTTGTAGGATCACAATGGGGATATAAACTTCCTACATCAGCCATTAAGAAATCAAGATATTTCAACTTAATGGATGAAGACTCTGGGATTCTCTGTTTTTCAATATCCACTTATTTATATTTCATATAAATGAGTGTAAAGCTCCTAACGAAGTTTGGAGAATATTCAAGTATTTTCTTGGAAAGTAAGATTGGTGGAGGGGAAATGAACCTGAGAATGAGATAAGCGAAATGGATCCATTCAACTTCAGGACCCTACATTACTACTTATCCATATTCAAGATATTAACAACAATTGTAAAAGCTTGTGATATAGATAGGAAAGAGAAGTGGCTCGTCCTTTTGGTACTTTCTTAGCTAAGAACTAAATACTCTGTTTTTATCCCTTCTTTCCATACTACAAAAAATTATTTGGGTATAATTGGAATATTCCATTCTTGGTTAAGTTAATTTTGTTCTTAATACAAGAAAGATCCAACCTCATACTCATGGGGGTTCTTAAGTCTACCAAACCCCATGCACTTGTAGCATAGGAATCAAGAGAGACGATTGAGCAAAAGAACATGAACAAGAAGGAACCAAATAAAAAGAAAGAATACAAGAAAAAAATGTTATGGAGGGGTTATGGTATTTAAAATTCCATGGATATTCCATTGGACAATTCGCCATAATAAATCTAATAAAATTATGCTTAAAATCTAAAATCTACAAAATGAGGGTTTTATTTCTCCTTAGATTTCTAGATCTCTAAATTATGGTTTATTTTCATTGCATGCATATTATAATTATACAGAAAATGGAGAAAAATGAAATAAAACTTAGAAAAGACAAATTAACACAAGATATAAACTGGGAAACCCTTTTCAGAGAAAAAACATTTGGAAGGTGAGGCTTCTCTGCTCTCTTTCTCTAAATGGAAAAATGGATATAAAGTAGAAGGAAGTAAGACTTGTGGCACACAAGTTGCTACAATGCCAAAATCCCATTTTTTTCTCTCTCATATAATTTCAAGTACTCTACTCATATATGGAACAAAATTCACTTGAATAGAATTGAACCCCTTTTCCTCCTAGTGACCCCATTATACCAGAGCATGATAGCCTACTAGTAGATAGGTTTGGCTCCTTCAACTCTTAATTAGAGCTAAAATATTTATTATTCTAAAGTATTATTCATCATGATCACATGGATAGCTAATTTTCCATGAATAATGGGGGTTGATGTACCATCTTCTCGAATTATACTGGTGAAAACAAGAAGGTCAACTTCTAAGTGGCATAAATTTTACATATGGGCTCCAATAAAGGCGATTCTTGTGCCATTGGAAATATATCTATATGTAGAATGTGAAAAAATGGTGTGGAACTTAAAAGGAAAGGTACCACCACCCCCCCCCACAAAAAAAAATAAAAAAAATAAAAAAATCCATTTCATGCCTCAAACTATTTCTGGAAGCTTTTAGACCTCAATTTTCCAAAATTGGACTTGTTAGTAAAAAATGGTCCAGTGAGTTGATTCCTCCACTTTATCTATTATAAAAGCATTGATATGGATGAAATATGACATAATTATCCAATATGGGTCATTCCTCCAAATTTTGGGATGCTTTTGATCCCCAAAAGCCTCTATTAAGTGAGGTGAGAAAGTTTTTCCTCCACCTTTTCTCAACTGTACCATTTAGCCTTTCCTAGAGGTTGTCCTTTCAACACAATCTTCCAAAGGTCATGCTACCCCTATCTTGTAGTTCTGGACCTATTCTACAAAACCGTATCCTTTATCAACTCTACTTGAGCATTTGGTGCAAAATATTCTAAAAAGGTAGGACTTGTTCCTCTTCCTGATCTAGTATGGAAGGATCATATAGTTTCATATTCTCTACATTCCCCACCAAGTAAATGCACACGTATGGGGGTAAAATGAATCCATATATTATCTGCCATCGTTTCCAATATCTCAAAGGGACCATATAACAAAGCCTTTTTT
This sequence comes from Pinus albicaulis, assembly GCA_034641835.2. Taxonomy (NCBI): domain Eukaryota; kingdom Viridiplantae; phylum Streptophyta; class Pinopsida; order Pinales; family Pinaceae; genus Pinus; species Pinus albicaulis. Next base: position 438,960,300 of record CM076570.1, on the reverse strand, counting down.
TTTCGTATCATGTCCTTTTATTCTCTCCTTGTTTAATTGTAACCATATTTTGTCTCTCACCTTGAAGGAATTCTCTATTATATGTTGATCATGCTCGGCCTTGTATTTTTCCCATGAATTTTGCAGTATCTTGTGTACCTATAGATGGATTTTCTTGATCTCTTGAAAATTTTTTAGGCATCCCTTGTAAGATCCTTGCTGGCTCCTCCTTGTGACCATATGCAATATCCCAAGGTGAAGGTGGTACTAATCCAAAACATGTTTCAAATGGGGACTTAATAGTAGATGTGTGGACTGCTCTGTTATAAGAGTTTTGTATATATACTAGATTTTTGTCCCAAGTATTTAGATACTTCTAATTGTAACCCCTCAAATGATGCACATAATTTCTATTGATTACTTCTGTCACCAATTTATTTGAGGATGGAATACTATAGACCTCTTCAACTTTGTGTCAACATTCTCCCACATTGTAGTCCAAATTGCATTGAGAATTTTTTTGTCCTTGTATGAAATAATGTTCCTTGGAATCCCAAATTTCACCTAGACCTATCTAAATAGCAAGTTCACTGGTTCTTTCCCATTACTAGTTATTTTTCAGGGCATCATAATGATAAACTTGTCAGCTACCATGGATAGGTAGTCATGTCCCTTCCTGGTTGTTGGTAAACCTCCCAAAAATTCCATGGGAATGCTTTCCCAAGGATGAGTGGGTATAGGTAAGGGATGATATAGACCCTATTTCTTATTACTAGGATTGCTGGTACAAAAAAGCATGCATCTTCTTATGAACCTATCTACCTGTTCTTGCATCTTGGGCCAATATAAAAACCTATGCAAGTTGGCCATTGTCTTCCCTACACCAAAATTCCCTACACCTTGGAAGTGTGAGCCTCTCTAGTCAGCTATATTTGCTCACGTTTAGGAACACATAACTTATCCAAATTGTAGAGTAACTCACCTTGGATAGGGTAGTCAACTGTGTTGTCACCATTGTGCACATGGCTTTTTCTTTGTAACTATTAAAAAAATTTCTTCAAGTCCTCATCCTTTGAATATGCCTCTCTATATTCATCATGGATGAATGGTTCCATGTGCATTAAAGTTACCAATGTTGTGATATTTGATGTGGGTGTCCTTGAAAGAATGAAAACAAACTTTTTTGTGCTACCATTCTTACACTTGATTACTAAATGAAACTATTGTAAAAATCCCATCCACTTGTAATGCCTAATTTGTTGTACGTTACTTTAGGCCTACATTACTGTAGTGGTTGGTGGTCGGTGTGAATTACTATATATTTTCCCATCAGATAATGTTTTCACTTCTTAATATATAGCACTAGGGAATAGAGCTCCTTGTTGTAGATAGGGAAGTTAAAAAATTCCCCATCAAATACTTTAGAATTGTAGAATATAGGCCTTCCTTCATGCACCAAGACTGCTCCCATAACATACCCACTCACATTTGTATCCACTCTGAAGGGTTGCTGTAAGTTTGGTAATGCCAAAAATAGTTCTTAACTAATATTTTTCTTTAAATCCTGAAAGAACCTCTACCAACCCTTCCCCATTTGAAACTCTTGCCACTCATTGTTGTGGTGTGGAGTTATGCTGCTACTGCTGAAAATGAGGCTATGAATTTCCTTAGGTATTGTTTTCTCCCGATCAAACTTCTAATCCCAGGAAAATTAGTAGGAATAGGATACTTAATAAAGGTTTCCCTCTTGGAAGGATCCATCTTGAGTTCTCGTACACCTATCACATACCCCAAAGTCACCAAAGACTATTATGAAAATTCACACTTCTTGATATTTTATAGTGTTTGGTTCTTTTCTAATGTATCTAGCACTTGTGTCAAATGTGATATGTGCTCCTCCCAAATATAATTTTATACTTAGTATATCATCTAAACAAACAATAACAAATGAATCTATAAAAGCCACAACATATCATTCATTAACCTCATAAACATAGCTAGTTCATTGGATAATCCAAATGGAATGACTAACCACTCATACAAACCTTTCTTGGTTTTGAAGGTGGTATTTGAAGTATCTTCTTCTATGTACCTAACCTAGTGTTATCTATACTTTAATTCTAGCTTGATGAAGTATTTGGCTTGCTAAAATTGATACAGTAGATCATTTACCTTAGGTAGGGGGTACTTGTTCTTCAACGTAATTTTGTTTAACACTCTATAATCAATAAATATTCACCAAGTCCCATCCTTATTTGGCATAATGGTGATGGATGACCCACATGGCGAGGTACTTAGTCGAATGAAACCTTATTCTAGAAGCTACTGCAAATTTTCTTCACCCCACTTATTTCTATAAAAAATTACGTGTATATTCCTATGACATGATTTTCATTACCCAAAATTTTGTAATGTAGTTAAGAACATATAATGACAGGGTTCTAACATTGATGATATGATGTCAAACTCTGTTATATGATGTAATGTATATTTTTATTAATAAAAATGCTAGAGCCAGAAAAGGGGGACAACCAATAGATTATGATGACTTGAAAGGAAAATACTACCTTGAGTTAATAATTTCATTAATGTGATGGTTTGGAGATGAAGTGTTAAGGTGTGTTTATAACAATGAAAGAGAAAAGGCCATTGAGGAACTTTTTCTTTTTTCCTTTTTGTTCTAAGAATAACTCCATTATTATTCTCATACACTCATTTTTTCCTTCTCTCACTTAGAAATTCCTATTGGCATGAGAATTGGTGACATGTGTAATAGGAATTGAATGTGTTGTAGAGTTTTTTCCTTGGAATGGATGGCATTAAGGACTAGGATTTGTTCTGTTTGTGTGTGGAACAGAAAGCAATAAAGAAGGTACAACAAAGGGATTGCAGATCTTAGAGAAGGGGTTCCTTATGCTATGCAAAACTGCATTGTCATTTGTGAATGTCTATGAGCTTGGTCAAAGAATGGAAGGGCCAAACACTGAAATTATTTCCTATGTGTAGAGGAGAGTGGAATTCACTTTTTGTGTTAAATATAGTCTGGAAAATATGCGCTAAATCCTTGAGTTTAGTTTTTCCCTAAGGCATCAAGATATAGCTCGGGGGTGGATAGCTATGGGAAATATTGTAGCATAATTGAGCCTATGGTTGGGTGGAGAGTGGATCACCCTTATTCAGTTATAGATTACAAAATATTTGAATCAAGATAAGTGTTAGGGCCCTATATTACTAGTGTAGCCCCTTATTGTTGTTATTGTAGCCCCCTTATTGTTATTGTTGTACCCATGTAGTCCCCATATTTTTATTTTTGTGTCCCATAATAGCCCACTATTGTTATTGTTGTGCCCTTACATTATTATTTTTCGGTCGGCTAGGATTATATTGTGACCCCATGGACTTCTATATATATAAAGGAGGTTTTGTCATTTATATCATCCAATAATTGTTCATTTATGTAATGTAAAGGAGGTTTCCCCCTCGAAGAGGATGATTTCTAAGGCATTGATCTATCTTTTATTCTATTTTGTGAGCTGGTTTCATAACATTTGGTATCAATTCTTTGGATTCTAGGGTTTCCTTGCTTCAAACAGGTCATCGTGACATTTTTTCTATTATGTTTTTACTACGAAGGTTTAGAAGCTAAAAAAAACCCATTTGTGCTGACATCTAGAGGAAATTCGGGGAAATTTTTTAGATCTTGGTTCACAATATTTTCGGAGATATGATCTGTGGAAGTTAGGGTTTTTGCAGGCTCCCAAATTTCGTATAAAAGAGGTGACCTTGGGAAAATGGTCATCACTCTCTCTTTGAGCATCAGATTCAAATTTTGTAAAAAGTAGAGGAAATTACATGAATTGTAGTTTCTTTTTTATCGATTTTAGAGCCAAAGGAGAAAACAGTGACACGTGGCATGCCGTACAAGTTTGGTCTACTGAACCAGTTCATAATTAGGTCATTGTGGGAGATAGGGCATAACGTTGCCTTGAAGAATCCAAATCAGGTCGGACCTATGGAATTGGAAAGAATATTAAGAGGGCTACTAAAGGACAGAAGATAAAATCTTGGGGATCCGAAATTACAGAGATACATCAGTTTCAATATCGAGCTCCTCAAACGCAAGAAAAATGTGTGTATTTTTTTTTAAATTGCATAAGTCGTGTTTGAAAAGTCAGTTTGAAGTGATTCCAAGGGCATATTGAAGCATATATATCAGTATTGAGTTCTAAAATTTCCCTTAAAAATAATTCAACACCTATTAAGCCTTGAGAAGGCTCTACTATGAATCATGAAGAGGAAGAATTGCAACATGATATATCAAAATTACAAGACCAAGTGCAAAAAATTTTGCTCTCGCAAAGAGTAACAAAAAATGAAATGGAAGCTAAGAAGGATGGTTTTAAGAAAGGCATGGAAACTAAGATGGATGTTTTGAAGAAATGCGTGGAAGCTAAGGTGGATGGTTTAAAGAATGGCATGGAAGCTAATATGGATGACGTGGAAGCTAGTATGGATGACGTGGAAGCTAAGATGGATGGTTGGAAGAAAGGCGTGGAAGATAATATGGATGGTTTGAAGAAAGGCATGGAAGCTAAGATGGATGATTTGAATAATGACACAGAAGCTAATATGGATGGTGTGGAAGCTAAGATGGACGGTATAGAAGGAAACATGGAATATTTGAAGAAAGAAATGGAAGATTTGAAGGAAGGTTTGGAAAAGTTGCTACAAGAAAAGCTTCCTAATGGAAAAAAGGTAGTAGAAGAAACTCATGATGAGAACAAAAGAAATGTTAATCATGATTTCATAGACTCTAATGTTGGATTTAAGACAAAAAATTTTCCAAATATAGATATGAGGAATTTTTATGGCAAGGATCCAATAACTCGGATAATACAAATGGAGCAATACTTTGAGCTCCATAATATGAAAAACAGAGAAGAGGTATGCATTGCAACTTTAGATTTAGAACAAAATCAGTTTGAATGGTATCAATGGCTTTGTTCTCGTAAACCACTAGTCACTTGGTCAATTTTTACAGAGGAAATGATAACACATGATTATGAGGATACAAATAGCAACACCTTCTTTACCCAATTGATAAATCTCAAACAAAAGGGTTCAATGATGGAGCACATTGGGGACTTCCAAAAATTTAATATAAGGTTAAATACTATTCCAGAGGAACAAAGGATTGATGTCTTCATAGGGACTCTAAAGGATAACATCCAACATGAGGTTCGCCTTTGGGAAACTGATACATTGGAGAAGGCATTCCTGTTGGAAAGAAACATTGAAATCAAAATTATGGCGACAAGGAAGCCTACCACTCAAAACTATAAATATGGAAGTGTTGCTACTCCTAGACTTCCGCAACCTACAAGGTTAACACCACAAAAATTGGAAGAAAAAAGAGAAAAATGGATTTGCTATAGTTGTGATAGAAAATATACTAAAGGTCATAAGTATGTTGAGAAGAAATTATTTTACATATACTTTGAAGAGTAGGAAGAAAAGGAACACAGAACTTCAAAAGAAGAGGATATACACGAGGAACCAACCCTAGAGGAAGAAGAAATGAATCTGACCATATCTTGTAATGCATTGGCAGGAATTACCGCTCCTCAAACTCTCAAGATAGAAGGACATATCAAGAAGAAAAATTAATAGTGCTTATTGATTCGGGTAGTACCCATGATTTTATTCATTGTAAGGTAGCCAAGGAATAGAATTGCATCCTATACCCAGTGCCAGAGTGTCAAGTGATGGTGGAAAATGGAGGAACTATAAATTTCTCTGGAAAGTGCCATAATATCAAGATAACCATGGGGGAATATGTATTGAATAGTCCAATTCTTTCCATTCCAATGGGTGGTGCTGATCTTGTACTACGAGTACAATGGTTACAATCTTTGGGGACAATAACTTTTAATTTTCAAGAAATTTTCTAAAATTATTTTTCAAAAGGAAAGGAAGTTGAATTATGGGGTATCACAGGGAAGCCAGGAAAGATAATAATCTCTAATTTCATGAAAAATATTTTGAAGAAAGAAAAACAAGGTGTCATTGCATGATTATTCTCAGTAAAAGTTCTAACTTCAAAATCATCTATTTCTCCAGATCTCCAAAAAGTCTTGGACAATCATTCCAAGGTGTTTGAAACTACCAAAGGACTCCCACCTATTCATGAACATGATCATGCTATTCATTTGATTCCAGGAAGTGTTCCTCCAAACACCAGGCCTTATAGATATATTTATGTCCAAAAGAGTGAAATTGAACATATGATTGCAAAAATGCTAGAGGCTGGTGTAATTCAACCTAGTCAAAGTTCTTTGTCTGCTCTAGTAGTATTGCCACACAAGAAGGATGGATCATGGCACATGTGTCTAGATTATAGGGAGATCAATAAGCTCACTATTAAATATAAATTTCCCATTCCCATGATTGATGAATTATTGGATGAATTACATGGATCGATTTATTTCACCAAGTTAGATCTCCGTTCAGGATATCATCAAATTAGAATGAAGATTGAAGACATTCTGAAAACAAGAGTTCGAACTCATGAGGGTCATTATGAATTTTTGGTCATGCCTTTTGGCCTTACCAATGCACCTTCTACATTTCAAGGGTTGATGAATTCCATTTTCAAACCCTTCATTAGAAAATTTGTGTTAGTATTTTTTGATGATATACTAATCTACAGTAGGTATTGGAAGGATCATGTTCAACATGTGGACATGGTGCTCAAACTATTGGAGGAGAAACAATTATATGAAAAAACTTCCAAATGTTTCTTTGGAGTACAAGAGGTGGAATATCTATGTCATATTGTATCTCAGGAGGGTTTTAAGGTAGACCCTAACAATATTAAAGCCATTAAGGAATGGAAAGTCCCCACAACCATAAAGCAGTTGAAAGGACTTCTTGGGTTAACAGGGTATTATCACAATTTTTTTAAGAATTATTGAAGAATAAAAATGCCTCTAACAACATTATTGAAGAAAGATGCATTTTCATGGACTCTTGAAGCAACTACGACCTTTGAACATATTAAAGAGGCAATGTGCCAAGCACCGGTCTTAGGTACGCCAAACTTCACAAAAACCTTTATTGTGGAATGTGATGCCTCAAGAAATGGAATTGGTGTTTTTTTAATGCAAGAAGGAAGACCCATTTCTTTTGAAAGCCGTCCAATCAAAGGAAAGTATTATAGAAAGCTATTTATGAGAAGGAAATTTTGGCAATACTACATGCACTAAAGAAATGTCGACCTTACCTAATGGGAAGTCACTTCAAGGTAAAAATTGATCATGATAGTCTTAAATACTTTTTGGAACAAAGACTATCTTCAGAAGAGAAGCAAAAATGGGTCACAAAGATGTTGGGTTATAACTTTGAAATCATCTACAAAAAAGGGAAGCTAAATGTTATTGCAGATGCACTCTCAAGAAAGGATGAGGATGTGGAAGAATTGCTTTGTGCCATTTCTATTATCCAACCAGATTGGATAACCGAAGAAGGGGATGAATGGAAGAATGATGAAATATGGACACTCATTCAAAAGTTGTAGAAATATCCTAGTACATTTGATACATTTAGTTGGAAAAATTATTCCTTATGGTACAAAGATTGCTTATATCTTTGTAGGAATTCCCAACTAAAAAAAAATATTCCTTTGGAATTTCACACCTCTCCCTTAGGAGGACACTTGGGGTTTTTAAAAAATTACCACAGGGTGAAGAAATATTTTTTTTGGGATGGCGTTAAATTTTATATTCAAAAGTTTGTGGCGGAATGTTTGGCTTGCCATCAAAATAAAGTTGAGACAATTAAGACCCTGGGTCTGCTACAACATTTATCCATTCCAAATCAACGTTGGGAGGAGGTTTCAATGGATTTTATCACATCTTTACCTAATTCTGAATGAAAGAGTGTCATCATAGTGGTAGTTGTTGGACTTAACAAGTATGCACACTTTTGTGCATTATCTCATCCATTTAAAGCAAGTACAATTGCTACTTCATTTATGGAAACAATTCAAAAGCTACATGGAAACCCAAAGATTATTGTAAGTGATAGAGATCCCATCTTCACTAGAAATTTTTGGACGGAATTATTTCTTGTTTGGGTACTCAACTAGCTCATAGCTCATCTTATCATCCTCAATCCGATGGGAAAAATGAGATAGTGAACAAATGTTTGGTAGGATATCTTCTTTGCTTTGTATATGATAAAAAAACGCAATGGTTCAATTGGTTACCTCTGGCTAAATGGTGGTATAACACTTCCTTCCTCACTGCAGCAAAAATGACCCCATTTATGGCACATTATGGATATCATCCATTGTCCATCACATCATATTTAAGAGATAATTATAAGGTTAAATAAGTGGATGATCACATCAAGCATCAAAAACAAGCTCTCCAACTCTTAAAGGATAACCTAAATTTGGCACATAATCGAATGAGACAATAGGCAGATCAACATCGTAGTGAGAGAAGTTTTGATGTAGGTGACCGTGTATTTTTATGGCTACAACCATACAAAAAAATTTCCCTCAAGCAATCTAAGAAGGATAATAAATTACCACCAATGTACTATCGTACTTACAAGGCGTTGCAAAACATTGGTACTATGTCATACAAATTGGAGCTTCCTGCATCTTCTCAAGTGTACCCAGTTTTCCATGTTTCATTCTTAATGAAGGTTATAGGTGACAAACTTCTAGTTCAAGCAATATTGCCATAACTTTATGAGGAAGGAAAAATCATATTAGAACCTAAAGAAGTCATGGAAATAAGAACGTGACAACTAAAAATCAATCAATTTCATAGTATCTGATCAAGTGGAAGAACCTACCCACTGAATATTCCACATGGGAGGATGCTAATTTTATAAAAAAGCATCCAAAACTACTCAAGCATTGAGAACAATTTTTTTTTGAAGGAGAGGGGCATGTTAGGGCCCTATATTACTAGTTTAGTCCATTATTGTTGTTAGTGCCCCTTATTTTTATTGTTGTACCCTTGTAGTCCCCATATTGTTACTATGGTGCCCCATAATAGCCCACTATTGTTATTGTTGTGCCCTTACATTATTATTGTTAGGTCGGCTAGGATCATATTTTGACCCCATGGAATCCTGTATATATAAAGGAGGTTTTGTCATTTGTATCATCCAAGAATTGTTCATTTATGTAATGTAAAGGAGTTTTCCCCCTCGAAGAGGCTGATTTCTAAGGCGTTGATCTATCTTTTCTTCTATTTTGTGAGATGGTTTCATAACAATAAGTATATGTTATGCATTAATATTTAAATAATATTTTTATCAAGTTTATATGTATATGCATTTACCCTTTAACAAATTTATCATGGTTGTAGATTTTTATACGTATTAAATTTTGTAGCAACGCTGGTTGAGGAATATACACTTCCTAAATTCTTATTCAAACAAGCCATGTAGGCATTTTTCCTATAAATTTTATTCAAGAAGGATCCAAAAGTTGAAAATAAGACCATAGTGAGGAGAAATCTCTCTAATACTCTAGTCCGTTTTTCAGACCTCGGGTCACAAAATTTTAGGAAATATGATTAGAGGAAGTTGTGCTTCCTAAATGCATGTTTAAACAATTCATGTTGGGATTTCTTCTATAAATTTTCTTCTAGGAGTTTCCATCACTTGAAACTTGTAGCATAGTGAGGGGAGATATCATTGATAATATGGTACAAATTTTACATCTTTGGTCATAATATTTTAGGATATATTATCATAGGAATTCGAGCTTCCTATATGCTCCTAAAATCATGCATGAAACATGTCATGTTGGCATTTCTGCTATAAATTTTCATTTGGGAGGTTCTAGAGGGTAAATCTGGGAACATAGTGAAATTCCCTTGTATGGATGAATTTTATCTCACCGGCTCTTTTAAATACTAATTTTCTCTTAAAAATAATAAAACATACTTCTTACTAGAACTGATCATTTTCTTAGCATGGTTGGCACTTACACAAAATTTTTGACTTGACTTTGTGTGCATCGATAGTGAAGGATTTTCCATCCTTGATGAGGTGGTACTGGTTGGATATTCACATGAATATTTCATAAAACATGTACATGTAGGGACTTATAAACACCTACATATATCAAGGGGAACTACATGTAGTTCCATTTTACTGATAAAATTAACATTAATACCAAATCAAATTTTGCACTATTTGGTTACCTTTATTTTTGCATCCTTATCTACCCTTCCCAATGGATATGGGCTTGGATGATCATGAAATTCCAATCCCAATTTTTTGACCAACTCTGCTGCAACGATATTTTCTTGTGATCTCGGTCAAATGGAGCATCAATATTTGTCTCCTTGACCTGTATATTTATATGGAAGAGTTTGGTGTTTTCATTTTGTCTTGTTGATAAAGGATACTCAAATTCACCTCCTTTTGCACTAATGTATAGATGGTATTCTCATCCATGTCAAAGCTTCTTTCCACCTAGTTGCTCAAGTTAGTGGCCATGAGACTCTTCTTATTAGTATCTTTCTTTTTGTTCTTCACTTTAAGCTCTAGATGCAACTTCTAGCACTTTCCTCTATATCACCAACAATGTTACAATGGTTACAATTGTTGTTTGGGTATTTGTAGTGGTTTTTTGTGGCTGTTATATTTTTGTCTTATATCCATTTCCACTTCTTCTTCCCCTCCTTACAAGTGTCTAGTTTCTCCTTCTGATTCGAACCACTTGATTTCCCTTTCTTTTGACCTATGTTCTCCAAGTACTTTGCAATTACACTAGCCTCATCCACTAATTTAGGTTTGAACATCATCACTTTATTCTATAGATGGCTATGTAGACCCCCCATATACTTAAGGATTTCATCTTATTTATTTATGGATATATTCAAAATTTCAACCATATATATAGATTTGGTTGTGTACACTATACACTTTGTCCCTATCTTTTCCTGAAGTAGTGCCACAAATCCACTAGTTATCTACATATATAATAAGGTAAAATTATGACTTTATGAGGGTTTGAAAATACTCCCACTTAGTCATTATAGGATCTCCCTCCAACATCAAGGTATCCATGTAGATTTCCCACTATTTCAAGGCATGACCTTGTAATTTCAACATAGAAAATAAAATATTATGTTCTTCCTCTACATGATGGATGATAAAATAAAATTATAATTGCTACAACCAATGATTTGGATTTATATCATTTTTCTCACCTTGATATGGCTTGGTGTAGACCTTCACTTCCATTTTGATAAGGGATTGGAAATGGTTCATGACACTCAAATTGGATTTATCCTTTTTGGGTTCTTTCTTAGATTCCCTCTTTTGTTCTCCCCAATTTTCTGATTTCCCCTACAATCTGAGCTTTGTGATAGAACCTCCATATTATTTGAATAACCTAAGCTTGTTGATTAGGGTCGCTGTGAGGAGGCTCATATTACGATTTATATTTGTAACTTGTGCTTCCAACCACAAAAACCTCTATTATAAGGGATAATGAGAGTTGTTTATAGATTTGTTAGAAATGACTGGGGTTTTGTGACTTTTGGTTTAATTAATATAGATTACTTGCAACTCCCCAAAATATACCTAAATAAATAAAATTTTATACCAATATGATTCATAAATATTCATGCATATTCCACTGGATAGTTTTTCACAATATATATGATAAAAGTATGCTTAAAATCCAAAATCTACACTACGAAGGTTTATTTCTCCTTAGATTTCTGGATTTGTAAATCATTATTTACTGCACATGCATGTAAATTCTAATTATGTAGAAAATATATAACAATAAAATAAAACTCACAAACCAGAAACTAACATAACAATATATAACCTGGAAAACCATTTTGGCAGAAAACCTAGTTAGAAGGTGAGACTACTCTACTCTCTTTCTCTGAATGGAAAAATGGACCTAAAGCATAAAGAAATGAGTCCTATGGCTTGTGGGTTATTAAGGTGCACAAATAATCTCTATTTTCTCACTCAATATCTAGTCTTAGATACTCCTCTCATCTACGAAGCAAAATTCCCTTGAATATAATGGAACCCGTTTTCCTCCTAGTGGCCTGGTTATAACACAGTGCAATAGACTACTAGTTGTTAGTTTTGACTCCTTCAACTCTTAACTAGATTTATAGTATGGATTATTCTAGATTATACTTCATCATGATCATGTGGCTATTCAATTTTCCATGAATAATGGGGCCTAACATGGCATCCTCTCAAATTATGGGGGTCAAAATAGGAAGGTCAAATTTTGAGTGGTATAACCTTTGCATGTGGACTCCAATTGAGGTAATTCTTACATTGTTGGAAATCTGCCTATTTATATATTAGAAAAAATAATGAGACACTTAAGAAACAAATATTTTCCCCAAAAAAATGCTATTTGATGCCTTTGCAGAAGGTTTTAGACTCCAATTTTATAAAATGGGTCTAGGTGGTAAAGATGGTATTGTGAGGTGATTCCTCAAAATTTTCCACTATGAAAGCACCATGTTGAATGAGAAATAATATAGCAATCCAATTTGTATCAATTTAAATTCCAAGGGAGGAAAAGGAAAGAAGGGAAAGAAATGCACATATTGCAATAGGGAGTTCCACTTTAAGAGCCCTTGCATGAAGAACACCATTGATCAAATGGTATATAAACTCTAACCACATCACTTGGATGATTACATATTAGATAATTCAATGAAGAAGAATAAGGGTAACCTACCACTAGATGAAAAAGGTAAGGGTAGTGTATTGGTGGATGCTAATTCATTTCAACATACATAGGTGCTTGATTGAAGAGTCACACACCACATTTCTTATTCAGAAAATTCTTTTCTTCATTTGGATACTTGTAGTATACCGCCCATATGTTTTGGGAATGACACAATTGTGGAGGCATTTGGAGAAGGGATAATTGACTTGGAGCATGGTATATTTAACAGGGTACTTAATATTCTTCAACGTTTAGTTAAAATCCTTTCCATTTACTAGATCACTCATTTAGTGTTAGGAAAGAAAATAAAATTCACTCCAAATACATGGTGTTCCAACATATTAGATGGTTCTAATGTTTCTATGTGAACCACCATTCTAGGTTATACATTTTCTCTTGGTTTATTCATAAATCTAAAACTCTCTTCTAATACCTGTTAATGAGGAGAGAAAGTTATGGCATGAGATATTTGGTCACCTTTCTCAGGGTCTTATAATTTATAGGATCAATTGATGACTATCTGTTGATTTTTCTGCTATGAGAGATTGTAAATAATTATTTCATTGTGAAAAATTATTTTCAAAAATCCAAAAGAAAAGAAAGAGAAAAGACAAAAAATAATATATATGATGTATAAAAATAAAATAGGGGATACAAAAAAATATGATATATAGATGTGGAAAAGAAAAGCAAAATAAAAAATAGAAAACCAAAAAGAAAATCCCCTTTGTGGCAAGCTAGTTAAAATGTCACATCCTTGTTTTATTTGAAAAAGGTTCATTTTATAATAAAAGATTGTTATTTTTTAGATAATTTACGACAATTTATTTTTGTCGTTTTCCACTAAAAGGTGCATATAGATCTATGAGGTGAATTCCCTCTACCCAGAACTACATTAGAGGAAGCATTCCAGCCCCCCACACTCTCGAAGGTTAATACGATGAGGGGGGGGGGGGGGGGGGGTGAAAAGTGGTTTCGGAAGAAACCCCTCGACATTATGTGGAAACATCTGGGGCATTTCAGGGGGGGTGAAAAGTGGTTTCAGAAGAAACCCATCGACATTACGTGGAAACATCTGGGGCATTTTGGGGGGGGGGGGGGGGTGAAAAGTGGTTTCAGAAGAAACCCCTCGACATTACGTGGCAACATCTGGGGCATTTTGTGGGATCCCCTCCTAATACAACTTACTACCTCCAGCCTTCCGCCCCAAAAATACAACCTCTGCCTCTTGCAAAATTTTGATCCCTTCACCATTTACCTCCTGCCACACATCCACTCTTCCACCGCTTACCTCCCACCACACGTCCACTCCTCTACCATTCATCTCCTGCCACATCCCTGTTACCCCCTTCGACTCCATTACTGCCACCTGTCCTGCCACGTTACTCTCCTCCACATTACGAAGCCGTTGAACGTTCAAATTCTATTTCCAAATATATTTATGAATCTTTGTCTCGTTAATTTTTCCCATTGAAGGTTTGTTAAAGAAATAAAACCCCGCTCCACACTCGTTGAAGTTTTCCCGTTACATAATCAATTCAAGAGTTATACAACCTAAGAAGGTATGCATTTGTACCTTTCACCACGACATCAATTCTACAGAGTTGAAAAATGAATTTTCATCAACTGTCGACCTTCTACACCAGTGTTATTTTATTCCAGATGGAAAATTCTCCATGGGTAACACTGTTTTGTAGCCATTTTCTTCTGTTTAAAGTAATTGTTCACTCTCTGTAATCTACCTGATTTATTTTCATTCCATTTAATCCATCTTAATGATGTCAAATCTTAAAGGAAAAGGAAATGGAACTGATTCAAATCCCATGAATACCCTAGTACCAGGCTTTGACAAAATTTCCCTGATCGACATGACCCAACATAAAATCACTGAAATCCAATTAGATTTCGACCTATATGAACTTCATAATTGGGACAAGTAGAAATTTATGGACAAAAGTGATGATTTAAAAATCTCGAAATCCATTCTCCCTCAATTAATTTTCCTGTTGACTCATTTTTCCATGAATTCACTGCATGGTTCCATCTCCGGTATTTTCCTAGTCAAAGAGCTGTCATTTCCCATAGCAAAGAGATTATTTTTTCCATGTCCCATGAGAGCATCTTCCAGGCCCTACAAAGTGAATATCAAGCCTCTCATGATCCTTTTTCGGTCGAGGTCTTGATGGAAATGTATAAGAAGTTAACTTTCCCCCAAAGAACCCAAATTTTTGAGTCTTTTCTTCCAGAAGATGTTCAATTACCCCAGACTAATCCCCCCTATCCAAATTCAATATTTTTTGAAATAGCCAAGGAGGTAGTTTCTATGGTAACCCGAATGCTTAGGTACTATAATGATTAGTGGGTAAATGAATAAGTATTTGGTTTTCTATCAATTTTGACAGTAGGCAAGCACTCATTGACCCTTTTCAATTTCATCAAATTTATTGTAGACTCAATCCATGATCAATTGGTAAATTTTAAAGAAAAAGGTGCCATCAAGTATCCATCAGTTTTAATTTATCTCATTCTATATTATCAGTCAGATAAGTTTGAGTTCCCTTTACAGAAGATAGGCAATGAGGGGCATCCCTGGTCAGTGATTCAATGGACTTCTCTAGTTAGAAATAACACAGAGGATTACTCCTATACTGAATTTTTTGAAAACTTTCTGTATACGTCATTGTGTTTGCTCAACAGTGACCAAATTCCAAGGATTTCACTAGAAATAAAGAAGTTCCTACTTTTGTCAGAGCAGTCCAAGGTCAGAGACTAGTATTTATACCAAAATTACACTGAGATAAGGATATATAGATCCAAATTTCCTCCTTACAGGCTACCAAAGTTTGTCTTAGTCAGATTGTTCACACTATAATACATGAGGAAAATGCTCAACATGGATGAGCTTCATTTTGTGGCATATAAAAAGAAATCACAATTCAAACTGAAGGCACATATATGGCCCTACATTATCAATAAAAGAGTTGCAACATAGGAAGTGGGTGGAATTTTGAATCATATGAAGTTAAA
Source organism: Pinus albicaulis (assembly GCA_034641835.2). Lineage (NCBI taxonomy): Eukaryota > Viridiplantae > Streptophyta > Pinopsida > Pinales > Pinaceae > Pinus > Pinus albicaulis. Next base: position 438,944,546 of record CM076570.1, on the reverse strand, counting down.
ACTTAGTTTTTCTTGGTACTATGATCCCCTCGACATCATTTCGAAGCTCAAACTAGAACAAAGAGTACCTCCTACACACACACACACCCATGCCTTAAATTGAACAATATTCTACTCAGGAGGAGTGGACAAAAGGTACTTTACAGGAAGCTGAAGAATAGATTATTGGTCAATCATCTATGCCAACGCCGACTCATAAAGGAAAGGAAATAAAAAGGGAGAGACAAGCCATGTATCCTATTGATTCCGAAAATATAGATGCAAAATTTATTGTTTTTAAGATAAAGAAAAGGGATCCAATTACTGCTCAAAAATAAGATTAAAAAACTAATCCTCAGTTTAAGCCTCAAGTGATCACTATTAGAGATGGGTCTCCAGAGGAAGGAGATACTCAACAACCAACTACAAATATTTTCTCAGGGATTCCCACTACTCCTACTCAAATAGAAGATATATTACAGTCACATAATGTGGGAACTACAATACCTCCTTCTACCCAAATAGATGAAACAACACAGTCACCTTCTGTAGAAGAAAAAATCCAATCTCCACTATCATCCAGTTCTCAGATTACAACTCAACAGAGTATCTATTCAAGATATAGGGAGATAAAATTAAAGAATGAAGCTTTGAAGGCTTCCACCTACTTTGAATTTTGGAAGAAGAATACTAAAACACAACATAGATTACTCTTTGCATTTGATTAAGAGAAAGGAAAGTTCCAAATGGCCTTCATGGAACCATTAGTTCTAGCTCCTAGGAGTGCTGAAGACTACAAAACCTCCATTTTCTCAATTTATACCAAGAAAATAGATGAAATCTATCAAATCTGTTTACACAAGCAAACAGGGGAGCTGATCTTTTCATCACTTACCGGTTCAACCGTGAATGCATCTAGATTACAATCATCCTTAAATAATATCAATTCTCATTTAAAGATCGAAAAAATGTCTTCTTTTTCCAAAGACAATATGATCAAATCTCTAGAAGATTTGATAATAAAGCAAAGGCATGAACCTAAGGATGTAAAATAAGAAAAATAACTAATAAAGAGAAAGGAGGCAGAAATTAAAACATTGAGGAAGTAACTGAAGCTACCTTCCACAGAGAATCCTGAAGCTAGAGAGGTCGTTGGTATAAAAATGGAGAAATAAAAATTATTTACCATAGTGGTTGAGAAAAATGCATAGATGCAAAAGATGGAGTAGACCATGGAAGCATTCTTGAAGGAGAAGGAACAATGGGAAGCAACAAGGATATCTACATCGAGCACAGGTACAAAAGTCGAAACTTCAAAAAATACCACAACTTCAGAGCCTACATAATAAATTACTAGAACTCTAAATGAACTAACATTAGTTCAAGATGAAAAGGAGAGTTTGTTGGTAGAATTATCTCAGATGGAGGAAAACAAACTAAAAAATGACAATGTATACTTTTCAAGAATGGAGAATAATTTCAAACTTATCAAGTAGATACAAAAATATGAGGACCAGTCCTTTATAATTCAAATGTTGGAAGAGGCAAAGAACAATATTTGCAAGAACATAAATTCCAACATAATATATATGTGGCATTTGATTCAGATCACTTTCGAGCATGAGGAACTGGTGCAAAGAGTAAATACAACAATAGAGAATAAAAAGGTAGATTTGGAACATAGACCAGAAGAGGCACACAAGATTATTAAGCTGCTAAATTCCAAAACCAAGGATCAATTAGAAGACCTGGAAATTTCAGATAAGACAAAAAAAGTCATGGAAGTTAAGAGGGTCTTAACAAAAAAAACTTTGTTGACACAATAGGAGAACAAATGCAGAGACCTTGAGTTGTAGGCCAAGAGGTTCAATAAAAAAATTTACATTTTTGCAGGAAAAAGGTTTTCCTACTCTGAAGAATCCTAATGGAAAATTAATCCCATTAGAAAAATACTAAAAGTATTTGTGCACAATAGGTGATGATGCTTCAAGGTTTTCAAAGGTTAAAGGAGTTATTAATGGAGAGGAATTCATACAGGGATTATAGTTTGATTTAAATATTCAGAATGAAATTGACCACCTTTTTGTAATTAGGCCCACTTTTTACATTTACACTAAAGTGGATGAAAGATTCAGAAATATGGTTAACTTTTCCATACTAGTTGGAGAAAGGTGGGACCGATTGCTAGAGTTGATCAAATAAAATGTAACTTGACCAAAAAGGTTTTATCATCTAAAAGAACAACATTAGCAGAAAAATAGCTACAGTCATCACCAAATTCATATATAGCCTCGAACACACAATAGATGACCATATTTTCCTTATTTTTCTCTCTTATCTCTAAAATATCTGTTGCTTTAACATATACTATTTTGTAAAAAAAGTATTTTCTTTGAAGTTTGAGACATAAATGTAAAAGTATCTCTATAAATAATTTGTAAAAAGGAGTTAGTAAGGGTTGGAACTTGTATGAAGAAATAGTTTGCATTTTGATGGAAAACTGTGCATTGTACTAAAATGATCAACTTCATTAATACCAAAAGTTTGTTCCAGGATTCCTATGTCAAACAATTGGTGATGTCTCTTCTCATGTGATATTGTTATTTTCCCAGTTCTTAATGTGTTTTATATATTTATTGTTTGAAGAAGGTAAAGGGATGAATTTACTTAAATAAAATCTACTCTGGTTTCTAAACAATATTCATGTTTTCACTCTAATATTAAGTATATAACTCATCCTAGCATGCTCTATATTTAATTTATTCTAATCCTCTTCATCTCAATTTCACCAAAAATTCTTAAAAGATCCGAAAGATTTCCTACCTTTCCCTGTTACATATATTCTATTATTTTTTTATTTGGTTGTCCTAATATCCATGACTCCATTTCTCAATGTAATTTCCTTGTAGTTTCAATCAAATATCTAAAAACATCAACCTTTGGAATAAATAAATAGCCTAACACCTTAAGAAATAAATCTAAATAAAAAAGAGAGATCCCTCTCTGAAGCTGGAAGGGCTAGATCCCAGCCTTGTAAGTGATTTTTTGGTTACCACTACAATTTCCTCCTCAGCCTAAGAAATTTACAGAGTGATAAAATTCTGGTGACCATACTGGGGAATGAATCTCATAATAAAGGTTTTACCTGGTAAATTTTGGTTCTAACAGTCTCAAATGATTTTTCCCTATAGGTGACAGTGATGTAGTAAACTGAAAGGCTGAAATTCATCACCTAAAATTTGCATATCCTTCATTTGGTGTACACCATTATATTGTGAATAATCCAATTAGAATAGCTAGATCCCAAAATGATATATACCAGATCTCATCCAAATCCAAATCTTCAAGAAACTTTGGAAGATCCTGAAATGTTATTAAGGAAGAAGAATTCTACAGAAGGTAAAACCAGTAAAAATTATTTATCAAGAACAAATTATTTACGAGAGAGTTTTGTAATAGTTGAATATATTCAATTTGAATTGTAGTTTGAGCATAGAATTTTCAGATCTAGATCAATTTTTTTTCACCTGAAGCAATTTTGGATGAAGCTCAATTGAGACCCTACCATATAGTCCAAAAACTAGTTATAACATGGTCTTATAAGGATGCTTTAAGGCAGTTTGAAAATCTTGAGGACCTAGTTAAAATATTAAATAGAATGATAGAAGGTGTTGACCAACCTTTTTCAGTTGTTACCTCTTCTTCATTTCCAACTGTTACATTAATTTCCCCTCCTTCAACCACCCCAACATCGTTTACTCCGAATTTTTTTTCCACTTCTACCCCTAATATTTCAGTTGCACATAATACAACATCACCATCTTCCTCATCAAATTTACCACCTCCTCAATCAAACACTACTGTAGCATCATCCACTTCACATATCCCAGTCATGGTAGCATGATATGCTCCTTTAGCATTACACGCACCTTCAAATGACATGCCACAAAACTATGCAAAAATAATACCACAATTCGATGGTACAAGTCCTATAACAACTCAACATTACATTGAAAAAATTAAATGATTTCTCAGATCTAGAGTAATTTGATCATGATGATGTAAATGTTAGGTTGTTTGCACAAAATCTAACCAGGGAAGTGAATAAATGGTACAAAGGATTACCTGTTAGAAGTATTACAAAATTACAACAGTTCCATCAAAATTTTATTTCTAGACGGGAAGTGAAAAGAACCCCCTTTAGATCCTTACATAATATGACGGAATAAGGAGAGATCCAAATGAAGCTGTTCAAGATTATTGAATTAGATTTAATAATGCCTACAATTCTATCCCAATAGCAATAAAACCCCCAATAGGACTATCCTTGATTCATTTCCCAGATGGATTTGATGTTGATATGGCTTATCAATTAAGAGAAAGGAATCCAATTACCCTTGAAGAAATGAAAAGAAATGCAGTTAGTGTAGAATCTAATTTTTTATCCAAAAGGGAAAAGTTAAGAACATAGAGAAGAGTGGCCATTAAAGATGAACCTTCTAATTCTTCATCAAATGAAAATTTAGGAAGTTTAGTTAAAACTATGGAAAGAATGATGGAGAGAAAAAATCTGACTGATAGAGCCCCTCTAAGAGAAACTCAAGGGGGACCTAAAATCAGAAATCCAAACTTTAGAAGACAAAAACCCATAATCAAGCAAAGTGAACAAAGAAACCAAGATTATCAACAACAAATTAGACCCCCTTTCCAAGAAAATTTTGCTGAAGAAGAAAAAGAAATTGTAAAAGAATTAGTGGAAGATCAAATCAATATCTTTGGGGAGGGAGAAACTGATGCTATTTTTCAAACTAAGGAAGAACAAGATCTTTTCTTGTTGTCTCAATTAGAGAATATGCCTACAGAATCAATATATTACCAAAAAGGGTATCAAAATTCTATCATGGAAGTACACAAACAATACAATTTGAGAAGTAAAAAGAATGCAAAAAATCCTCCAAAAAAGGCTCAAAGTGATATACCTTCTAATAGCCAAATGAAGGAACAAAGTAAAAAAGAGATTACTCCAAAACTAGATGTAAGTGTTAAGGAGGTGGAAAAACCTCAACCTACTTTTAATATTCACAATGAAATTTCAAAAGTCAAAATCCCTGTTCCATTACTTGAGTTGGTAAAGAAATATGTCTATAGGAGTCAAGTTGTAAAGTCATTAAAAATTGAAGAAGGAACAAAGAGTGTCAATGTAACTAAGGATCAACCTAAATTATTATTTGGATCTGAATTAGATGGAATTCCACAATATGGTAGTGTTCCTCCATTCTATGTCAGTCTTAATATCCATGATTTTATTCTGCTTAATGCTATTCTTGATTCTAATGCTTCACACAATCTTATGCCAAAAGAAATTATGGAAAAATTACGTTTAAATATAACTAGACCTTACAAATCCCTTTACTCCTTTGATTCAAATAGAGGGTTGGGATTAATCATGGATTTTTGTGTTACACTTCCTTAAATTCTAGCAAAGAGTGTAGTGGTGGACATTGTTGTAGTTGATATTCATCCCAAATGTGGAATGATTTTGTCAAGATCATGGGGGGAAAAGTTACACGGTACATTACAAATGAATATGACATACGCAAAAATTCCTATTTTTGGTCAACAAAGAATATTGTATAGAGAAAATCTAATGAAATATATGGTGAGTAGTCAGGACAAACCAAACAATTATCCAGTCTACTCTGTACATTCTAACATGGAATATTTTAATATACACAATGATATTTGTTTGGAAGAAGAAGATCAGGATGTAATTGTCAAATAAGAAGAAACAAATGAATGGAAAGCATAAATGGGAACAAAAGATCAAGAAAAACAAAACGGATTATGGAACATGGACTTTGATGGAGCTATAAGAAAAGAAGGCATTGGAATTAGGTTGTGGATCTCAGACATGAAATCAAGTACAACCAATTTTTTTCCTAAAAAAATCAACTTTGAATGCACAAACAATGTAACTGAATATTAAGATTTTTTATTGGGAATTAAAAAGTTAAAACACTTGGGAGCTAAGAAAATCTCAATTCATGGAGATTCTGAACTTATCATAAAAAAATAAAAGGAGAATATGCAATTAAACATCCTAGAATGAGAGCATATATGAATGTTGTTTTAGAATTTTTACAATGTTTCTTAGAATACCAACCATCATTAATTTCAAGAGATCAGAATGTATTTGCTGATGCATTAGATATTTCTACAAGTACATGCAAAATTCCCTTTAAAGCAATCAGAAAGTTAGAAACTAATGTCAAACATAGACCTGCCATTCCTGATAATATTAGATACTGGAAAGTATTTGATAATGACGAACAACTCAACAATTTTATTCGAGTGAAAGATAATTTTGAAAATTTAAACATTGACATAGGGAAAGATGTTGATGACAGTGGATAAAAGAATATTTTCAATCAAACCAATGAATATTTTGAGGAATCTAAAATATTACAACTCAATAAAAATACAATCACAAGAGGTCGTGTACCACTAGAAGAGTTGTTTGACTTTAATGACATTGAAAAAAAACCTTCAATTCAGTCAACTGGATGTGAAGTAGAATATTGTAATATAGGATCCCAAAACTATTAAACTTTCAAAGTCATTATCTCCAAAGGAAAAAAAATACATTGATTTGTTTAAGGAATATACAAATGTTTTCACATGGGGATATTAAGATTTAAAGGTTTACAATAAAGCTATAATTCAACATACAATCCCTATAAAGGAAGATCAAAATCCTTTTAAACAGAGTTGAGAAGAGTCAATACAATCTTGTTTCCTTTAATCGAGAATGAGGTCAAGAAACTATTTGACGAAAATATCATAGTGCCCCTCAAATTTTCTAAATGGTTGTCAAATTTGGTTCTAGTCAGGAAAAAGTAAGGGGAAATAAGATTATGTGTGGATTTTAGAAACCTAAATAAAGTCTCACTTAAAGACAATTACCCTTTTCCGAAAATGGATCATATGCTTCAAAGAGTAGTTGGATCAAGAAAAATTTTGTTTTTGGATGATTTCTCTGGTTATAACCAGATATTAGTGCACCTAGATGATCAAGACAAACCAACTTTCCCAACACCTTGGGGAACATTCATGTATGTCAAAATTCCTTTTGGGCCAATGAACACAAGAGAAACTTTTCAAAGAGCAATTGATATTGTGTTTGCAGATGAAAAGGAAAAATTTATTGTTATATAGCTAGAAGAAATTATCGTTTTCTCCAAGTTTGATGAAGATCATCTGTATCACTTGAAGATTATTTTTGAAAGATGTAGAAAATATGGCATATATTAAACCTGAAGAAATATATTTTTGGAATGGAAGAGGGAAAGTTATTAAACCATATAATCTCAAAGGATGGTATTAAAATTGATCCTAGAATAATTTAAGCAATTATGAAAATTGATCCTCCAAGAAATAAAAAGGAATTGAAATATTTTGTTGGTAGGATAATTTTTTTGAGAATATTTATATCTAAATTGGCTGAGATTTTGAGAGCCATAACCAACATGTTGAGAAAAGACACTGAAATAAAATGGAATACAGAAGAAAAGCAGTCATTTAATGAAGTAAAACAAGCCTTTACTCAGGCCCCCGTGTTGATTAGTCCATATTATACGAGAGACTTCATGATATTTTGTTTTGCCTCAAAACATACTATTGTTGCGGTGTTATTACAGAAAAATAAAGAAGGGTGTGTGAAACCTATAGCTTTTTTCAGCAGAGGATTGGGAGATGCCTCTTTGAAATATAACATTATCGAAAAAAAAGATTTTGCATTAGTCAAGGCCTTAAAGGATTTCAGAGTCTTTGTTTTACATTCTCACATAATTTCTTATGTCCCAAATATAATGGTCAAGTATATGCTCACTCGGAATGATCTAGATGGAAAAAGAGGTAAATGGATAGCAATAATATTGGAATATGATATAGAGATAAAACTAACAAAGCTTATCAAAGGTCAAAGATTGGTTAAGTTAATGGATGAGCCAAATTTACATGCACTGGACATAAATTTTATGGCTTATCTAGATGAAGAGGAAGAGTTGGAGACTCCACAACTCTTAGAAAATTTTGTTACTTCCCCTTGGTATTCAAATATTGTCTATGTTTTGCAAAATTTACAAGCCCCTCCTGGTTTGTAAAAAAACAAAGCAATATTTCCTAAATTAAAAGATGTAAAATTCTGCATCCTAGATCAAGCTTTGTATCAAAATGATGCTCATGGGATTTTTTTGAATTGTTTATTTAAATATGAAACCGATAAGTTAATGGAAAATTTCCTTAAAGGAGACTACAAAGGACATTTGTACTGGAAAGATCCAAAAAATAAATTTTTAAGGGCGGGATTTTATTGGCCTACTTTGTTTCCTGATATTCATAAGAAAGTATCAAATTATCATCGATGTCATATTTTTGAAGGTAAAAGGAAGCTATTTCCTTTACCTTTGAAACCCATTTCAGTGCAGAATCCTTTCCAACAATGAGGATTTTATTTCATAGGAGAAATTCATCCTAGTCCTTCAGCTCAACGTAAATGGATTATGACTCCCACTGACTACTTCACCAAATGGATTGAAGCCATTCCAACCAGATAGGCAATAGATCATGTAATCATTCAGTTTTTAGAAGGTAATATTCTATCCAGACTTAGTTTCTCTCACAAAATAATCACCGATAATTCTACTGCTTTCAAATCTAAAAGGATGATAGATTTCTGCAACAAATACCACATAGTGTTAGGACATTCTACTGCTTATTGTCCTCAGAGAAATGGGTTAGCTTAATCTTCTAATAAATTTATGACCAATATAATAAAGAAACTATTGTAGAAAAATAAAAAATCCTAGCAAAAGAAGTTGGTTAATGCTCTATGGGATGAGAAAATTAGTACAAAAAAATCAATTGGAATGTCACATTTCTAGTTGGTTTATGGAACATACGTAATTTTTTTTATTTCTCTAGGAATACTAGTGCTAAAAGTGTTGCAGGAAATAGATGTAGAACCAAATGATGCACAAGGAAGGATAAACCAGACGATACAGTTGTAGAAAATAAGAGAATATGTCTACAACAAAAAAAAAGTCATTCAAGATAAAATAAAAAAGATCCACGATAGGAGAATCAAAGAAGATGATTTCCAACTAAACAATCTTGTTCTAAAGTGGGATTCCAGAAATTAAGACAAAGGAAACAATGGAAAGTTTGATAATCTATGGAAATGTCCCTACAAGGTTGCAACTGTCAAAGGAAATCATGCATTTTTTTTATAAGATATAATTGGAGAAACAATGTTAGGAGGACCAGTTAATCACAAGTTACTCAAGCATTACTTCACTTCAACTTAGCTGGTCACAAAAAACCTCATTGTATATATCATTTTATTATCTTAAAAAATTCAATTGTGAATGGAATTTCAACAAGAATTGAAGCCCATCGAGAAGGCTCTAAGGTTCTGCTGAGTTGTTGCTAATTAGTGTAGTTATAGAATAGAAGAAAAAATACCCAATGGATAAAGGTCACTGATATAAAATGTTCTTGACACCTCACAGGGAGGTTTCCATCCTCTTTGGAGCCACTTTTAGGGCCCTATAATTTATAGGATCAATTGATGATTATCTGTTTATTTTTTTGCTATGAGAGATTGTAAGTAATTATTTCATTCTGCAAAATTATTTTTAAAAATCCAAAAGAATAAAAAGAAAAAAGACAAAAAAAATATATGATGTATAAAAATAAAATAGGGTGTTAGCGTAAATTCTTAATGCAAGTGCACAAAAAGAGCCTACTTTAGCTATGTGTGACAAATAACCCTAACAAAAAAAATGGTTTCTTAACTCTTTAGATCTGCAAGGAATAGTTTGAACAAATGTTGCAAAAAACTAGATCTATCCAATAAAAGTAGTTAAATAGTGAAAATAAATAGTAATTACTCCATGCATCCGATAGACAAGACGAGATTTAATGAATGATTTCATAAATTATTACACCTGGGTAAGGGAACAAATAAATGTTACCAGTCCCCCTCAATGGGATGGGTTCTTGGTTTTCCTTAACGCTTCAGTTCCAGAAGTTTCTCTCTCTCAATGGTGCAAAAAAACCAAAATGTATGTTGAAATCAAGTGGGATCTCAAGAGGCAAAAGAAAATAGTAGCAACAATGAGTGATCAAAGTGCGACAATGAAAAGGATAAAAGTGAAGAATGAATGGAAAAACCATTCTATTTATAACAAATATTGAGTTATCCTCGAGAATGGTAAATAATAAAATATTATTAACCAAGATCTAGATCTAACCACTTTGAATATTTTATTATATTTTGTTGGAGGGGAAAGATATTTAAATTGGTTAAATACCTTTATTTAGAAATAATAATCAAATAAATGATTTATTTATAATCTCAAGAATGTGGTTAAATAATAATAAACAAATAATGATTTGTTTAATTATTCCTAGGTGATTTAGTCAAATTGCACAGGGAATAATAACTAAATAATGATTTAATTAATTATTATTAGAGAAAAATAGTTATTTATCTAATTATTTCTCATACTTGGGTTAAATATGACAAGGAATATTAGTTAAACATTGGTTTACTTAAATATTCCTAGAGGAAAATCAAATAAATAAGGATTTATTTAATTATTCGTAATGGGGTTTCTTGTTTACACCAGAAATAACTTAATAAAATATGGTTTATTAAATTATTTATTATAGTGAAAGCAATTTTACTATGGTCAAATTGGTCTTACATGGTGTACTTTGATCCATCTAATTATAAATGGTTAGATGACCAATTTTTTGTGATAATAGATTGCTCTCTAATGTGCAAGAATTAGGATCTAATCGTATGACCGAAGTACATTGTAAGAACACAATCCCTAGACACCGAAGGGGAGTCAGAGAGAGAGAGAGAGAGACATAGAATGAGGGGGTGATACCCACAAAGTGATATAAGTATCCATTAATTTTGGAGTACCTGTTCTCAATGAGGTGGGGGAGGCATACCTATGCCCGCCCAGATGAAAAAGTACAAAGAATGGTAATGAGCTCAAAAATATGAGATTGAGCAATAAAGTACATGATAAATGGTACGTGAAATACTGGCATAAATCGGTTGAACAAAAAATAAAATGGATCCCACATACATACTGTGCCTGGAGAAACATGAGACAAGACTGAATCTAATAATATCTGAGTACATGAGACATAATAACAACCAATTAAGCCTTGTTGAATAGGAAAGGGCTTTTAAAATATGAATGGATCATCTGAATGATAAATGCATGCTATGGGCACTGCAAATGGCAGAAACCAACCCATCAAATATGTGGAGTTGTATCTAAGGCTGTATCATAATCTGAGGTCATCTGAGCATGTGGGGGGTTAATTGAAGGGCCACCCCCTAATGAGGTTTGAAACATATCACACATACCTGGGAATCACTGGTACAATTTGCTAGATCACCGAACCATCAAGTATAAAAATCTCAATCATGCAATAATGAGCTGAGGATGAGCGGATGAGAAACAACCAAGTCAAAGGCCAATGGTGATTCCCTTTGCTTAATCCGAGGCACCGAACAATAATAGAAGCTAGAACCAAGGTACACCACCCACTAAACATGTCTTCTAGAATGAATGTGCTGATGTCAACAAAAGGAGGTCCGCCAGAGGCGAGGCAATGGTGAATCCTCAAATAGGGCACGAGGGTTCATAGTAAAGTGACTAATGGAATGACACTAGGGATAATTATGGATTAGGGGATACTTAGTAGAGGACAAAAAACTTCCCTTTTAAGAGCATAAAAAGCATGGATGACCTGGAAGTGACTGACTCTACTCCAGAGGGGATGAGGGACAATATAAATGGAGGCCAAAATGGGCAACACGTGATGAATGCAATGCAAATATGGATGGAATACTGTAACAGGAGATAAAGGGACTCAGGACAAACTCCATGAATGTGATGATGACTCAACTTTGATGCTCTGAACAAGGGTGACTTGATGATGCTACCACATAGGATAGGCCCAAGGGGGACCATGATAACATGAGAAAAATATGGTTACTCATGACGAAAATAAACATAGGAGTTGACAAGTATGAAGGAAAAGTGGTTCCCCATGTGCAAGCAACACACGTGAAGAAATTCGATTTTAAGAGGTGGAAAAGTGACCCTTCTTGGAAAAATGGCTTCCTAGTGAAGTTTCAAATTACCCAAAAAAAGAAGACCCATTATAGTTATTAGTGAGAGCTTTTCAACGGCGCTGACGGTTTGTCAAAACAAGCTACATTTTGGTCGCAATTGGTGATGGAAAATTTGGGGGTTTTAATGGCCCTCCATTTTAATTAATTTTCTAAGTGAGTTGTGGTGAATTTGGGTAGGAGAAGAAGACCCTAAATCTTGTGGTGATCGTAGAGGAAAAAATGACCGTTGGAATTAGGATAAGGCAGTGGCAAGTAAGTGGCCTAACCTTACTCTATATTTTCATCTGTTTAGTTTTTCATATTAGGTTCTCGGGGATCAGTAAGACACCCTTGCCCATCCTCACCACAAGCTCGCACTATTCTAGCCCTGAAATGTGACCTGACTCATAGTATTTAGTGGGAATACTGTGAGCTCGCAGTTCTAGGGTAGAAAAAGTGCGAGTTAGAGCTGGAGGTGGGTTTTTTTCTGATGGTTGGTTGAGGGCCAGGGTTAGCAGATTTGTGATGCAATTTTCTTATTATGAGCTGAAAAACATGATGATGTTGTATAGGTATGGCAAATTTGAAGATCAACTGGCATGAGAGAGACTTGGATGGCCTCCGTGCCGAGATTGAGGGGAATCAAGTGGTACAAGGAGAGCTTGCTTGGTATGAGGTGCTCAAGTTGGTTGAGAACCCATTGATGAGGGCAGGAGAGCCCTTGGTATCTATGATCATGAGCTATTGCAATCTAGACCAGGAGGCCTTTATAGTGCAGGGGCACCAGATCGATCGTTCTATCTAGGACATCTATTTTTTGACCAGACTCCCTCCACTAGGGGTGGTGGGAAACATACATCTAGTGTTTCCTTGTGGGAGGAACATTTCAGAGTTTGTGGAGCACCATTGTAGACTAGATGCTCATGCTAAGGGAACGACCATTCTGATCATTGATCTAGAGCAGTTGAGACACGAGCTATTTCCACAGCGGTACTGCAGATCTTGGGCAACTAGGCATTCCATCACATCATTGGGGGGTATTGATGTTGGTAGAGAGTGTCTTGAGCAGGACCTACTATGGGTGGGCCCATATGATGTTCTCGTCGGTGAAATGATAGTTGTCGCTATGCAAGAGATAGGTGAACCATGATTGTGATTTTGGTACAGTATTGTGCTCATTATTCTTTGAGAAGATCCCCATGATCCATATTCATGTGAAAATATAGGACAGGGCCCACAAGTTCCCAGGATGTGTCGCTCGGGTAGCTGCTACGGAGAGGAGGAGGAGGGGGAGTTGGATGGCTGTTATGACGAGTGTTTTTAGCACATTGGGATTATATGCTGCCATACATAGACAAATATACATATATTTGTATGAACTATCAGTGGGATCCTGACTTGCCACTTCAACATGGTCGAGCATAGGGACCAGATGGCAAGTGAAAGTTGCTATATATTATGGTGCATTTAACGTTTTTAGAATATGTATGTGGTACTGATTCATAAATTTTGGTATACAGATATAGCATCGATGAAGCCGGCAGGGTATGCGGGACGAACCGCGACACTAGGGGCTACAAGATCTAGTGGAGAGAGAGAGCAGACCAAAGACTTGATTATGAGGATCTGCTGGAGGATGTCTAACACATACATGATCTGTTTTTATCTGGTGTATCAAAGCGCGGGTGGCATGATCTTGAGGACCAGTACATTGAGGGATGTATAGGGCTACCCTCAAAGTGGTGAGGAGTCATGTGGCGCATGGCGATGGCCGGGCAGATAGTTTAGGATCTGCGAGCTAGTGGAACGGAGCCATTGGCTCGGGACACTCCAGATATGATTAGAGATAGGGGCATGTGGTAACCCCCATTTTGATTTTTGTGACATGTTGTGGGCATTTCAGATGCATTTAGAGTAGTGGAATCCAAACATTTATGATTTTGATTATACATAATATGGATATGCATCTTTTATATGACGATTGTGGTTCACCATTTGTTTTTATGGTTGTCTTGTGTTAAATGCATGTGATAAATACCAATCTAGAATGTTATTTGCAATGGTATCTACAAAGTGATTTTGGGCTCTAGGAACATGACTGAATGTAATGGATTCAAATTTACGTGCTAAAATATTCACTCATAGATACTTTCTAAATAGGATATGGTTATGCACATGATAAATTCTATTCAATTGCATGACAAGAAACAAGGAATATAAATGAAAATGAAGATGAAGGATGCGATGGTCAAGGGAATCGAATAAAAAACATATCACTGCATCATATTCGGCCTGGTTATTGGTGGCAGATGAAATGCATATGCTGTTGGAGTGAACTAACAAATGCAAGGGGGTGAAAATGGCCCAAGAATCTGAGGCTAGATTCCGGGAGAAGCAACTTGCACCATCAGCATGGCCGATATACGTTGTGGATGATGGATCCATCTGAAAGGAGCCACAAGACAACAAATGAGATGATGGTAGAAAATTAAAGCTATCTAAATGCATGACATAAATAAATACATGCATGTCAATGGGAGATGCTATGGGTAAAATTTATTGAGGTAGAGTGCATTGCGAGGGTTAGGAAGGAGTTGGCCTTTGAAATCATCTAGGATGTGTGCCCCCTTTCCCAAGTCCTTACTAATGATGTAAGGTCCCAGCCATAATGAGTCAAACTTCCCATGACCAAGGAAATCATGAGCCTGGTCATACACTAGAACAAGATCACCTTTGTGGAATGTACGAGGGTGAAATTTTCGGTCATATTGGGATTTGGTGTGTTTCTTGGCCGCTTCAATGGTTTGCAATGCAACAAGATGATCTTCAGAAGCATGCTCAATCATGATAGGTCTTTTTTCTAAAGGTTGTGTTTCAGGGAGAAGTTCAATGACTAGGTGAAGGGAGGGGATTTCACACTCGATCGATAAGATTTCCTCCTTGCAAAAAACAAGGTGGAAAGGAGTAAAACTGGTGGCAGTTTTAATAGAAGTTATATAGGTACAAAAAGAAGGGAAGACCATAAGGTGCCAATTGGTTTTGTGCTTGTTCACCATCTGTTGAAGCATAATTTTAAGGGTTTTCTTGACCGCTTCAAATTTTATATTACCTTGGGAATGATAAGAAAATGAATATTGGGGGTTAAAGCCCAACAGAGAGGATAGCTCACACCATATCTCATCTTCGAAATGTTAGCCATGGTTAGAGACCAATTGTTTCGAAACCCCAAATTGAGCGATAACATGGTTAAACAAAAAGAGAGCTGCGTTAGTCTCCGTGTTGTTGAACGTTGGCATGGCCTCAGCCCATTTGATGAAATAGTCGACCACCACAAGAATATACTTGTGGTTACTAGCAGATGGGGGTCGACACTCCATAAAGTCAATGGTCCACTTGGAGAATGGACCAACTGATATGAAAATATGGATGGGAGCAGGTGGAGCTCATGCCTTTGGTGCAAATAGATAACAATTGGAACAATGTTTGACTGCTTCAATACAATCACCAAAGAGAGAAGGCCAAAAATACCCAACAGGCATGAATTTTCGGGTAGTGGCCAAACCGGAGAGGTGGCCACCACAAGCATTGCTATGGTAGACATTATGGACTTGCTCAGCTTCAACGTGCGTGAGACAACAACAGAGGAAAAAATCAACACCACGATCATAAATATCGTCACCAATGAGAAGGTAGCGGGGGTCTTGGTGTCGTATACATCATCGAGCATCACGATCGAGGTGGGAAGTAAATTTTTGGGTTCGCAAATAGGTAAGGATGTCACCATACCGAGGATCATCTGAAGTGATGGAAAACAAGTGTTCATTGGGTAAATCATCATTAACTGAAGGATCACGCGTACTAGTAGGGAATTCAAAAATGAGTTCAGCAAGGGCTAAGCCTTTCTTACTCTTGGGTGTGACAAATTCAAGATCAAACTCTTGGAGGATAATGATCCAACAGACATATTTCCCATTAATGATCCGTCGACTTAAGAGGAAATCCATGGGGTTGGAATTAGTCACAACCTTGGTGGAATGCGTAAGGATGTAACAACGAATTTTTTGGATCGAGAACACGACGACCAGTGCCAACTTATCTTCATATGAGTAGGACACAAGGGGTCCCACAAGGTTCTTACAGGATGAAGTCCCTCTAAACGCTAGATGGAATAATCAAGGGAGCGGAAGTGAGAGCATGTTTAAGGGCATCAAAATACTATTGATCATAGTCATCCCAAATGAATGGAATGATAGATTGAAGGAGTCTTAGAACCCATGCATAGTGGTGGCATAGTCAGCGATGAACCAACGAAGGGAGTTTTCTTTGCCTTGAAGGCTTTGTAACTGGTGCAAAGTATGAGGGATAGGTAGCTCAAGAATGGCTTGAAATTTGAGGGGATCAAGCTTTATACCATATTTGGACACAATGAATCCCAAGAGACGACCGACAGGAATGAAAAAGACACACTTCAACGGGTTGAGGAAAATATTAAACTTGTGACATCAGAGAAAAAGATACACAAATCATTAATGTGTTGCACCTGGAGCCTAGAACGAGCAGTGAGGTCTTCAAGGTAGTCAAGGATAATATGAGCCAAGTCATGAAAGTATTATGCCATAGCCTGTTGGAAGGTGGCTCTGACATTCTTTAAATCGAAAGGCATGACACTATAAGCAAAATTTCCCTACAGACTATTCAACACAGCCTTTAACTGATCAACACGATGGATAGTAATATGGCTATGCCCAGAGAATCCATCAATAAAGGATAGAACATCATGCCCCACACACTCATCAATGATTTGGTCAATAAATGGTGTGGGGAAGTTGAATCAGGGACAAAATTTTTTCAGGCCAGGAAAGTGCAGACATGAACGGTGCCTTGTTTCTTAAGAATGGGAATTGGGTTGGAAACCCATCTGGTGTATTCAATGGGATAGATAAAACCAACCTACTTGAGCTTATCAATTTTGGATTTGATAGCCTCTCATCTAGAAGGATTTATGGGTTTCAACTTTTGACGGACAAGATTGGCATCGAGCCATGTATCAATATGGTGTTTAATAATGGCGAGATCAAGTCTAGGCATCTCCGAATAAGACCAGAAGAAAACATCATGAAATTCCTTGAATAGCTTGGCGTAAGCCTCAATTTATTCCAGGGTGCGATGTGCCCCCAAGGTAATGTTTTCTTCAACCCCTAGTTTATCGGAAATGTTTATTTTAATGGTAGGAGAGATATTAGCCATGTTTCCTTCTTCGAAAGCATATGGTGCAAGAATGAGATTTCTAAACCAATCGACTTCATCATGAATGAAGTCTTTAGACTCCATGTTACACCATTTTTTGGTCATCTAACCTACTATCATTAGATGGACCCAAGTACACCACGTAAAACCAATTTTACCCTAAGTAAAATTGCTTTCACTATGTAAAATAACTTAATAAAACACATTTATTAGGTTGTTTATGGTCTAAACAGGAAACCCCAAAAGGAAATATTAAACAAACCTATATTTGTTTGATTTTCCCGGTCATGTTTAACCCAAAACAAAGAAATTAATTAGATAAATCTTTATTTATCTTATTATTTTCTAGGAATAATTATTTAAATCATATTTAAATAATATTCCTTGTTAAATATGACTAAATCACCCATAAATAATTAAATAAATCATTATTTATTTGATTATCCTTCAACCACTTCCTTAAAATGATAAATAAATCATTTATTTATTTATTATTCACAAATAAAGGGATTTGACTTCCATAAAAGGTGGATCTAGATTTGGTTAATGTTATTTTAATCATGCACCAAGATCTATAATGACCCAATATTTTGTTATAAATAGGAGGGTTTTTCCTATCATTCTTCACCTTTTGTTGCCTATTAGATCACTCTAGATCTATACACTTGGTCACATTCTTCATTATTTGCTGTGTGAGCTCCCTTTGAGTTCTATCTTTGTCTGAGTTTTCTACACCAACAAGAGAGAGAGATTCTAGATCTGAAGTGCTGAGGACTTCCAAGAACCCATCCCATTAAGGAGAATTGGATACACCTTCTTGTTTTCCTCCCAGGTGCCCTTAATACAAAAATTCTTTCAAAAAATATTGTTCTTGTCTTGTCTATTGGATGTATGGAGAAAAACTCTTGATTTTACTGCTTAATGTCTTTTTATGCATAGATCTGGTTTTTTGCAGCACTTGTCTTGATCAACTAACTGCAGATCTGAAGATATTGGCAGCCATATTTGATGTTAGGGCTATAAGTTATGCATAACTAAAGTGGTCTTTTTTCGTACGCTTCGAAAAAAGCTTCATACTAACAATTGGCGACTCCACACGGGTTTTCAATTATGACCGCTGTCGTTTTTCATATTCCTGCATATCCAGCTACTTCAGACCCTAGGGTTTCTTTTCAAATTTTTGTTTTTCCTATTTTTATGTTGTTTTTCTCACATACAACCCTAAAACATTAAAATTTCTAACTTCCGCGTGTTTTTGGACCTATTGCGCAAGTGACAGACATCAGCCGCAACTGAGACGACAACTTTTTCGGAAATTTGCCGCCGGGACACTCGGAGCTTCAGGTCGCACTTTTCAGCCCAAAACCTGCGACCTGCCTTCAGGTCGCACTTTTCAGCCCATTATATGCGACCTGCATAGAAAACAGGTCAGAACCTGTGACCTGCCTGTTTTTCTGCTATTGTTCTGCAATTTTTCTGGGTTTTTCTGAAGCTTCTGTAAGGGTTTTCCAGCCTCTGTCTCAGCTTGTTTATACCTGTTTCTGATCTGTTTTACTCATCTAAGTGGGAACCTAGCCCCCTAGGGCTTTAGTACCCTCCACTTTTTGTGGAAGAGTTTTAACTGTTTCACTTGTCTGTTTTTTCAGGGTTTCAGCCATCCCTTTTTTCTGATCTGATACCTCCTTTTCAGATCCCTTTTAATCAGCTCTTCTCCCTTTCAAATCGCCTCCTGAAGTTTTGTTTGGATCTACCTTTAGGGCCTCCTCCTTGTCCATTCTGCTTGTTGCTGATTTCCTCCTTGTTTCCAGCCACCTTGCCTCTGCCTCTTGGCTGTGTTCTGCACCTCTTTTCAGCAGGTTTCTCCTTTAGATCCCTGTCCTTTTCGACCCTAGATCTATTGGCCTCTTTGTAGTGTGTTTTGACTAGATTTTTTCCCTCTGTTAGACTAGTTTTGAGAGACCCGCATTTTTGGGTTAGATTGTTGCATTGTTAGCTGTTAATTTTCTGTCATTTTAGCATTATATACTATTATCTGCAGATTTATTTTCAGCACACTTTTTCTCTTGCTCTCAAAACGAAAAGGGTTTAAAAATTAAAATTAACGCACGCCACACACTCACCCTAAGCGAAGAAGAGCCTGGTTTACACCGCCAGGAAAAGACTTTAAAATCAATTGACACTGCACCTATCTGCCCTTGTTTCGACATTGTAATCACTTGATTCTGCACCTCCCTACCCTTGTGGTCGTTCTTCTTCCCCTTGTGCCGTGTTTGTGTTGTCATCATTGCGCCCCCTAGGCGCACCTCCCGGAGACTTCTTGGCCTTCACCCTCAGTTTCCGGTCGGTCGACCTACTCCGTCCCGTCGTCGTCGAGTTAGTCCTCCCCCGAGTCCGCACTCTGACTCCTCTTCTGATTCATTGGGTTCTCCTTTTACTTCTGGTTCTCCCCCTGTCACCTTCACTATGTCTGGTCCAGGGCCTAACGCTAGCGGGAATCCCGGCCCTAATGCCGGGACTACTACTAGCGGAACCGCCACAGGAACTACCTCGGCTGCACCCTTGCTCCCTTACATGGTAGGCCTCAGCCTCCCCGATCTCAATCAGTTGATCAATGGCCCTATCCGCCACGATGTTGGTTGGCCTGCTATGCCAACCAAGCTCCCCTCTGACATCCCTAAGTTCGAAGGCCTTGCTGGAGAAGATCCAACCAATCACGTCCGATCTTTCCACATGTGGTGTTCCTCCAATTACATCACTGATGATTCCATCCGTCTTCGGTTGTTCCAACACACGCTTATGGGCGAAGCTTCTAAATGGTATGTTGACCAGGCCACCTCTTCCCATACCTCCTTTGCGACCATTGATCAAGCCTTTTTATCTTATTTCCAGCTCCCTCTCCGATACGACACTGGTATAGAGCTTTTGACCTCCTTCAATCAAACCTCTTCAACCCGCCTTTCCACTCATGTCCAGGAATGGCGGAGAAGACGAATCTTATGTCGAGCTCCCACCTTTGAAGATCAGGTTTATATGGACTGGTTCCTTCACACTCTCTTACCTCCCATTGGCAAAGATGTCGCCTCCCATTTCCCCCAAACCGAAGAAGCCACCCTCCAAATAGCCTTGAAATATGACCTGATCTACGCTCAGTCTGGTTATGTTTATACCGTCCTTCCTGACCTCCCCAGGCCCGGTGGCGCTAATGCCCCGGGGGCATCTCATTCCGCCGACGGTATCATTGGAGCCCTTTCTCACCCGTATGCTCAACCTCCTATGGGCTATGGTCTCCCTCCGGGAGGGGCCAGCACCTCTAGCATTTTTCCCCCTCTAGGTAGCATGTATCCAGAATATGGCATGCCTCATCCTTTTGCCCAACCTCCTGCTTACCTCAATGTTGCCCAACCGAACCATTATCCTTATCTGCAGCCTGGCGCTCCAGCTCCTCCAGCATATGCGCTTCCACCTCCCTTGCCTTCTCGGCCCCAGCAATAGCACCTACAGCCCCCTCCAGGGCAAGTATTTGCACAACAGGGTGCAACTAATCCCCCTTCCTCTCAAAGAAGGCGGAGAGGCAATCAAAATCAATCTGCCCCTGGTACTCGTGGACCCATTCCCCAAGGTACTGACCCTAACACTGCTAACCAGCAACAGGGCACTCAGCCCAAGCCGGACATACCTATTCGCACGAATAAGCCTTGTTCGTGTTGTGGTGTTTACGGTCATTACACTCACGATTGTCCCCTTCTACCATAGATGCGGTAGATGTGGGAGTCTCAAGCCACATTGCGAGGACAACATGCCTCCCCTCATGCTCCCCCTAATGTGGCCACTTCTCAACCGGCTGTGTTTACCGATCCTTTCCCCCAGCAAGGATTCGTGGCTACCCAACCACCTGACGGACAGGTCGCCACTCAACCTTCCCCTTCTGGTTCCTCCGATTACCAGATCCTCATGATGAACTCTGATCCATCCCCAACCGTCGACCTTCACCTTCAAACTCGGTCTCGCCAGTATCCCAAGCCTCCCGCTCAGTCTGCCTCCGAGTCCCCTTCTTCAGGTTCGACCGAGCCTCTTTCGACATCCAATGGTCCCTTACATATCCCTCAACCCAAAGTTGAGGTTCATACCAAGATTCCTAAGGGACCATTACACCGAAATGCTGCTCTTGGTCGAGCTGCTCATTCGTATAGCATAGTAGATGATTTGGCGCAGTCTCCTGCTGCCATTTCGACATTGGAACTCCTCCAATCGTGCCCTTCCCAAAAGAAGGCTCTACTATCTGCCATGGGCACTGTAGATCCTGCTGATGACCAAATGATTGTTTTCAACGCCCATCACTCAGAGCATCCTCCTCTTCCTGCTTCCGTAGCCTTCCAAATCCCAATCAAAATCCGGAACGCTAACGTTTCTCGGTGTATAATTGATGAGGGGGCATCCACCTGTGTGATGTCCGCTTCGGTTTGGAAGCAACTCGGATCTCCTGAATTAGCCCCTTCCGCGATCACCCTTCGAGCGTGGGATGGCCACGCCTCCCAGCCCATTGGCCTCTTCCGTAACTGTCCTATCACTCTTGCGGGCAAGACTGTTTGCATTGACGTCGAAGTCATCGACGCCCCTCTAGATTACAACATTCTCTTGGGGTGAAGCTACACCTATGCCATGTCTTCTGTCCCATCCGCGGTTTTTCTCAAGATGTCTTTTCCTCACATTGGAAAGATAGTCACCATTGACCAGTTGACTTATCATGAGCCAAAGTCTTCGACCTCCCCTGAGATGACCATCTCTTCTATAGCCAATAAGAAAACCGTCGATTCCTTGACCAGTGTCTCTCTCGACGTCTACAAAGACTCCTCTTTGCTTGGAACGTTCCTTGGTCTCCCTCCTCCTCCTATCTCTGATCCGAGCTAATCGAATGTTTACATGATGCAATCGTATCGAGTTGCCCTTAAGCGACCCGCTTCGGCTAGTCAGCAACCTCCGACTCAACCTCACCCACCGCAACCCGCTCCTAGCCCTTCATCTCAGCTAGCCAGACCTCCTCCTTTTGGCCCTTCTCCTACAGCTGGCATCCCTGAACCCCTCTATCCTCCTAGGTCGGTTCCCCCAGGCCTCAACCACCTCGGATCTGTCCCTCCTGGTCATTATCCCACTGGTCAGATACCCTTCCTGGCTCCCCCTCCCGGAGTCTATTCAGTCCCTATCATGGCCACCCTCTCTCTTCCCAACCTGACCCTGGGCATACCCGTCTGGTACCTTGACCCTCCAGCCGCTACCCCGCCTGGTCACCCCAAACCCTACCTTGCTTTGACACCGGTTCAACCGGTCCCCCTCGCTTCCTCCATTGCCACTGTGCCCCCAGAACCTCCACAGGACCCTTCTCCTGTCGTGATGGCTCCCGGGAAGAAAGGCAAAGCTCGCAAGGGGGCACCCAAAGACAAGGCCACCCCGACTGACCCGGCCCCTCCCTCGCCCGCAAAGCCTTGCGCCTTGTGTGATGTCGTCGGTCACGCCACCCATGCTTGTCCTGAATTGCCCCGTATTCAACCCATGGTTAAAGTCGCGTTCCCCAAGTCTACGGTCCCTGAAGCCTCCATTCCTTCTTCGTCTGTAACCAATAACCCCAAGAATATCCGCACCAACAAACCCTGTGCTCTATGTGGTGTCCATGGCCATTATTCCCACCATTTTCCTCACCTCACGCATTACCTCTCCTCTTTAGAGGTAGTTAGAGAGTATGAGGTTGAACAAAATCAATCCGCCTCTCCCATACTTGCGCAGTATGCTGCCGGTCAGTATGAGGATCCACCCGCTCCCATCGACATCCCCCCTCCTGATGTCCAGATGTCCGAGCCTACCACCACCATTTGCTACCTATCATCATCCATGAGACCCTCGGAGAACATTCCCTCGGATCCCTCCCCTGATGGTTCACTCGAACCCCCTTCAACGCCCATCCTGGGCTTAACATCCTTTGACCATCTGTTTATCTGTTCCTCTATCATCCCCCGTAACGACCCGTATGTTAGCCTTTCTTCCCATACTGATGATCTAGGTAGCTTCACCGCGTCATGTGGTTTCCCTTCCTCTCGTCATCCCCTCTGTTCCCGTCAGGATGTCCTCTTGGAAGCCCTCTCCACCCATGACCTCATCCTTCCTGCCCATAACCGGGATCACACCTCCCCTATCCACGTTGACCTCCGCAGCCCGAGTCCCAGCCATTCCTCCTATAGCCCTCATATACCGCCATCTAGTTCATCTATGAGTCATAGCCATCCTTCCCACCGCACTCCCTCCCGTAGTTGCCACTCGATGTCTCCTATACACTCACGCTGCCGTCATTGTTCTTCCTCCTCCCATTTTTGGTCTTGTACCACCATTCCGTAGGACCTCCTGTCCACACCCTATATCGGTTACGCTGATGGTGCAAGTCATTATTCTTGGAATCTCACCTCGGCAGGTTGGGCCATATTCACCCCCTTGCATGCCCTTGTTCTCTCCAACAGGGTCTGCATTGGTCCTGCCACCAACAATCAGGCCGAATACGATGCAGTGCGGGGTCTTTTAGCCGATGCCCTCTCTCATCGCATCCTCCATCTGCATGTTCGTATAGATTCCCTAATTCTTGTCATGCAACTAAATGGTGTCTATCGTGTGCATAATCCTGTGCTGTTTAGACGATATTTACGAGTGAAACTCTTGATACGTGAATTTGAAACCATAACTTTCAACCATGTACCTCGAGAACAAAATCACTATGTAGATAGCAGTGCAAACCATGTTCTAGATTGGCATTTATCACATGCATTTTATACAAGACAATAATAATCATAATCATTAACAAGATGCATATCCATAATATGTGTCGCAAAACATGTGTTTAGAGTCCATCTACTCTGATACATATGACATACCCATAGCATGTTACAAAAAACTTAAAACTGGGGGCACCACTCGCCCCTACATACATACTAGGGGGCACCACACACCCCACACCTAATCACTATCTGGCGGATCCCGAGCCAATGGCTCTGCTCCTGCAGCTCGTAGATCACGTATCCCCTGACCGACCATCGCCATGCGCCGCATGACCCCTTGCCATTCCGAGGGTAGACCAATACATGGCTCTATGTACTGGTCATCTAAGTATTGCCACCCGCGCTCTGAAACACCGGTCAGCAACCTCTCACATCTACGGCAGATGTCCTCCAGGAGGGCGGCTGCATCCTCATTATGCACTGCTCTCGCTCCACTCGGGCCTGCAGCTCCTGATGCTGCAGTTCGTCCCATATATCCGGCCGGTTATACCGGAGCTATATCTGCATGCCAAAAGTACGTGAATCAGTACCCTATCTACTGTTCAATAACTTTAACATGCCCAAAAAAGAATAGTCACTTGTCACTTACCATCGGGCCCCCATACTCGACCAGGCGGAAGTGGCAGGTCCGGATCCCCACAATAACTCATCCCACTATAGGGATATTCATCTATGTATAACGGCATCTGATCCCAATGGGCAAAGAACTCCGGTCGAAACACCTGTCTGACTGCCCCTCCTCCTCCTCTACACAGCAGTCTCCCCCACTGGCACATCTTGGGTGCTCTTGGGCCCCGATCTGGGAGCTGTATACGAGGTCGTAAGGTCGGGATCTTCTCAAAAAAGAAGGAGCACAATAAAGTCCCATACGAGCAATTGTGGTTCACTTGCCGCTTGCAAAGCGACAACTGCCGTTTTAACGACACCAGCATCATTTGGGCCCACCCATAGTAGGTCCCACTCAACACACTCTCCACAATCATCATCTGCCCCCCAGTGATGTGATGGAACGCCTGGTTGCCCAGGATCCGCAGCACCGCTGCGGCCACTGCACGGGTCTCCAATCTCTCCAGGTCCCTGATCGGTATCCGCGTCCCTTTGACTTGGAGACCCGGTCGACAATGACGCTCCACAAACTCCATGATGTTTTGCCCCCGCGGTAACACTGGCTGCATATTTCCCACCATCCCAAGTGGTGGGAGACGAGTCAGGAAATACACATCCTGGACTGTCAGTTCGATCCTGTGCCCCTGTACTACTCTGGATCCCAATAACTGATAATCCGGGCCAACAAGGGCTCTCTAGCTCTCATCAAAGGGTTCTCCAAAAACTTTAGAACCCCAAACTTGGCCAACACACGACGGACACCCTGATCTGCCTGGATCTCTGCCCGTAATGTACCCAGGTTTCTCTCTCTCCAGTTAACCCGTATATCTGCCATATCTGCACAAAAACATCATCTTTGTCAGCATACAGATAGGGAATACTGTAACCAAACACAAAAACCCAACTCTCAGCCATAAAACAGCACTAAAATCCTCTCATCTTCCAGGTCGCACTTTTCTACCAAATCCTGGGACAGGTCGCACCTTTTTGCTCAAAACCTGCGTCCCAGGTCGCAGATTTTGGCCCAAAAAATGTGACCCGGCCAAAAAGATGCAAGAGGGTATGTTCTTGAGATTCTGGGCCCTAATCTGAACTTTTAAACCATCAAAATGAAAGAGTAAGGTTAGGCCTCTTACCTGCAACTGACAGATCTCGATTCCAACAGTCGGTTTGTCCGCTACGCTCGCCGCAAGATTTAGGGCCTTCTCTCCTCTCTACCTTCAGCACAACAACACTAGAAAATGAGTGAATTTGGAGGGAAAAATGCCTTATTAAAAGAGAACCCCGATTTTTCTTTCGCTTGCTGCGACCAGACCACAACTCAGTTTGACAAACCGTCTGCACCGTTGGAAAGCTCTCACCGAGCCCTCTAATGGGGATCTGTTAGTTTTTTGTGATTTGATACTTCACCAGGACACATTTTGTCCAAGAAGGGTCACTTCACCTGCCCCCAAAATCGGATTTCCTCACTTACAACACTTGTCCTTGGGGCACCACTTTTCCTCCATACTTGTCTTTGTTCGTGTCGATTTTTGTCATGAGATACCATCTTATACTCCTGTTTCATGGTCCCCCATTGGGCCTTTACTATGTGGCAGCACCATTAAGTCACCCTTGTATAGAGCATCCAAGTTGAGTCATCATCACATTCATGGAGTCTATCCCGAGTCCCTTTGTACCCCGCTATAGTCCTCCATCCTTCATTGCTTGGTCTCTCTCTTGTGTCACACATTATGACCGTCAGTCCCACTATCCCCTATCCCTCATGATACTGTGTCAGTCGCTACCATGTCATTCATGTCCTTTATGCTCTAGCAGGGGAAGTCGTCCATTTTCTACTCAGTCCCCTCCATTCCATCATCATCATTGGTATTAGTCTATCAGTCGCTCTACTATTTTCTCTCGTGCCTCAGTTGAGGATCTCTCATTGCCTCACCTATGACGGACCTCCTTCTGTCGACATCAGCTCCTTCATTCCAGAGGACAGGTCTAGAGAGCGGTGTACCTTGGTTCCAGCTTCCACTCTTGTTCGGTGCCTCGGATCAGGCAAAGGGATCTATCATTTCCCTTTGACTTGATTATTTCTCCACTTCAGCTCCTTTCAGCATGATCGAGATCCGTATGCTTGATGGTCCAGTGATGCAGCAGCAGCTATTGGTGATGCCTAGGTGTGTGTGAGATGTCTCAGCCCTCATGAGGGGGTGGCCCTGCAGGTAGCCCCCCATATGCCCGGATGACCTCTTCATTGCAGCCTTCGATGCAGCTCCATATATTTGATGATGTCAGCCTTAGCCGCTTGCAACGCCTCTTTGATTTGCATGTATCAGTCAGATTTTGTGAGCCCTTCCCCGCTTGTAGGGGGAATTTGGGTTGTATTTGTATCTCATGTACTCAGATATTATTGTATAAGTCCTGGCTGTTATCCCAGGCACAACATGTATATGGGATCCCTCATTGTATTTTTATCTGGCTCATGTTTATGCCGGCTGTACTTTATGGTTCGGTCCCTTGTTTACTGGACACACTATTATTTTGTACTTTGTCTCGGCGGGCATAGGTATGCCTCCCCCGCCGCCTTTAGCACAAGTACCCTCTCATAAAAAGAGACTTGTTGCACCTGCAAGTCTCGTCTCCTCAGGGTCTAGTTCTTCAGCACATTAGTCTACCTTACATTTCTCTCTCTGACTTCCCTTTTGATGTCCGGTGATTGAGTTCTTACAACGTACTTCGGTCATACGATTTGCTCCTAACACTCGCACGCTGGGGGGCAATCTGTTACACCATTTTTTGGTCATCTAACCTACTATCATTAGATGGACCCAAGTACACCATGTAAGACCAATTTTACTCTAAGTAAAATTTCTTTCACTATGTAAAATAACTTAATAAAACACATTTATTAGGTTGTTTATGGTCTAAACAGGAAACCCCAAAAGGAAATATTAAACAAACCTATATTTGTTTGATTTTCCTGGTCATGTTTAACTCAAAACAAAGAAATTAATTAGATAAATCTTTATTTATCTTATTATTTTCTAGGAATAATTATTTAAATCTTATTTAAATAATATTCCTTGTTAAATATGACTAAATCACCCATAAATAATTAAATAAATCATTATTTATTCGATTATCCTTCAACCACTTCCTTAAAATGATAAATAAATCATTTATTTATTTATTATTCACAAATAAAGGGATTTGACCCAAGTCAAATACCTTTTCCCTCCAACAAATATAATAAAATATTCCATAAAAGGTGGATTTAGATTTGGTTAATGTTATTTTAATCATGCACCAAGATCTAGAATGACCCAATATTTTGTTATAAATAGGAGGGTTTTTCCTACCATTCTTCACCTTTTGTTGCCTATTAGATCACTCTGGATCTATACACTTGGTCACATTCTTCATTTGCTGTGTGAGCTCCCTTTGAGTTCTATCTTTGTCTGGGTTTTCTACACCAACAAGAGAGAGAGATTCTAGATCTGAAGTGCTGAGGACTTCCAAGAACCCATCCTATTGAGGAGAATTGGATACACCTTCTTGTTTTCCTCATAGGTGCCCTTAATACAAAAATTCTTTCAAAAAACATTGTTCTTGTCTTGTCTATTGGATGTATGGAGCAAACTCTTGATTTTACTGCTTAATGTCTTTCTATGCATAGATCTGGTTTTTTGCAGCACTTGTCTTGATCAACTAACTGTAGATCTGAAGATATTGGAAGCCATATTTGATGTTAGGGCTATAAGTTATGCGTAGCTAAAGTGGTCTTTTTTCGTACGCTTCGACAAAAGATTCATACTAACACTCCACATCATACTGGTCATGGGATTAATATGGAAGGAAGTATAAATGATGGTGCATATCATCCCAAGGAAAATCAGGGGTGGTCATGGATTCCATAATGTCTTCATAGGAATGAAAGATGGGAGGATTGGCGGAAGGGAGACCACTTGATGCAGCGGGGCTAGCTAAAACATCTTCATGAGAAATATGGTTCACATATGCATCACTACGAAGGGTAAGAGAAGAGCTAGTAGATGAAACATCTACCGATGTTGAGACCAAGGTGTTCGACGAGGGATGTTTGATCGAAGCAAAAAGGGAACCCCCAGATGGGTATTCCTCCATGGATCTCATGGATGACGATAGATAGAGAATAGCGACTGAAGAGTCCTTCATCTCGACATCAGGAGGAGGTATCATAATGGCTGCAAAACTGTCATCTGATTCTTTTGAAGCAGAACTCACAAGTAGAGGAGTACATGATCCACTACGAGCGGCCTCTATTTCGCAAATTTCCTCAAGGGTATCACGAAAGTCATGGAGATGGGGAAATTAATGAGAATAATGGCCATAAAGGTTGCAAAAAGCACAAGGGTGGTTCATGCACAACGATTTGATTTTCTTAATTGAATCAGGTAAGGTAACATGGACCTCTGAGATGTCTAATTTAGGACACGCTTCATTGCCCATAGGTTTGAGACAAGGAATTTCAGGCCAATTATGGGTGGCATTCCCAAAAACATCACACAAAGCGTAGGGAGGTGTCAAATTTGGAGGCTTAGGTGGAGCTGGAGTTGTTTGTGGATCCTTGTCCTTAGGTTCCTTCTTTTTGGCTTTTCCCCCCTCACTAGATGCTTTCGCAATAGGAGCAGGTTACTTTTGAGGTGGCTATGGCACTGAAGCAAAGGGAGGGGTCATGGAAACCGATTGAAATGTGGTCAAAGTGGTATATGGTTTATGATGACCAGGTGGAGTGTTTGCTGGGGGATCAATGTACCAGGCTGGGATCCCCAGGGTTAAATTCGGTAGACTAAATGTAGCCATAAAAGGCTTCGAAAAGACTCCAGAGGGGGGAGCTAAAAACAATATTTGACTGGAAGGGTAATGGCCTGGCAGAATGGATCCTAAATGGTTAAGGCTTCGGGGGACCATTCCTGGTTGAAAAATATTGGGAGAGACACTAGCAGAAGGAGAAGGTCCTTGAGGAGATGGTCTTGATGGTTGTGTCAAGTGAAAAACAACAGGTTGCGAAGGTGCTGGCTATTGGCTAGTAGTACTGGGCCACTTTTGGTTAGCCCGAGATGCTTGCAACATGAAAACACTGAATGAGCTTGGATCAATGATAAGAGGGGGGGTAGGGACTAGGGAATGAACCGAGTAAGGTGGAATATTTATAGACCCCTGGTGAAACACTGGTGAGAGGTGCGAATGATTGGTTATAGGCCACCGAAGATATGATGGACTCAAGGGAGGTTTGAGACTTTCGTTTGTAATATGTCAACTGATCAATAGTGACGATATTTCCGTTATGGGGGAAGCACATCTTACGGTGAACTTCAGATGCGGAAACTTACATCGTATTGGTGTAGCTACGACCCAAGATGATATTATAATCCAAGGGGGCATTAATGACTTCTATGTCAATACAAACAATATTTCCCATAAGTGTGACTAGACAATTGCAGAACATGCCAAGGGGCTGAGAAGGGTGACCATCCAAAGCATGTAAAGTGATGGTGGATTGGGACAAATCGGGGGATTCGAGTTTCTTCTAAACATAAGCGGACATCACACAGGTGGATGTGCCCTCGTCAATGATGCATCTCTGAACATGGGCATTACGTATCTTGATAGGTATTTGGAAGGCAACATATGAAGGTAAAGGGGGATGTTCTGACTTTTCAACATCAAAGATCAAACGATCATGTAAAGGATCCACAATGCCTAAAGCAGATAGTAAATATTTTTGTTGAGATGGGTACGCCTGGAGGACTTCTAACATTGACATGGCGGTAGGGGATTGTGCCAAGTCATCTACTATGCTATAGGTGTGGGTGACTTTGGTAGAAGCAAAATTTCGGCATAATTTCCCTTTGGGGATCTTGTGAATGACCACTACCTTAGGCTGTAGGATATGTAAGGGAAAATTTGGTGTCAAAATGGACTCTGTCGGTACTTTGGTTTGGGACTCAATTGCAGATGTAGCGGGTTTCTTTTCATATTGGCACGACCGGGTATAAAGGTTTACATCAATGGTATTGACCTCTTCAAAATTCATCATGATAATCTAGTAATCAGGGGTACCAGATTGCGGGGATTGAGGGGTGGCTTGACCTTGAGGTGGTTGGGAAGCAACATATCCTTGCTAAGGGAAAGGATTAGTGAACACAACCATTTGAGCTGGCGTAGTGTTTGGAGGAAGCGACGTGGTGGGTTGATGTCCTCTAAATGCTGCTTCGACTTCCCACAGTTGGTGTATCTGGGGTAAAAGGGGACAATCATGAGTATAATGAAAATGTAAACCACAACATGAACACAATTTTTTCGTACGAAGGGTATTTTTATGCTTGGGTTGATTTCCCTGTTGCTGGTTTGCAGTGTTAGGCTAGTTCCCTTGGGGTGCGTTTGGCTGGTTGCTGGCGACCTTTGTTACCTTGCACTTGCTGGTTGTGGTTGCCTTTCCCCTTATTATTTTTCTTCAAATTAGGAGGATTAGTCATGCTCTACTGAGCATACACTTGACCTTGAGGAGGCGGTGGCTGCTGTGGCAGAGGTTGAGAATGAATGAGAGGCGGGGGCACTGATGCTGGAGGGGTTGGAGCGTCGGGTTGTGCATAAGGATAGAAAGGAGACAGGGAAACATTTGGGTAAAAAGGTTGAGCAACAACTGTCTCTAGCATCGAATGATGCGGTTGGGAAAATTCATAAGGAGTGCTTTGACCGAGATACAAGTTTCCTGGAGGGGGATAGGTGTTGGAGTAACTGGTCCGCTGCTAGGGGTAACCATAACTCATGTGAGGATGATCATATGGATGTGAGAGAGATCTAATGATACCGTCGGTGACATGAGATGTCCCCAGTCCATTAACACCACTAGGTCTAGGAAGATCTTGTAAAATGGTATAAACATAACTAGACTGGGCATAGATCAAGTCATATTTTAATGTGACTCGGAGAGCTTCTTCCTTGGAATGAGGAAAAAGAGATGGAAGATATTTACCAATGGGGGCTAAGAGTGTTCTAAGAAACCAATCCATATAGACACGATCATCAAATGAAGGAGCTCTACAAAAGCTCCTTCTTCTACGCCATTCTTAGACATGGTCAGAAAGGTGGGTGGCAAAAGATTTATTGAATGCAGTAAAAAACTAGGTACCAATATCAAAACAGAGGGGTAACTGGAAATAAGATAGAAACACTTTAGCAAGAGTCGCAAAAGTGGTATGAGATGTAACATGTTTCTCGAGATTCAAAATACCACTTTGCAACTTCTCCAGTGAGCATACATTGGAACAACCGAAGGCGAATGGAGTCATTGGTAATGAAATTAGATGAACACAACATATGAAAGGAGCTGAGATGATTAGTGGGGTCCTCTCTAGTGTTTCCTTCAAACTTAAAAATGTTGGAAGGAAACTTAGTTGGAATAGCTGGCCAACCCGCATCATGGACTATGGGGTCATTGATTAACTGGCTAAAATTAGGAAGGATTAAACCCACCATAAAATATAGAATAGGAGTAGCCGGGATGGTTCCAGTAGCGGTTCCGCTAGTAGTGGCTCCAACATTAGGGCTAGGGCCATCACCAACTTGAGGATCTGCACCTGCATTGGTGCCTGACATGGTGACGGTATGAGGGTGAGGAGGACCAAGGTTAGAATCATAGGAAGAACCCGATGAACCTGAATTAGAGTTGGTATGGGAACTCAGGGGAGGAATAATCCAAACCCAAAGAAGGCTCTAAAACAACCAGATGACAAGGGGGTGAAATTGAATCAAAACACACTAAAAAGGCCAAGATATCTAATGTCAAAGGGACAGAGATCTAATGACTCTATATTGCTGGAAATGACACAAAAAACAACAAGAAACCAGAGGGGAAAAACACCACAATAGATAACGTTAAAGGTTAAAACCCAGGGAAAAAAAAGAGACCTTAAGGAAAAGACTAAACAAAACTCAAGAGAGAGTTTTTTATGTAACAATAACCTATCAGAAAGGATTTGTAAAAAGGATGGATCAAACCTTGAAACAATGGTTGAAAGAGTTGTAAATCTCAAACTACCTAGTCAGCTTAACCCCTTCTAAAAATGTGGAAGTGTATTGAAACCCTCAAGGGGCTTGGTTCTACTTCAAGCAGACAAACTGAGCATATCTAGGCCTAAGATGGGCATTGAAAGAGGTCAGAAAACCCAAAACAATGCTCTCGACAAACTCTGATAGTTACAGAAAAATTGCAGAAAAAGATTCCAAATCGGAGTTTTGACCCGTGGACAGGTGAAATCGCAGTTAATGGGCAGAAAAGTTCGAGTTTAGGGGGAACTCACACTATTTAAGCCTAAAATTACGATTTTTTTCTACTTGGTTCTCAGGCAGTAGGTTGCGGAAAATTTTTCGTCTCTGGCGCGATTGATACATGTTACCTGCAGAAAACACCAGAAAACATACAGAAGTTAGAATTTTGACTAAATTAGGGCATAAAGGTTAAAAAAAAACATCAAGAGACTAAAAAAAGCTGAATAAATACCCTTGTTTCTGAAGTTGATGGTCATGCAGGAATCTGAATTACAACAGTGGAGTCACCATTTATTAACATAAATTCCTAACATAAGTGTACGAAAAAAGCTTACTTTAGTTGCGTGTGAAAAACAACCCTAACATAAATGTATGCTTAACTCTTTAGATATTCAAGGAATAGTTAGAAAAAATGCTGTAAAAACCCAGATCTATGCAATAAAAGTAGTTCAACTGTGAAAATAAATAGTAATTACTCCATGTATCCAACATAAAAGATAAGATTTAATGAATTATTTCATATATTATTACACCTGGTGAAGGGAAAAAATAAATGTTACCAGTCCCCCTTAATGGGATGGGTTCTTGGTTGTCCTCAATGCTTCAGTTCCAGAAGTTTCTCTCTCTCAATGGTGCAAAAAATCCAAACTGTATGTTGAACTGAAGTGGGAGCTCAAGAGGCAGAAGAAAATAGTAGCAACAATGAGAATGATCAAAGTGCGATAATGAAAAGGATCAAAGTGAAAAATGAATGGAAAAAACCTTCTATTTATAACAAAATATTGAGTTATCTTCGATAATGGCGAATAATAAAATATTATTAACCAAGATCTAGATCTAACCGCTTGGAATATTTTATTATATTTTGTTGGAGGGGAAAGGTATTTAATTTGGTTAAATACCTTCATTTAGAAATTTCAAATAATAAAAAAATAAATGATTTATTTATCATTTTAAGAATGTGGTTAAAGAATAATAAACAAATAATGATTTGTTTAATTATACCTAGGTGATTTACTCAAATTTAACAAGGAATAATAACTAAATAATGATCTAATTAATTATTCCTAGAGAAAAATAAGAAAAATAATGATTTATCTAATTATTTCTCCTTTTGGGTTAAATATGACCAAGAATGTTAGTTAAACATGGTTTAATTAAATATTAAGAGACAATAGGATCAAATCTCTGGAAGATTTGATAATAAATATAGGGAATGACCTTAAGGATGTAAAAGAAGTAGAAGAACTAATAAAGAGAAAGGGGGTAGAAATTCAAGCATTGAGGAAGAAACTAAAGCTACCCTCCATAGAACATCCTCAAGCTAAAGAGGTTTCTAGTATAGAAATGGAGAAAGAAAAATTATTTACCATAGTCGTTGAAAAAAATGCACAAATACAAAAGATGGAGCAAACCATGGAAACACTCTTGAAGGAGAAGGAACAATGGGAAGAAGCAGGAATATCTACAATGGGCACAGGTACAAAAGTAGATTCTTTAGCAAAGACCACAACTTCAGAGCCTACAGAAGAAATTACCAGAGCTCTAGATGAACTAACATTTGTTCGAGTTGAAAAGAAGAGGTTGTTGGCAACATTATCTCGGATGGAGGAAAAAAAACTCAAAACTGACAATGCATACTTGTCAGAAATGCATAAAAATTACAAACTTATCTAGTAGATACAAAAGTATGAGGACCAATCCTTTAAAATTCAAATGTTGGTAGAGGCAAAGAAAAACATTTGGCAAAACATAAATTCCAACGTAACAGATATGTGGCCTTCGATTCATATCACTTTCAAGATGGAGGAATTGGTGCAAAGAGTAAAGACAAAAATAAATAATAAGAAGGCATATTTGGAACAAAGAACATAAGAGGCACAAAATATTATTAAGTTGTTAAATTCCAAAACCAAGGATCAATTAGAAGATGTGAAAATTTCAGATAGGACAACAATAGTCATGGAAATTAAGAGGGTCTTAACAAAAAATAATTTGATGACACAATTGGAGATCAAATGCAGAGACCTTGAGTTGTAGGTCAATAGGTTCAATAAAAAAACTTACATTGCTGCAGGAAAAAGGTTTGCCTACTCTAAATACTCCTAATGGAAAATTGATCCCATTAGAAAACTACCAAGGGTAGCTGTGCAACATAGGTGATGATGCTTCCAAGTTTGTAAATGCTAAAGGAGTTATTAATGGAGAGGCATTCATATAGGGATTAAAATTTGATTTAAATATTCAGCATGAAATTCACCATCGTTTTGTAAATAATCCCACTTTTGACATTTACACCGAAGTCGATGAAAGATTCAGAAATATGGTTAAATTTTCCATCCCAACTGAAGAAAGGTGGGATTGTTAGAGTGGATCAAACAAAGTGTAACTTGAGCACAAAATTTTCAGCATCCAAAAGAACAACATTTGCAGAAAAATAGCTACAATCATCACCAAATTCCTATATATCCATGACAACACAACAAACTAACAAATTTTCATTATCTTTCTCTCGTATATCTAAAATATCTATTCCGTTAACATATATTATTTTGTAAAAAAGTATTTTCTTTGAAGTCCGAGACAAAAATTTAAAGAATCTCTATAAATACTTTGTAAAAAGGACTTAGTAAGGGTTGGAACTTGTATGAAGGAAGGGTCTACATTTTTATGGAAAACTGTGCACTGTACTAAAATGATCAACTTCATTAATACAAAATGTTTTTTCCGGGATTCTTGTGTTAAGCAATTGGTGATGTCTCTTCTCATGTGATATTGTTATTTTCCATTTTTTCCATGTGTTTTATATCTTTATTATTTTAAGGAGATAAAGAACTGAATTTTTTTAAATACACTCTACTCTGGCTTATAAAAAATATTCATGTTTTCACTCTGATATTAAGTATAGAATTCATCCCAACATGCTATATATTTAATTGATTTCTAATCCTTTTCATCTTACTCATCCCACTAATGCTTAAAAGATACGAAAGCTTGCCTACCAGGCACTATTACATCTATTATGTTATTTTTGTATTTAATCATCCCAAGATTCATGATTCCATTTCCCAATGGACTTTCCTTGCAGTTTCAACCAAATATCTAAAAAAATAAACCTCTGGAATCAATAAATAGCTTAATCCCTTAAGAGATAAATATAAATAAAAAAGAAAGATCCCTCTATGAAGCTAGAAGGGCTAAATCCCTACTTTATAAGTGGTTTTTTGGTTACCTCATCAATTTCCTCCTCAACCTAGGAAAATTATAGAGTGATAACATTCTGGTGACCATACTAGGGAAAAAATCTCATAAAAAAGGTTTTCCCTGGTAATTTTGGTTCTAAAAGTCTCAAATGATTTTTCCGTATAGGTGAGGTGATGTAGTAAACTGAAAGGATGAAATTCCTCACCTAAAAATTGTATATCCTTCATTTTGTGTATACCATTATATTATGTATAATCCAATTAGAAGATATAGATCCCAAAAGGATATATACCAGCTCTCGTCCAGATCCAAATCCCTGAGGAATTGTGAAAGATATTGAAAAGTTGTTAAGGAAGAAGTATTCTACAAAAGGTCAAACTAGTAACAATTATTTATCAAGAACTAATTATTTTCCAGAGAGTTTTGTAATAGTTGAATATATTCAATTTGAATTACAGTTTGATTATAGCCTTTCCATATCTAGACCAGAAGGTTTTACACCTGGAGTAATTTTGGATGAAGCTCAATTGAGACCCTACCGTAAAGTCCAAAAACTAGTTATAATATAGTCTGATAAGGATGCTTTAAGACAATTTGAAAAAAATGAGGACCTGGTTAAAATATTAAATAGAATGATAGAAGGTGTTGACCAAACTTTTTCAATTGTTACTTCTTCTTCATTGCCAACTATTACATTCATTTCCCCTCGTTCAACCGCTCCAACATTGTTTATTCCGAATTCTGTTTCCACTTCTACCTCAATATTTCAATTGCACATACTACAAAATCATCATATTCCTCAACAAATCCTCCATCAAGCACCACTGTAGCATCATCCTCATCCCATATCCCATTCATGGCAGGGCGATATGCTCCTTTAGAATTATAGGCACTGTTAAATGACATGCCACATAAATATGCACAAAGAATACCATAATTCAATGGTACAAGTCCTATAATAACACAACAACACATTGAAAAAATCAATGATTTCTCAAATCTAGAGGATGTTTATGATGATGATGTAAAGGTTCGATTTTTTGCACAAAGTCTAACCAGGGAAGTAAAGAAATGGTACAAAGGATTACCTGCTGGAAGCATTGCAAACTTACAATAGTTCCACCAAAATTTCATTTCTAGATGGGAAGTGAAAAAGAATCCCCTTCATATTCTTGCAAAATATGAGGGATTAAGGAGAGATCGAAATGAAACTGTTCAATATTATTGCATTATATTTAATAATGTCTACAATTCTATCCCAACAATAATAAAACCCCCACCAGGACTAGCCTTGATTAATTTCCTAGATGGATTTGATGCCGATATGGCTCATCAATTAAGAGAGAGGATTCCACTTACCCTTGAAGAAATGTAAAGAAATGTTGTTAATGTAGAAGCTAATTTGTTACCCAAAAGGGAAAATTTAAGAACCGAGAGAAGAGTGACCATCAAAGATGAACCTTCTACTTCTTCATTAGATGCAAATTTAGGAAATTTAGTTAAAAACATGGAAAGAATGATGGAGAGAATGAATGTGACTGGTAGATCTCCTCCAAGAGATACTCAAGGGGGGCCTAAAATCAAAAATTCAAAATTTATAAGGCAAAAACCCATATTCAAGCAAAGGGAACAAATAAACCAAGCTTATCAACAACAAATTAGACCCAATTTCCAATAAATTTTTGCTGAAGAAGAACAAGAAATTGTACAAGATTTAGAGGAAGATCAAATCAATATCTTTGAGGAGGGAGAAACTGATGCTATTTTTCTAACTAAGGAAGAAAAATATATTTTCCTATTGTCTCAACCAGAGGATATGCCTACAGAATTAGTAGATTATCAAAAAGGGTATCAAAATGCTATCATGGATGTACAAAAACAATCCAATTTGAAAAGTAAGAAGACCGCAACAAATCCTCCCAAAAAGGCTCAAAGTGATATACTGTCTACTAGCCAAATGAAGGAATAAAGTCCGAAAGAAATTCCTCAAAACCCATATGTAAGTGTTACGGGAGTGGAAAAACCTCAACCTACTTTTAATATAGATAATGAAAATTGAAAATTGAAAATAATTGTTCTATTAATTGAGTTGGTAAAGAAATATGTCTATAGGAGTCAAGTTGTAAATACATTGAAAATTGAAGAAGGAACATACAGTGTCAATGTAACTGATGATTAGCCTAAATTATTATTTAGACCTGAATTAGATGGCATTCCACAAGATGCCAATGTTCCTCCATTCTATGTCAGTCTTAATATCCATGATTTTATTCTTCATAATGCCATGCTAGATTTTGGTGCTTCACACAATCTCATGCCAAAAGCAATTATGGAAAAATTAGGTTTAGATATAAGTAGACCTTACAAATACCTTTACTCCTTTGATTCAAATAGAGTGAAATGGATGGGATTAATCAAGGATTTATGTGTTACGCTTACTCAAATTCCAACAAAGAGTCTACTGATGGACATTGCTGTAGCTGATATTCCTCCCAAATATGGAATGCTTTTGTCAAGATCATGGGGGGAAATGCTACAAGGTACATTACAAATGAATATGAAATATGCAACAATTATTTTTTTGGTCAACAAAGAATATTGTATAGAGAAACTATAATGACATATATGGTGAGTAGTCAGGACAAACCCAACAATTGTTCGGTCTACTTTGTACATTCTAACATGGAATATTTTATTATACACAATGATATTTGTTTGGAAGAAGAAGATCAGGATGTAGTTGTCAAATCAAAAGAAACAAATGATGGGAAAGCACAAATGGGAACAAAATAGCAAGAAAAACAGGATAGATTATGGAACATGGACTTCGATGGAGCAGTAAGCAAAGAAGGAGTTGGCATTGGAGTGTGGATCTTAAACATGAAATCAGGTACACCTAGAAAATTTTCTTACAAACTCAACTTTGAATGCACAAACAATGTAGCTAAAAATGAAGCTTTGTTATTGGGACTTTAAAAGTTAAAAACAAACGAGAGCTAAGAAAATCTCAATTCATGGATATTTTTAACTTATCATAAAACAAATCAAAGGAGAATATGCAACTAAACATCCTAGAATGAAAGCATATAGGAATTCTCTTTTAGAATTTTTACGATGTTTCTTAGAATACCATCTGTCATTAATTTCTAGAGATCAGAATGTATTTTCTGATGCATTAGCTAATTTTGCAAGTACATGTAAAATCCCCTTTAGAGCAATATTTAAACATCTCCATACCATTCCTGATAATATTAGATACTGGAAAGTGTTTGATAATGACGAACAACTCAACAATTTATTACAACTGAAAGATAGTTTTGAAAATTTAAACACTAACATAGGGAAAGATGTTGATGATAGTGGAGAAAAGAATATTTACAATCAAACCACTAAAGATTTTGAGGAGTCTGAAATATTACAACTCAAGAATAATACAATCCCAAGAGGTCTTATATCACTTGAAGAGTTGTTTGACTTTAATGATGTGGCCAAAAAAATTCCAATTCAGCTAACTAGATCTGAAGTAGAAGCTTGTAATATAGGCACCAAATATAATCCCAAAATTGTTAAAATTTCAAAATCATTATCTCCAAAGGAAAAACAAAAGTACATTGATTTGTTTAAGGAATATACATATGTTTTCGCATGGGGGTATCAAGATTCAAAGGCTTACGATAAAGCTATAATTCAACATATTATCCCTATAAAGGAATATACAAATCCTTTTAAATAGAAGTTGAGAAGAGTCAATCTTGTCCTTTTTCCTTTAATCGAGAAGGAGGTCAAGAAACTATTTGATGCAAAGATCATAGTGCCCCTCAGATTTTCTAAATGGGTGTCAAATTTGGTTCCTGTCAGGAAAAATTATGGGGAAATAAGATTATGTGTGGATTTTTGAAACCTGAATAAATTTTCACTTAAAGATAATTAATCTTTTCCAAGAATGTATCATATACTTCAAAGAGTAATTAGATCAAGAAAAATTTTGTTGCTGGATGGTTTCTCTGGTTATAACCAGATATTAGTGCATCTAGATGATCAAGAAAAAAAAATTTCACAACACATTGGGGAAAATTCATGTATGTCAAAATTTATTTTGGGCTAATGAATGCAAGAGAAATTTTTCAAAGAGAAATGGATATTTATTTTGTAGATGAAATTGAAAAAATTATTTTTATATACCTAGATGACATTATTGTTTTCTCCAAGTTTGATGAAGATCATCTACATCACTTGAAGATTGTTTTTGAAAGATGTAGAAAATATGACATATATTTAAACTCAAAGAAATCTCTTTTTGGAATGGAAGAGGGAAATTTATTAGGCCATATAATCTCAAGATATGGTATTAATATTGATCCTAGCATAATTGAAGCAATTATGAAAATTGATCCTCCAATAGATAAAAAGGAAGTGCAACCTTTTGCTGGTAGGATAATGTTTTTGAGAAGATTTATACCTAACTTGGTTGAGATTTTGAGAGCCATAACCAACATGTAGAGAAAAGACACTTAAATAAAATGAAATACAGTTGAAAAAAAATCATTTAATGAAGTAAAACAAGAATTGACTCAGGTGTCTGTGTTGATTAGTCCATATTTTACCGAATACTTCATGATATTTTTGCTTGCCTCAGAAAATAATATTGTTGCGGTGTTAATACAGAAAAATAAAGAAGGACATGAGAAACCTATAGTTTTTTTCAGCAGAGGATTGAGAGATTCCTCTTTGAAATATAACATTATGGAAAAACAAGCTTTTGCTTTAGTCAAGGCCTTAAAGGATTTCAGAGTGTTTGTTTTACACCCTCACATAATTTCTTATGTCCCAAATACAGTGGTCAAGGATATACTCACTCAGAATGATCCAGATGGAAAAAGAGATAAATGGATAGCAATAGTCCTAGAATATGATATTGAGATAAAACCAACAAAGCTTATCAAAGCTCAAGGATTGGCTATGCTAATGGCTGAGTCAAATTTCCATGCATTGGAAATAAATTTTATGGCTTCTCTGGATGAAGAGGAAGAGTTGGTGACTCTGCAACTCTCATAAAAGTTTTTTACTTCCCCTTGGTATTAAGATATTGTTTATGTTTTACAAAATTTACAAGCCCCTCATGTTTTGACAAAAACCAAAGCAAGGTTTCTTAAACTAAAAGACGTAAAATTCTGCATCCTAGATCAAGCCTTGTATTGGAAATATGCTCGTGGGATTTTGCTAAATTTTTTATTGAAAGATGAAGCTCATAAGGTAATGGATGAATTTCATAAAGGAGATTGCGGAGGAAATTTGTACTGGAAAGCTATAGCAAATAAAATTTTAAGTGCATGATTTTATTGGCCTACTTTGTTTCCTGATATTCATAAGAACGTATCAAAGTAGATGATTTCCAACTAAATGATCTTGTTCTAAAGTGGGATGCGAGAAATGAAGACAAAGAAAAACATGGAAAGTTTGATAATATATGGAAAGGTCCCTACAAGGTTGAAACTATCGGAGGAAATCATGCATTTTTGTTATAACATCTAACTGGAGAAACAATGTTAGGAGGACTAATTAATGGTAGGTTTCTCAAGAATTACTTCACTTGAACTTAGATGGTCACAAAACACCTCATTGTATATATCATTTTGTTATCTTAAAAATTGCAAGCATGAATGGCATTTCATCAGGAATTGAAGCCCATGGAGAAGGCCCTAAGCTTCTAGTGAGTTGCTGCTAATTAGTGTAGTTATAGAATAAAATAAAAAATACCCAATGTATAAAGGCCACTAATATAAAATGTTATTAACACCTCGTAGGGATGTTTTAACCCCCTTTGGAACCATTCTCAGGGTCCTATAATTTATAGAATCAATTGATGATTATATGTTGATTTTTTTGCTATGAGGAATTGTAAATAATTATTTCATTCTACAAAATTATTTTCAAAAATCCAAAAGAAAAAAAGAAAGATAAAAGACAATATATATATATATATATATATATATATATATATATATATATATATATATATATATGATGGATAAAAATAAAATAGGGGATAAAAAAATGATATATACATGTGGAAAAGAAAAGAAAAATAGAAAATAGAAAATGAAATTGAAAATCCCCTTTGTAGTGAGCTATTTAAAAAGGCGCATATTTATTTTATTCCAAAAAGATTCATTTTATAAAAAAATTGGTTATTTGTTAGATAATACGAAAAATTATTTTTTTTGTTTTGCACTAAAAAGTGCGCATAGATCAACGACGTGACTTCCCTCTGCTCAGATCTACGGTGGAGGAAGCCTCTCCCCCCCGCCCCCCTTGCACTCCCGAAGGTTAATATGATAGCCTCACTCTCATGTGAGTAAAACAATTATAAGTCCAAAATAATTAAATTAGTGTTTTATTAGTTGTTTAAATTCTTTCATGTGGTCATAAAGTGTTTCTTTTGGAGATATAAGGTGTTTTATTTTAATTTTTTTGTTTTGGAGTAATAAGGTAATTTTGTAAGAGGGAGAAATTTTTGGAGTAATAAGTTATTTTTGTAGTTTTTGGAGTAATAAGGTGCATATTTTGTAAATTTGGAGTGATAAGGGAACATTTTTAAAGGAGAAAGTCATTGTTGGAGTAAATTGTTTACTTCAAAGAGATTAAGTTGGTGAACATCCAATTTTTGAAGACAATTTTCTTCCAGAATTTGCATCGCGTGAGATGTTGTGAAGTTGAAAGATGATGTACCTTAATATTTAATGAAACCATATTTTTTTTGAGGTGTTGATGTGTCCTAGATCCGCCCGAAATTGAATAAGGGGATCTTAAGTACACCATGAGTATGATGGTGCATGATTCTTGATGTTGCTTATTTTTTGTGTCTAGTCTTTGAAAATCTCTTTGTAATATGGTACACATGGAGTACACAAAAAATTAAAGAAATGCATGCACATAATCACGCTCTTGTAATTAAGCTTAAATACACAAAATACAAGCAATCAAGAAGCTGCACATAATAAGTTCTCTTCAAGCATACAAGCAAACAAGAAGCTACAACACATAATCAAAGATATCCAGTTTTCAACATCAACATTCTATAAAGGATTCCACATCATTCAATCAAGGCAATCAAGTTAATGAAGCTTAAAACTCAAGCATTCCAAGACAAGTCTACATCGACATCAACAACAATTTTGGTGTAACTTGTAAATCAAAGTTAACTTGTAATCCAATTCAAATAAAAACTGATTTGAATTGTAAGAGTGCATTCCTGATTGAAACCGACACCCAAGTTGGAATTGATAAGGAATTTAAGTAAGTCTATTGTCTTCAACTGAGTCATCAAGATTATTTGCCACTTGTCACTGTAAGATTTTTCTCTTGGGTGCATTTTCGATAGTGTTCGACAACCTTCTTTTGTAAATAAGCACAATCAAGTGAGAAAATTCAAGGAAGTGCAAAGTTCACAAAATCAAGTGAGCCTGAAACTGATTGAAGTAAGCATCCAAGTTAGCGTAAGTTCAAGTAATCAGTTGTTAATATAAATTTCAAGCGAGCATGAAGTTTATTGAAGCATTCATAAAGTTCAAGTGAGAGTGAATCAAGAAAAACAAGTTTCACCAAGCAAGAGATCAAGAACATTCCAAAGCAAGCAAGCGTGATAAACTCGATCAAGCGAGCTAGTACAAGTGAGCATGTAAAAATGGGCAAAGGTGGAAAATGTCTTCAAAGTAAAAAGCTGGGAATTAAAGAGTTGAAAGAGTGCAATCATGAGTTACATAATACAATTAAATTATTGGAATGGAAGTTGAAGAAGAATCAAAACTTAATAAATCAAATGAACAACACATTAGAAGCAGAAAAATACTTTCAAATAGAGTTTGAGATGAAATAAAAACTCATTAGTGCACTCCAAATTAAGTTAAGTGAAAATCAAGATTTACTAGACACACAATTTACAAAGAAGTTACATGCAAGTTGTGACAATGAAGACCTCATCCAGCAAGTTGATGAAAGTTTTGATATATTTGATCTAATCCATCAAATTGA
Organism: Pinus albicaulis; assembly: GCA_034641835.2. Classification (NCBI taxonomy): domain Eukaryota; kingdom Viridiplantae; phylum Streptophyta; class Pinopsida; order Pinales; family Pinaceae; genus Pinus; species Pinus albicaulis. Next base: position 438,900,155 of record CM076570.1, on the reverse strand, counting down.
TGTCAGTTGCGACACAAGTGATATTATCTAGCCAATTTTACTACTTAATGATGCAACAAGTAGTACCAAAGATCAAATTGATCAGTTTGATGCAACATGTCAAACTAATGAATTGTTAATGATGGATGCCTAGTGTGATAAATAAGATTTAATAAATCAAGGACAAAATGTTAGCAGTAGTAGCAGGTATGAAGAATAACAAAAATACGATCTTTCTCAGAAAGTGATAAGCCCTTGGGAAGAATTTTCCTTCAACAAAGATCGACATGGCCTAGGTTACAACAAAGAATTTTTTTTTTATGTTCCAGATTACTCAAAACTAGTGCAATTTGTAAGTGTGTGCTTTCTAGACAATGCTCATAATAAGTGTAACCATTGTAAGAAAAATGGCCATATGGAGAGTAATTGTTTTGACCTCCATCCTTGTCACCGTTGTGGTGAGAAAAATCATTCATCAGAAAGATGTTGCAAGCGAAATAAACCACCCAGAGTGAATATCAATTATGCATGGATTGATCCTTGGAAGTGGTCATCTACAATCAAATAATTGTCTATGTATTACTGAAGGATTCAGTCTCACATGAAGACAATTTTTCCAGTACAATGAAGATGGTGAAACTCTCCTACACCTGAAGGGGGGGAGTTCTGAAATGAAATGACAATTGTCTCTCCTTTCAGCTGACAAAGGGGGGAAAATGATAATAATGGAATTGAAAGTTTCCAGACTGAAATTTTTGACAAAAGCTACAAAGTAGCAGTGAGAAGTTTTCGACAGCATCAACAAAAGAAGCAGTTAGTCATTTTTGACATCATCAGCCAATGGGCGATCATCATGAGTAACCAGTGGGAGGTGAATATCAAAGCAACCAGTGGGTAATCAACATCAAGTAGGCAGGTGGAAATTTTGATAGTAGCAAATTCGCCAGTGGGCGTTCTTAATATTTTGTTAATGGACAAGAAAATTCGTAAGTGGGTGTCATCAACATTTTGTCAGTGGAAAACAGATGCTAAATGCAAGAAAAGGAAAGATGGATCATTTTTCAGCTTGAAACGTGATGGAGTTGTCAAGAAAAAGTCAGAGATGAATCAAACTTGCAGCTGAATCATGTTCTCTTCAGATTTGAGTTTTTCGGCATCTAGCTTTGGCGGTTTTTCAGGAAGTGTTTTTAAGGATCAACAATTTCAACATGAGAACTTGGAAGATGGTTCATAGTTATTATTTTGGAATTATGATTGAGGGGGGGAATGTTAGACTCACTCTCATGTGAGTAAAAAATTAAGTAAAAAATAATTAAATTAATTATGATCATGAAAGTTGGGATTTAATCCTACCTTTCTAGATTGGGTTTGTTCCTCATATTTAGGATTCATTTTAGGTCTAGTTGGTTGAGAGATTCTCTCCAGCTAGTTAGGCTCCTAGACTAGTGTGTGGTTGATATTTTTTCTTAACAAAAGAGTCCAAGCTAGACAAAATATCTTGAGACAAACTTACTCATGTATTCATATGTATCATAAACATTATTTTAATCATGATAATGAGAGGAATACAGTAAGGCTCTCAGGCCTTTTCTGTCATGTCTTGTTTGTGTGTGTTTATGCTACTAATTTTATTAGTGTTTTATTAGTTGTTTAAATTATTTCAAATATATGGGGGGGGGGGGGGGTTTCAAAAAGTGGTTTCAGCCAAAACCCCTCGACATTATGTGGCAGCATGTGGGGCATTTCTGTGGGTCCCCTCCCAATACAAATTACCGCATCCACTCCCCCAAAATACCACCTTTGCCTCCCACCAACGTGCCATCCCTCCGTTTACCTCCTGCCACACGTCCTTTCCTCTACCATTCATCTCCTGCCATATGCCTGTTACCCCTCTCCACTCCATTACTGCCACCTGTCCCGCCACATCACTTCCCTCCACATCATGAAGTCATTGAACATTCAAATTCTTCCACCAATTCTATTTATGAACATTTCTCTCATTAATTTTTCTCTCTAAATGTCCGTTAAAGAAATAAAACCCTGCTCCAGACCCGTTGAAGTTTTCCAGTTACATAATCAATTCAATGATTATAAAACCTAAGAAGGTCTCCATTTGTACCTGTCAACATTACATTAGTTCTGCATAGTTGAAAAACAAATTGTCATCAACTATCAACCTTCTACACCAATGTTATTTTTTTCCACGTGGAAAATTCTCCATGGGTAACCCTGTTTGGAAACCATTTGCTTCTTTTTAAAGTAATTGTTCACTCTCTGTAATCTACATGATTTATTTACATTCCCTTTACTCCATTTTAAACATTTCAAACCATAAAGGAAAAGGAAAGGCCACTGATTCAAACCCCATGAATCCCCTAGTCTTGGAATTTGACAAAATTTCACTGATAGACACCCAGTATAAAATTGCTGAAACCCAATAAGATTTCGACCTGTATGAACTCCATAATTGGGCCAAGAAGAAATTTATGGAAAAAAATGAGGATTTAAACATCTGGGAATCCATTCTCCCTCAATTCATTTTCCCCCAGACTCAATTTTTCCCTGAATTCACTGCATGGCACCATCTTAGGTATTTTCCGAGTCAAAGAGCAGTCTTTTCTCATAACAACGAGGCTATTTTTTCCATTTCGCATGAGAGCATCTATGAGGCCCTAAAAATTTAATATCAGGCCTCACATCATCCTTTTTTTTCCAAGTTATTGATGTAAATGTATAAGAAGTTAACTTTCCCCTAAAGAACACAAATTTTTGAGTCTTTTCTTCCAGAAATTGTTCAATTACCCCGGACGAATCCCCCCTATCGAGTTTCAAAATTTCCTAAAATAGCCAAGAAGGTAGTTTCTATCGTAACCTGACTACTTGGGTACTATAATGATCAATGGGTAGATGAAGAAGTCTTTGGTTTTCTACAATTTTTTGCAATAGGCAAGCACCCATCAATCCTTTTCAATTTCAACAAATTTCTTGCAGACTCAATCCATGATAAAATGGTAAATTTTAAAGGAGAAGGTGCCTTCAAGTATTATTCGGTTTTAATTTATCTCATGCTATATTATTAGTCAGATAAGTTTAATTTCCCTTTACAGAAGACATACAATGAGGGGCATACCTCGTCAGTGATTCACTGGACTTCTCTACTTGGAAATAACTCATAGGAGTACTCCTATACTAACTTTGTTGACAATGTATACATCATTGTGTTTGTTTAGGAGTTACTAAACTCCAAGGATTTCACTAGAAATAAAGTCCAAGGTTGGAGACTGGTATTTATACCATAATTACAATGAGATAAGGATACATGGATCAAAATTTCCTCCTTACATGCTACCTAAGTTTGTCCCAGTCAGATTTTTTGCACTAGAATACACCAGGAAAATTCTCAACATGGATGAGCTTCATTTTGTGGCATACAAAAAGAAAGAAAAATTCAAACTGAAGGCACATATAAGGCCCTACATTATCAATAAAAGAGCTTAAACAAGAGAAGTGGATGCCAATTTGAATAAGATGAAGTTCAAACTTAATTTTTCTTGGTCTTATGATCCTGTCGACATCATTTCAAAGCTCAAATTCGAACAAAAGAGTGCCTCCTACACATAGACACCCATACCTAAAATTGAACTGTATTCTAATGAAGAGGAGTGGACAAAAGGTACTTTATAGGAAGCTAAAGAAAAAATTATTAGTCAATCATCTATGCCAACACCGAATCCTAAATAAAAGGAACTAAAAAGGGAGAGACAATCCATGTCCCCTACTGATTCAGAAAATCCAGATGCATAATTTATTGTTTTTAAGAGAAAGAAAAGGGATCCAGTTACTACCAAAAAATAAGATTCACAAACTTATCCTCAATTTAAGCCTAAATTTATTACTATTAAATATGGCTCTCCAGAGGAAGGAGATACTAAGCAACCAACTACATATATTTTCTTAGGGATTACCACTACTTCTATTCAAATAGAAGAGATATTTTAGTCACCTAATGTGGGAACTACAATACCTCCTTCTACTCAAACAGATGAAACAACACAATCACCTACTGGAGGAGAAATAATCCAAACTACAATATCCTCACTTTCTTTGATTACAACTCAAAAGTGTATCTTTTCAGGATACAGGGAGATAAAATTAAATAAAGAAGTTTTGAAGGCTTCCAGCTACTCAGAGTTTTGGAAGAATAATAATAAAAAAAAACATAGGTTACTCTTTGCATTTGATTAAGAGAAAGGATAGTTCCAAATAGCCTTCATGGAACCGTTAGTTCTAGCTCATAGGAGCGTTGAAGACTACAAAGCCTCCATATTGTCAATTGATACCAAGAAAATACATGAGATCAATCAAATTTATTTACACAAGCAGACAGGGGAGTTGATATTTTCATCACTTACCAGTTCAGCTATGAATGCACCCAAATTATAGTCATCCTTAAATAATATCAATTCTCAGTTTAAGATAAAAAAAAATTCTTATTTTTCCAAGGACAATAGGATAAAATATCTAGAAGATTTGATAATAAAGATAGGGCATGACCCTACGGATGTCAAAGAAGCAGAATAAATAATAAAGAGAAAGGAGGCAGGAATTAAAGCATTGAGGAATCAACTGAAGCTACCCTCGATAAAGAATCCTCAAGCTAAAAAGGTTGCTAGTATATAAGTTGAGAAAGAAAAATTATTTTCCATACTGGTTGAACAAAATGCACAGATACAAAAGATGGAGTAGACCATGGAAGCACTCATGAAGGAGAAGGAATAGTGGGAAGCAATAGGAATATCTACATTAAAAAGAGGTACAAAAGCAGAAACTTTAGCAAATACTACAACTTCAGAGCCTACAGAAGAAATTACTAGATGTCTAGATGAACTAACATTAGTTCGAGCTGAAAAGGAGAGGTTGTTGGAAGCATTATCTTAGATGTAGGAAAAAAAATCAAAACTGACAATGCATAACTGTTAGAAATGTAGAAAAATTACAAACTTATCCCACAGATACAAAAATATGAGGACCAGTCCTTTATCGTTTAAATGTTGGCAGAGGAAAAGAATAGTATTTGGCAAAACATAAATGGTAACATAACAGATATGTGGCCTTTGATTCATATCACTTTTGAGCATGAGGAACTAATGCAAATACTAAATACAACAAAAAAGAATACAAAGGCTGATTTGGAACACAGACCAAAAGAGGCACAAAATATTAAGTTGCTAAATTCCAAACACAAGGATAAATTATAAGACCTGAACATTTCAGATAGGACAACAATAGTCATGGAAGTTAAGAGGGTCTTAACAAAAAATAATTTGATGACACAATTGGAGAACAATGCAGAGACCTTGAATTGCAAGTCAAGAGGAGCTGTGCAACATAGGTGATGGTTCTTCCAAGTTTTCAAAGGCTAAAGGTGTTATTAGTGGAGAGGCATTCATACATGGATCACAATTTGATTTAAATATTCAACATGAAATTCACCTTTTTTTTGTAAATAATCCCACTTTTGAAATTTACACCGAAGTGGATGAAAGAATCAGAAATATGGTTAAATTTTCCATCACAATTGAAGAAAGGTGGGATCGATTACTAGAGTTTATCGAATCAAGTGTAACTTGAGCACATAATTTCCAGCATCCAGAAGAACAAAATTTGCAGAAAAATAGCTACAATCATCACCAAATTCCTATATATCCTTGACACCACAACAAAGTACCAGATTTTCCTTATCTTTCTCTCTCATATCTAAAATATATGTTCCTTTAACATATATTATTTTGTAAAAGTGTATTTTCTTTAAGTCTGAGACATAAATGTAAAAGAATCTCTATAAATACTTTGTAAAAAGGACTTATAAACGGTTGGAACTTGTATGAAGAAAGGGTCTGCATTTTGATGTAAAACTGTGCACTGTACTGAAATTATCAACTTTATTAATATGAAAATTTTGTTCCAGGACTCATGTGTCAAGTAATTGGTGATGTCTATTCTCATGTGATATTGTTATTTTCCCAGTTTTCCATGTGTTTTCTATCTTTATTGTTTTAAGAATATAAAGGGTTGAATTTGTTTAAATACACTCTGCTCTGGCTTATAAACAATATTCATGTTTTCACTCTGATATTAAGTATAGAATTCATCCCAGCATGCTCTATATTTAATTTATTTCTAATCTTCTTCACCTTACTCATCCGAAAAATTCTTAAAAGATTTGAAAGCTTGCCTACCTTGCCATGTTACATCTATTCTGTTATTTTTGTATTTAATCATCCTAAGATTCATGACTCCATTGCCCAATAGAATTTCCTTTCAATTTCAACCAATTCTATGAAAAAATTAACCTCTGGAATCAATAATTAGCCTAATACCTTAAGACATAAATCTAAATAAAAAAGGGATATCCCTCTCTAAAGATGGAAGGGATAGATTCCAATTTTATAAGTGGTTTTGTGGTTACCTCTGAAATTTCATCCTCAGCCTACGAAAATGAGGAAGTGATAAAAAACTTAATTATAAGTATTTGGGTCAGATATCCAAACAAGGAATGGTTTAAGGGATTCTATATATCTAATACATAGATAGAGTTTGTCAGGGTCGCATACTCGACAAGCATCATGAAGAGAAGTTTGAGGCAAGTAAGGCTAGGAGTGCCTCCTTATTACTTGAGCTAGTGCACAATGACATTACTATACCTTATCCTTACCCATTAATAGGTAAGGAAACATATGTGTTATCACTCATTGATGATTTGGAAGGATATATATGGGTTTATTTTTTTAATTTGAAACCAAAAGTATTTGAGAATTTCAAAAAATTTTAAGTAGCTTGTAGAATATCAAACAGGGAAGAGGATTAAATTCCTTAGGACTGATAATGGTAGTGGATATGTAAATATGGATGTTTAAAGTCTTTCTCTAAAATTTGATATGGAGCTAGAAAATATATTTCTTTTCACTCCACAACAAAATGGACTTGTAGATAAGAAAAATAGATCATTAAAAGAGATGGAAAAATTTGTGATTCATGTTAGATATTTACCTCCTAAGCTATGGGACAAAGTTATGAATTGTTAATTTTACATTAAAAATATAATTCAATATAAATCAATAAAGGCGATCACTTATTTTGAGCATTTGAGAGGGAAGAAACTAAATTATACTTAAGATTTTTGGGTTCATAAGTGTAGGTTAACATTCTCTTTGATAGGAGGAAGGCTTTGGAGCCTAAGAGTAGGGAGTGCATATTTTTATGATATATAAAGGGAGTTAAGGATGTTGAGAATTTGGAGGGCTGTAGGTTAATACAAATTCTCTTCTTGATAATTGCTTGTGATCTTACTTGTGATACTTATGTCTTCTTCTTATTTTAGTTTATTTAATCTTGATCTTCAAGTCAATTATCAAAATGCACAAGACACAAAATTTAGGCTCCTAGAGCCAGGGAAAAAAACTCTCCCTCTTGGAGAGGAAAACCTGCAAAGAATTCTTCTTATAAATATTCAAATGCCAAGTACCATGACCCAAAATTAGACCCTTAACCTAGATGTTCTTCCAAGACCTTGATCTTCACTTTGTAGATGCTTGTAGATGAATTTCTTGAACAATAGGAAGGTAAATCATATATTTAACTTCCTCACTATCGCTGCCTCTTGTCCTTATGTTGACTGTCTTATCTCCAGTAAACTCCTTCTTGAGATCAGAAATCCTGAACTAACACTTTCCTGCACTTGTCCACAAATTAGCTTCAGTCATCCGTAAACAATTAAATTTCTTGTTTTTTAGTCCACATGAAATGCTATCTCTTTGTTCACTTAAGATCGCATTCCACTTCAGTTCTACACTGCACCTTGCATTAACCTTCAGAACTATACTTCGCATAACATCTTCAGGCATGCACTTCACATAACATCTTCATACCTGCACTTCGCATAAACTCACAGAACTTGTCCTGGTATATATCCACACTTAGGTTCTTCTTTAATGTTATATCCGCAATCAACTGTCCGCAATGATTTCTGGTATGTTGTAGGTGCATATATCTATGTCTGTATTATATATATATATTGATCCGCATGTCATTCCAAACATATCCACAAACCTGTTTCAGACTTATCCGCATTCATTTAAGAGGTATCCGCACTTGTGTTTCTTGAACAAATCCACACTTATTATTTTTCAAATGGCCGTATAACATATGCTATTTATATAGTGTCAAGACTGTATTTTAGGACGCCCATTCAAATAATATTTAGGATGACTTTCACAGAGTTTATTCCAGTGTTTAGGTATTTCTTCACTACATTTAAAGATTGACTTTCACCTTTATTTCAGATCTGTTGTGAGCTTATTTCACAAGGTCATGGAGCACATCTTCCTAGGCTAGATCCTTCATGTTTGAGACACTTAATTCTATTTAATCCTAGAGGACAAAAACCTAATAGACATCAAGAAGAAGTCTTTCTACATAATAAAATCTTTCTCATGAAACCCATGAAGAAATTACACCAAAAATACATTTTATTATCTTTGTATTCTTCTTTACATAAATACATAATTACATAGTCAAAACTCAACACTCCCTCTTCACTAGGGAGGTATTCATACAGGCACATGGTCACTTTCAAACTTAATAATCTCATAAGAAGAATCAGATTGGTAATCGCATCTGTATAGCATCATATCAACCAACATTGTCCTAGTGCAAGGCCTTGACTAACAACCCCATCTCTCAAGGAGACAATTGGCTACAATGCTGGTGAGACGCATGACTTATAGACACCTTCGTCATTGTCTCTCCAAGGTACATACTCCACCCAAGTGTTCCAAAAGTATGACCTTCTTAGACTATTCTTCTCTTGGGTAGCTATCCTTCAAAGAATATCAGTCCCCAAATACTCTTATCTTGAATTCCCTAACACATTCTCAAAGAGTATTGAATGCCAGATGATTACTCAATCCTCCATTCTATCTTCCCAAGTGAAGACCAGAATGATGTGTCTATCTCTCCCTCCCAACCAGGGAGGACGTATTCCACAAGGAAATGTACTCATTCCTATACAAGAAATGTACCTAAGCTCATTCTTAGGAACTGCTAAGTTTCTTCCAAGTAAGAAACTTATCACCAATATCTCTCTTAATCAGGGACCTCCAACAACAATGGTGAGACACCCAACTGCTCATGAATAATTCCTATCCTCGATGTCATGGATTTTAATATTGAGGAATCTTCAACTTTTAGCTTCATAGGGCACATATCATCCATCACTTCCATCCCGAGTCATGTTTGCTATTAGAAGGTGATTCATCAGACTTCTTTTTATCTAGTCCATTGTTATGCCATGCTGCTTTCCTTTGAATCATCTCCAAGGATCATACATCTTTTATCATGATTAGCATCCCTGCACGAATTCATCCAGATAAACATATTCATATGAAAATTTTAAAGGTTACCTTAGTGATGATCTTTCACCATGAAATCTTCCTGTGGGCATCAACTTCCTTCATACAGATTGACACATCTCCTAATGATATGTTTTTTCCAAGGGCCTTCTTCTTTACCAAACTTCTGTTGGAGTCTGCATATATTCCCAAGAGATCTCCTAGTCACATCTTCTTGGCCTTCGGATGATAACTGCCTCTTGACATGTTTGTACTTCATGATCTCTTTTTCTCTACACATTCTTCATTCCCATGACATTATAAAATTTTCAATTTCTTATTTATGTACAAAATTCTCATATTCTATGAGGAAATATTATGTTGATTTCATCTGTCAGTGCACTAAGAGAGCCTCCTTCATAGATCGTACTTCTAGATACAGAGGTATATTACCTTCAACCATATGACATGAATTCACAGCATCCAATATCAGCATATATGTCTGCATACCTCATACCTATTTTCTTGAGTCATCCTGTAGTAGCTTCTCTTTGAATGAAGAGCTTCATTCCTTTGGCCTGCTTCATTAATGTGTCATCACATCCCAGAATTTTGTCACCATGATGACCCTCAATTTGATGACTGCTTTACTTTGGTAGAGAGATTTTTTGGAAGCTATTTCACCAAGAGCTCCTTTCATGCTTATATTGAGATGCTTCTTAATGTACATTTATTTCTATTTTACAATTAATTAGAGATCACTTAAAGAGAAATACGATCTCAATCACAATAGAGATCTCTCGCTTCCTCCTTCTTGGATCTTTTAGCATCAGGTTCTTCTCTTTCATTAGTGACATGGGATTCTTCCTTTTTCCTCTTATCCCTTTCATATTTAAGAAAATCTCTTTTATAATGCCCAAGTTCATTACATCCAAAGCATCGTACATTGTCCATATTCTTTCTTTTATTCTGAGTGCCAAATTTTCTGAATCTTCCTTTCTTCATGTATGAGGCTGTAAAGGTATGATTCTCTTCACTTGGTCTTGTATCTTCTTTGGCCTTTAGTATTGTTTCCTCTATTTTACATAGATACCATAAATCATGGAATGGAGTGGCTTCTTTCTTCCCATTTAGACTGGAAGTGAATTTTACCCATTCCTCTGGTAGAGCATTAAACACCACTGTAGTCATCTCAGTGTCAGACATCACTTCTCCTAGTTCTTGTAGTTGATCTCTTATTTCATAAATCCTCATAAAGTATGGAGTGATTCCTACTTCCATTGATAATTTCATTTTATATAATTCTTGTCTTAGAGAGATTGCTTCTCCTGTAGTACTCACAAATAATAGCTCCACCAATTTCTTATATATTTGTTTTTCAGTCTTTAGTTTTGATACATAGGGAATGAGAGAGTTTTTGATGGATTATATGAGAATCGTTTGGGCTCTAATTTCTCCCTTCATGTACTTGGCATGGGCTAGAGCATATTCTTTTGGGGGTCAAACATTAGATCCTTCGCTATAGTCCATTACTTCGTCTTCAATTAAATTCAAGTCTGTTCTTTTCTTCCATGCACTAAAGTTTGATGACTCAACCAACTTGTTGCTTTCTTTAAAATAAGGCATCTTGACAGATAGGGTCATGAATACTTACTTGAGTGGATTTTCTTGCAGCTTCCTTGAGGATGATTGATAATTAAGCCAAGGGTTTCCTTTCTTCAATGTTGATTGTACTTGAACCCTTGATTATAAAGACTATATTAAGAAGTTGGGATTCTCTTCAAACAATGTCTTGAGTGCAAATCTTTGATGGAAAATATTATTTTCTTGAATGAGTTGATCTTTTGAATGAGGTAGGAGATCTCACTTGAAGTAGTTAGATAGTTTTCCTTGCAAACTGATTTGTCTTTCCAACCCAAACTTTTATCTTTGATTCTTTGAGTGTCTTGTTGATAAGCAACCCTTATGTTTAGCACCTTAGCTCTGAAACCATGTTGAGAGTTTGGAGGGCTGTAGGTTAAAACAAATTCTCTTCTTGATAATTACTTGTGATACTTATGTCTTCTTCTTCTTTTAGCTTAGTTGATCTTTATCTTCAAGTCAATTATAAAAATGCACAAGACACAAAAGATAGGCTCATAGAGCTAGGGAAAAAACATCTCCCTCTTGGAGAGGAAAACCCGCAAATAATTCTTCTTATAAATATTCAAATGACAAGTACCATGACCCATACTTAGACCCTTAACCTAGATGTTCTTCCAAGGCCTTGAACTTCACTTTGCAGATGCTTGTAGATGAATTTCTTGAATAGTAGGAAGGTAAATCATAGATTTACCTTCCTCACTATTGCTACCTCTTCTCCCTATGTTGACTATCTTATCTCCAATAAAATATTTCTTCAGATCAACAATCATAAACTAACACTTTCCTACACTTTTCCACAAATTAGCTTCAGTCACCCGTAAACAATTTAATTTCCTATTGTTTAGTCCGCATGGCATACTGTCTCTTTGTTCACTTAAGACCACATTCCACTTCAGTTCTGCACTGCGCCTTGCATTAACCTTCAGATCTATACTTCACATAACATCTCGAGGCCCGCACTTCACATAACATCTTCAGACCTGCACTTTGCATAAACTCACAGAACTTGTCCTGGTATATATCCACACTTAGGATCTTCCTTAATGTTCTATCTACAATCAACTGTCTGCAATGATTCTGGTATGCTGTAGGTGCATATATCTATGTCTGTATTATATATATATATATATATTGATCAACATGTCCTTCCAAACATATTCGCAAACCTGTTTCAGACTTATCCGCATTCATTTCAGAGGTATCCACACTTGTGTTTATTGAACATATCACTAGAAAATTTGGCGCAATTTCCGACGGCCAAATCGTCGCTATTCCGACACATAGTCGTCGCAAGAGCGATAGTTCGAGGACGGGCAAAGCGTGGTTTGCCATGCCATCGCAATTCCGACGCATTTACAAAGTGTCGCACTACCGACACTTTTTCCGTCGCTTCCAAAAAAGCATCGCTCTTCCGACATTTCCCAAATCGTCGCGCTTTCGACGTTTGTAAACTGTCGCACTTTTGACGGAATGTGGTCCGACATTTTTAACGTCGCTCTTTCGACGTTTGTAAACTGTCGCAATTCCGACGAAATGTGGTCCGACGTTTTGAACGTCACTCTTCCGATGTTTGTAAACTGTCGCAATTCCGATGAAATGTGGTTTGACGTTTTGGACGTCGCTCTTCCGACGTTTGTAAACTGTCGCAATTCCAACGAAATGTGGTCTGACGTTTTTAAGTTGTTGCAATTCCGACGCTTACAAGGCATCGGTATACCGACGACGGGTTCAATTTAAAAAAAAAAATGAAACTTTAAAATGGGACAATAAATCTCCAATATTTGTTCTGAATTGTGGGCGTTCCAATGACCGTGAAATATTAATATAATAAACCACCCTGCAGTGCTTCGACTATAAACAATAATTCTTTTTTCACAAGAGAAAAAATGTTGTTTTGAATATATTATATGAAGTAAAACAGTCCATGAAGTCATTACATTTTCACATCTGAAGATTGGAACCCAAATATCCATCCAGAAAAGTGAAGTCCCACCCCAGACAATGATAGAAAAATACCCCATGTCACATACAGGGACTTGATATAAAACCCAGTAACGGTCCGCATGGAGATTATCAACAATCTGAGAAAGCATCCAAATATGCTCGAGGCATCTATAAGAAAGTGAAATAGTAGTATGTAGAATATTAAAGCAACAGATAAAGTACCGACGTCCACTGTTCCAAATACAAATTAAAGTACTCAAAATCCTTGAACAGAGAAAAACACTAATCATGTGAGTGTGATATGTCCAAAATCTAAAAAGACCATTAGACCATATCAATAAACCAGCAACATAGACCAGCATCACTAGTTTTGAAGGCAGAGTGATAAACATTAATCATTTTTTTTTCACAAGAGAAAAAATGATGTTTTGAATATATTATATGAAGTAAAACAGTCCATGAAGTCATTAAATTTTCACATTTTAAGATTGGAACCCAAATATTCATCCAGAAAAGTGGAAGTCCCACCCCAAACAATGATAGAAAAATACCCCATGTCACATACAGGGAATTGATATAAAACCCAGTAACGGTCCACATGGAGATTATCGACAATCTGAGAAAGCATCCAAATATGCCTGAGGCATCTATAAGAAAGTGAAATAGCAATATGTAGAATAGTAAAGCAACATATAGAGTACCGACATCCATTGTTCCAAATACAAATTAAAGTACCCAAAATCCTTGAACAGAGAAAAACGCTAATCATGTGAGGAGTGTGATATGTCCAAAATATAAAAAGACCATCAGACCATATCAATAAACCAGCAACATAGACCAGCATCACTAGTTTTGAAGGCAAAGTGATAAACATTAATCATTTTTTTTTCACAAGAGAAAAAACGTTGTTTTGAATATATTATATGAAGTAAAACAGTCCATGAAGTCATTACATTTTCACATCCGAAGATTGGAACCCAAATATCCATCCAGAAAAGTGGAAGTCCCACCCCAGACAATGATAGAAAAATACCCCATGTCACATACAGGGACATGATATAAAACCCAGTAACGGTCCACATGGAGATTATCGACAATCCGAGAAAGCATCCAAATATGCCCGAGGCATCTATAAGAAAGTGAAATAGCAGTATGTAGAATAGTAAAGCAACAGATAGAGTACCGACGTCCATTGTTCCAAATACAAATTAAAGTACCCAAAATCCTTGAACAGAGAAAAAACGCTAATCATGTGAGGAGTATTGGTAGCCATCTGTTGCGTCCGAGATGTGTTGTCTCAGCTTGCTTGTTTCATTAGTAGCCTCCACTGGCGAAACATCCAACCCGTTCATGTGCGCAAAAAGGGTTCCCGTAGATATAAAGAGAAATTATTATATAATACGTACCATATAAACATGGCTCTGTATTTCAAAAAACAGGTTTAAAATAGAAACAGGGCAACATTTTTTTTTTCCAATTGTTATGAACATAATTCGACTGTGAAATATTAATATAATAAACCACCCCGCAGTGCTTCGACTATAAACAATCATATAAACATGGCTCTGTATTTTAAAAAACATGATTAAAATAGAAACAGGGCAACATTTTTTTTCTAAGTAAAGTTAATCTATTAACAGTGGGAATAAAATTACACCGAAGTCAAAAACATTTTCCAGACTCATGGCAAATTTTTCATCAAAAAATCAAAAAATTAAGAAGACTGCCCTCATACGAGGAAACCAGTCTTGAACGTTTACATAATTCAGAAATATTATAGAGGTCCAGCACAGTAATATAATCTAAAAGCAGCCCAATTAAGTGGGCCGCAAAGCAAGAAAAAAAATTTAACCAAACTACTCCTCCGACTCCTCGACGATTCGGCACCATCCTTCGGAAGGTCCAGGATTGTTAGGTGCTACCTCCACACTCATGCCACCGCTCGCCTCCTGAAGGGCCGAATGCTGGCCGGATTTTTCTGAGCTCATTCCCGCCGGACGGGTGCATTGTTCTTCCATCTGGGCCTCCTCCCAGAAAACCACAGTAATTTTCGCTGTGATGCGTGGGCGGTTCAGAGATAAATTAAAGGAAAAATGCACAGTGTGCGTCGTGGGAGAAAGTGAAGCGCTGGGAAAATGTGGAGTAGGGGAGCCCATATGGTGGCCAGATCCTATAACCCGACCCTTCCACTTCTAGTATCTGGATAGCGACCTGCGTGATAATCACTGGACTGGGAAGACGACTCAGTTGAGGGGCTAGAGGGAGCGCGTAGGGGTTGACCTCTAGTGCTCCCCCTGCGGCAACGCATCCTATGACGCAGGCGAGGCATGGGTGCAGTCTCAGCAGTGGGCACAAGAGGAGACGGAGAAGCAGAATTCCAAGAAACAGAGGAAGACAGACAAGGACCAGACCGAGAGAAATGTAGATATGCAGCAAGGTCTAAGCAGTAGTTCAGCTGGCCACTTCTCCTTCTCGTCACAGTGAGAAGGCAGTGTAACCCAGCAACCGGCTCATCTAAAAAACCATAGCGAAATGCCATTTTATCAATGCAATCGAAGGACACTCATCATAATTAATATCTGATCATTAATGAGAGCCGAAGGCCAGATCATATTGGAGCATGCAGAATCGCTAACGGGAGTGGAGGTTCAATCTTGAACAGTGTTTAAACTTAATGCGATTTGATGTGAAAACCTTGGAACTTAATTGAACAAGGTTAAATCTTAATGTGATTGATATGAAATCGCCACATCCATGTCCCATTGCCTTAAACGCCATCGAATGCACCCGCAGCCGGGAGCAGGGAAAGTTTTAATTGAGGACATGTGGCAGAAATTTATTGGAGCGGATCTTTGTTTGGGCCGCTCGCGCAGTGGAAATCCGGACCCGAAAAAGATTAGGGCGAATTTGATAAGAAATTCGCGTCACAACTCTCCCTCCGCACGCCAGCCCAACTTCGGACCCGAAAAATATTAGGGCGGAATTCATTTGGTTTTCGCGTCACAAAATTGGCCGACGTCAGCAGGCTATTTTGGAACGGGAATTTGGTTTGAATTATGGTTTATCGCCGTTTGAAGTCCGGCGGGCTCGACTTAAGAACGATTTTGTTTGATCCCATATTATAAAATTTGTGTTGGTTTTCTTTGATAATACACATATTTATAATAAATCATGGGAATACCACACTAAACATGTGGAAAAGTTATATAAATTATTGAGAAAAATCATTTTTATGTAAAAATATCCAAATGTGCTTTTGGGAAATAAGAATTCGAGTATTTGGTTCATATTTTTTTAAAGGAAGGAGTGAAGTTGGAGCCTCAAAATATGCAAGCTATTATAAAATGACCTATTCCTAAGAAAATCAAGGTTCTTAGAAGATTTTTTAGACTTACATGATCAATATGATGATAATTATGATAATTTCACAAAACAATCACTAGCTATTTTGAGGGATGAGATATTAGAACTTCAGCTTGATGAGGATTTTTTAAGAGCTTTATTTCTTGTTTTGAAATCAAGAAAATATTCTCCCAAATTGAAAATATGTGTTCTTGAGATAATTTCTGAAAATTATGAAAATGAAATTAAACTTTTGCATTCTCAAATTCAGTCATACAATTTCCGAAATCCTAAAGAATTCTTTGAAAATATTCCTTCTCCTAAGCAAGAGGAAATTGTACTATCTTTTGACTTGCATATTGAGGATGATTATTCTTTCAAACACAAGACAGAAGAAATAGTTTCAAGGCTTAATATTCAGAATACAACTGAGCAACGAGTCATTGAAGGCCTAGAAGTAAATAACATACATCATACTTTTATTGATCCTATATCAGATTATATGGAGAATATTTTTAGCCCAATTCTGCAAACATGTTTTCTCTATAAGGATCAAATACATCAAAAGTGGCCTTTACACATCATATCATTTATTATAAAGGCACATGATCATAATATACTTCCAATGTTGATCACAAGCAATAAAGTTATCCATTTATTGTTACAGCTACTTGATTGGCTTCATTGGCATTTTTGTATTACCTGATTTAATAAGATTTTTAGTAGATTGAGTAGGTAGATGAGTGCCAATAAGCTCAGAATTTTGAGCATTTTTTTTTTTTAGTTTTCAATTTTCAGCTAGTTTTTCATTAAGTTGGTTTGAAAACTTTTGTATGTTGTTTTAGTTTCAGATCAGATTTCAGTTTGCAGAAGACAGAAGACATTTACAGATTCACCAAGGTCAATGGATGAGGACAACTGACCTGCTGTTCTTGACTCTTCACCAGGAAAAGCCATCCCCAAGTGGAGCCAATGTTAGACTCCTATACCAATAGGTGTCATATTTCATGATTGACTTGATGGGCTATGTAATATGTTCATACCTTTTCTTGTTGCAAAGGTTTTCCATATTATCAAAAAATCAAAAAAAATTAAAAAATGTAAAGAGGGTATACCCTAAAAGAAAAATCAAAGGGTAAAAAGAATAAAAATGGCCAAAAAAGTAAAAGAAAATGAACCCCACCAAAAGAAAGGACAAGGAAAGTGTGCAAGTCTAAATGCCACTACTTTTTTCTCTTATGTAATAAATAAAATTGCGCGCAACTTGTATCCTATGCCACAATTTATAAATAGTCAAACATTTTAAGCTTGGCTATTTCATCTTTCAATTTCATGTTTTAGAGATAGAGAATAAAATCTGACCAAACTGTTTAATCTTGGCAGATAAGTAGATAGGTAGAGTAAATAAAAGGAGCTCAATAGCTTAATCTGAGCCCTTGGATGTAATTAGGTTAGACTTAGATATATTTCTACATGTAAAAGAAAAGAAAGTGTGATAAGGGTTTTCCAGTCTAAGTGCACCCTAATAAAGAAGAAAAAATGGTAGAGTAAAGTAGGTAGGGTAGGTAGATGATGTTGCAAAATTGCATGTGATGGACAATGACTCTAAATGTGTTAATATTTACTTTCATCACAAAGTGCAAAGGCAGACACTATACTGGAAGAAATTCAAAGCAAAACAAAGTCAAAGTTATTAACTTCCCTTCTCATCTTCCCCTAAATATTTCACTAATTTCCCCTAAGTACTAAGGTATTTGAAAATTAGAGGGGCTCAAGGCATTTCCTTGACTTTTGGAGGGACCGGATCCTCGGCCCAATAATTGGAAAAGCCTAAGTACTTGAAGTCATTCTTCATAACATTCACTCATTTATAAACATCTTTTCCTAAGTAAAATCCCATTTTACTTAGGAAAATTATGCATTATTTCATAAAAAACCCTCAAAATCACATTTTATTCTAAGTCTAAGTGATGAAGTGATTATAATGCAATTTTCTTTTAAATCTTCACTTTCTTCGTTATATTAATGTATTTTGAGTTTACATTGTCCCCTTGTCATATTAACATTGATTTTATGTATTAAATCCTTACAAAAATAACCTTCTCCTATTATATATAACTCCTTTTTATATAATATTCCCAAAAACCCATTAATAAATTTTAGCCAAAGTTATTTATTCCCACATGTTTAAATAAAAAACCCACTTTATGCCCCCTTTGGCTAAATATATCGTAATATTAAATTCCGCCCCCTATGGTAATTAGATTAATCTGATTTAATTATCATATAATAAAAGTATATTGAAAAAATAATTAAAACATGTTTTATTACGTGTTTTAATACAAAAATAATTCTTCCCCTGCGTATTTTAATTCCCCGAATCCCTTTCCCAAGGTTAAAACTATAAACCCTTTGTAAAATCCCCAATACCTCCCTTAACCGCTAACCTTGGTTAAATCATTTCCCGATCACTTTCCTGCATTTTTATAAACAAATTGATTAATCCTGACGATTAGTTAACTCCGCCAATCAGATTCCCCCCGATGAGATTAATTAACGTTTAATTACGTCGGGCCCTCCATATTAAATCCCCGTCACTTCCACGTCCCCATCGCCGTTCGATCAACCCATATGAGATCAACGGTTATTAATGATATCGCTAGCCATTCGCGTCCAAACAATAATGTGCGATGGCCCAGTGGTTTTCATATAGTGCCATGCCATGCATCAATCATTCTATGGAATCGCTCGCCCTCCACCCAAAACCACTTTTCCCCAAAAGCGGTGCGATGGAAACCGCTTACCGCTTGCCTCTCGTGACTCATCCTCTGTACCTGTTGACGTCATCCATTAAATAAATAAAAAAACCCCATCACCCTTTGGACTTTGTGAATAAAACAATTTTGCCCGCGTCATTTTCATTATTCTGTGAACGACCAAAGTCTCATGCAGAGAATTTCAAAAAAAAACTGTCAAGCGCCATCAACTGTATTTTGCTGAAGACAATTGCATACCAGTAATCCAGAGTTCGTACGCCATAGCCTGTACCTGTTTAATCACTGTTCATCTCCCAAAAAATAGGTATTTACCCCAATTCCCATTAAAAATCTGTGAAATCCTAGCTTTTGTTTTAAATTCTGCATGAAAGACAGAAACATAGTTCAATTTGGTCTTGTTCAATCCCCAGAATTGTAAATTGCATTCCCAAAACTTGTAATTGTGTTTGTTCTTCACAAAAACCTAAAATTAATTTTTGAATCCACAAGAACCAGAAATGGAGGTTCCAATGGCTCTGAACGTCGCACCTTTGAATGCCCCTCACAGAGATTTAGACTATCTGCCCCTAGCAGATAGAGATTTTCAAATTAAAGACCTCGTTCTTAGTGATAATCCTCTTCGAACCTTTTGCCGCTGCATAGATAAATTTATAAACGATTCTGATATTATTGGATTATGGGAATCCAATATCCCCATGTATCTTCTCCCCTCAGTCCATATTTTTCCTGAGTTAATTCATTACTGCCATGCAAAATATAACCCCAATCAAAGAGCAGTTTTGTCCCTGAGTCAGAACATCCTTTTCCCAATCACTACTCAGTCGATAAATGAAATTATGCAATTTCAACCTGGTCAAGCCCTCACTCGCCTGTCCATGGGAGAATTACTTGAAAAGTCTACCAATTTGTCCCATGAAGAGTTAAGTCGCATTTTTCAAACCTTCATGTTACCAGAGCATCAGCCCAAAGGCCCTCCCCGCTATGGTTATACTTTTTTCACTGATGTGGGTAGGCTTATTCTGAATATGATATACTTTATCATGGGTTTCAATACTAGTGAATATGTTGATCAATTAACCCTAGTATTGTTGTCTATATTTACCCCTGGACAGTCCCCTGCTGTCAAGTATGATTTTTCATCCTACATTGCTGATAAAATCCATGATCAGTTCATGAGATTTGAGAATGAAAAAGTGTTCAAATATTCTTCTGTTATATATCATCTCATGATTTATTACCAATCAAAAAATTTCCCTTTCCATGTTCAAAAACTTGATGCTAAAGGAAATCCTAGGTCTGTGATATTTTGGTCTGCCATCACCCATAATTCCTCTAATTATCCTTACTCCTATAATGAGTTTATTGACCTATTTGTACACCCTGCAACCACTTTGTTAACATGAGTTTCCCCTCTTAGAGTCAATAATGAAATTAAGAAAATTCTACAGCTCTCAAAACAATATAGGGTAGGTGACTGGTACTTGTATCAAAATCACACTGAGATCAAAATATATGGATGTGAATTGTGCCCATTCAAGTTGCCCAAATATGTCCCCATGAGACTCTTTGCACTAGATTATTTCAGGCAGATGATTAACTCAGATATAGTTCATTTCTGCAATGCAAAGAAAAAGGCTCAACTCAAGATCAAAAGTCAATTAGGTCCTTTTGTTTGTAACTCTAGAGATGCTGGAAAGGAAGCAGAAAGAATCTTAGAAGAATATCTCATATTACAAAAAAGTTTTTACTGGGTACCTTATGACCCAAATAGATTTATCTATGATAGAAGAATGAAAAATAAACTATCACCATACATTCATCACAAAATTCCAGAAATTGAACAATATGCCAATATGGATGAATGGATGGAAGGAGCATTGGTAGAACAGGATAGTGAGCAGGTCAATGTTGAAAATGTAATGAAAGACCTTGAGAACATGCTTATCAATCCAAACCATGAGTATTATGTGATAATATTCAAGCAGGCACT
Organism: Pinus albicaulis; assembly: GCA_034641835.2. Taxonomy (NCBI): domain Eukaryota; kingdom Viridiplantae; phylum Streptophyta; class Pinopsida; order Pinales; family Pinaceae; genus Pinus; species Pinus albicaulis. The sequence goes on along the minus strand of CM076570.1, from coordinate 438,879,090 downwards.
GAATCAGATTTCTGAAGCTATGTTAGAGAAACTTTAAACTCTCACTGAAAATAGGTGAAATGTGGCACCACTCAGAAATTGACATGTGCCAATTGGTACAAGTGGTAGAAAATTGGCATGCTCAAACAACGAGGTGATGCAGGAATGACATGAGGGAGAAAATATCAGAAAAGCCCCAAATCTGGAGAACTAAAGCTCATCACCAACCCGAGATTGACAACTTTACATGATGTAACCTATGAAATCGTAAATGGAGAAATCATAGTAACAATAAAGTAACCTATGTAACAATAAATTCGGATTCATCCTGGGAGTGGTAATGGGAGAAATCATAGTGAACAACAGGAAACATGCAGAGTTGCTTACAATCAAATAGACGAAAAAACACATACAAAAAACCTAGATAATAATCATGAACAAGCTTAATATTGAATTATGAACTATAAAGGAACTTACAAAATATGACATTACGAACCTGGTCAAGTGCACAAGCAAAAATATCCTGGACATGACCCTGGTTGAAAAGTTGTATTGCTCATGATGCAAGAGGATTTGTACCTGCACTGCCAAGTCAATCAAAATCCATCATTATCTATACAATAAATACAAGTAATTCATGTAGTATTTTTTACTCTAAGATGCATTCTTATGATAATATTAGAACATATGTTGAAAATTTCAAAACATACCTGAATAAGCTCCTCTTCATTTCAAGAACAATTTATTGGAGTCGCATGAACTTGGAACAAGCCTCCCATGATCTGAAAGAGTAGCAACTAAGTCAATAGTGACTTTTTTGTTGCTACGCTGGGTCGAGGGAGGTTTGCTCCAAGATTAAATCGCTCCAATAAATTATTCTCTACTAAACAGGGCCAACCACGTGAAGGTGGAAGCTCTTATGGCCCCTCCCCCCCCCCTCACATCACTCTCAATTCCCCAATACCCAATCTATATTTCATTTTTTACTTTCATGAGCATAAAAAAAAATATTCAATAACTAATAAAAAACAATTCAACAAAAAGTACGCAAGGAAACATTGAAATTAATGCTTGACATAAAAATAGTATGATAAATGAGTTTTTTATATAATGTAAAAAACGTTCCAAGTATGGTAACTTTTGTCTTATAATAATACAATATTTTACATTATCAAATTTTATTTTTCTTTTTCTTCTTCCTATTTCTAAAGCTCCTAATTACATCATCAATATCATCGTCCTTTGCTCCTGTTTCGTGCCTTTCGACCCGCACTGCTGACCTAGTTGCATAGTCACGATGTCTGGTCTCATCCTGTGACGGGGCATCGCCTACAAAAACAGATAATATTAAATTTTAATTGTCATTTTTTAAATATCATTGAACTAGTTCGGTAATATTAATAAAAAAAATTGCAATGCGATTATTTACCTGGTGCACCAGTTGTCGCCGCTGACCTAGTTGCGTAGTCACGATGTCTGGTCTCATCCAGTGACGGGGCATCGCCTACAAAAACAGTTAATATTAAATTTTAATTGTCAGTTTTTAAATAACATTGAACTAGTTCGGTAATATTAATAAAAAAATTGCAATGAGATTATTTACCTGGTGCACCAGTTGTCGCCGCTAACCTAGTTATGTAGTCACGATGTCTGGTCTCATCCAGTGACGGGGCATCGCCTACAAAAACATATAATATTAAATTTTAATTGTCAGTTTTTAAATATCATTGAACTAGTTCGGTAATATTAATAAAAAAAATTGCAATGAGATTATTTACCTGGTGTGTTGGAGTTCCCATGTTTTGGCCAGGTTGACAGAGACCAAAAGATGAGACAACATAGAACCACTTTCAGACCTTAGGATCTAGCCCTCCTAGGTCCAGAGAGGGATCTCTCTATGATTATCAAAGGATATATGTCTGTAAGGTTCTCAATTATGATTTTAGGCTAGTTATATGCTCAAGGTCGTTTGTTTGATTGTTTGAGTTTGGTTGTTGAGAATCAGGAAGGAAGGTTTCATCATAAGACAAGGATGGGTAAAGAAGGAAGCTAGACAAAGATAGATAACTCAGGGAACATCAAGGCCATTGGGCGATGGAGTCAAGAAAGGATTTACTTATGTTCAATGAGGAAGCTTCAGTTGGGCTGGTCATCTAAAGCATTTGGATCTTAAAGACTGATTGGTGAGATGGAACAATAGGGGATGAAAATGAAGGATGGAAAACCATCTGATTCCGTCTATAGATCAGGCCAGAGGTCATTTAACTCCAGGCCTGCTTGGAAAAAACCATAGGCAACACAAAGGGTCTTGAAAAGGTTTGTATTGGAAGGGCGGGTTATGAAGAGGCAGCGATAGGCTTTACACCTCCCAATGTTCCTAACCTCTTCAATTAAATCTTAACAAAGACATCCGAACACTGATTCTATTAACTTGCACATCAGAGAGCAGGCAATAATCATCCACTACACTGGTTTAGTTAATTAAAAACAATATTCAGACACACAATGAGCAGAAAACATTAAATACTGAGAGAGCTGGGATATAAGGTACCTAACAAGGGTAAATCTTATATCATGCATTCAGATGTCAGTCAGAAGAACATGGAATGAAATGGAAATAAACACAGAGATAAGAAAAACATCACCAACTGCTGTAGATCAGGATCCAATGAAAACTACTTATCATGTTAAACACAACACCAATCAGGTACATCACTGCCCAAAGCTTTTACATTCAGCCTGAATACATCATATTTCTCAGCCTATCATACAATCATTACACGGGAAACTTGGCTTGGGACAAAAATGCTTGCAATACACTGATAAACCAACAACAACCAACCCCCTTACAATGTTCTTACTATGCTTTATAACAAAAGATGATCCTCAGATCGACTGAGGAGGTAGGTGCCCATTAAATGTTACATTTAAGCACAATAATGAATGCAGGGCCGAGGCCCATCCTGCTTGAGAATGCTGCATATTTATTTCGCTCACCTTCTTAGTAAAAGAACGATCTGCTTCAGATTTGATCTTGACATTTTGGGCTCGTTGTACTCCAGGTGATTTGAATTCGAGGATAAGATAAACTACTAGGAGGGTCTGTCTCATAAATGCCTGATTGTCTTTGAGCTGTAGTTTGATGGAAAAATCCTTCAGGGAAATTCTGCATAATAAAACAGTATGGATGCCTTGTCCCAGACGAAAAACATTTTGCTGACGGAAATCCTAACATTACCTTTGTCTGCGCTCGGGGTCTGTGATCTGCTGTTCTGCCCTGTTGAAATGAACGAAATGGATGGAAGTCTGCATGGCCCTCCATGCTTCTTTAATGCTGCCTGACTATATTTTAAGAAGCTCTGTCAGCGTTCTTGATTTTCCTGGGCTCGAGAAACATGGAGGACACTGCGGGAAGGTGTACTTCTGGAGGAAACATGTCCTGCTGTTAGGTAGCGCAGTTATGGCTTGCTGGTGCGCTCTTAGTCTTCAAATTGAATCTTAATCCATTGATCATGGGCTTAAAACGTTAATTGCATCGATAATAAGCATTAATCCCCTTTAACTCCCGCTTCTGCTGCTTCGCTGGCCGGTAGGAATGGCCTCTCTGTACCACCTGCATGATGAAATAAACTCATCGCAGAGCCCGGGCAGTGGTGGAGAAATGCTATGGAGGCGGAGGAATGGTGGCGGAACAACGGAGAAACAATGGAAAGAATGCAACGTGGTGGAGAAATGGTGGCTTTATTATAATGCTAACAGAATGCAATGAAACGGCGATATCTTATGAGTAATAGGGTTCGGGGATAATATGCAGCGCAGACCGTTAGATTTAGGTCTGGGGACAAAGATCAACGGTGGAGATTGAGTAACGGGACAATACATAAAATGGGCGTAACATGAAAAACACATGAAATGCAACGGAAACGAATGTAAGAGTGGGACCCAACGTGGCGGAGGGTGATTAGATGTGAGCCATTAGATTTGCACGGAGACGGACGACGGAGATCTAATCGCAACAATCGCAATCGGAAGTCGGAGCGAAAGGCAATCGCAATGCACATTCAAAAAGTTCCGATTGCGATTGTTGATGGGGAAGCGATTAAGCGATAACCGTTGGATCATAAACCAAACGGACGGATGAGATAAAATCGGAGGACGGAGGGAAGGGGGTGCGATTGGATGCAGGCCGTCTGATCTGGCGGAGGGATCAACGGTGGAGATCAAATCGGAGTGCGATCAGGAGGGGGGCCGTCGGATCGCGGGGAGATCGACGGCTACGATGTAATCGGGAGGCAAACCGAAATAATTGCGATCGTGGTCGGGGGGGAGAAGCGATTGAGCGCTGACCGTCAGATCACGGGAGAATGGACGGCGGAGATTTAATCGGAGGACCTCAATCGGGGCGGCACACGACAAACCTCCGATTGCGATTGGAAATGGAGGAGCGATTAAGCACTGACCGTTAGATCTGCGATCAGATCAACGGCTCACAATAAATCGGCGGGAAAAAGAGGGGCGCGATGAGCGATGATGCGATTGTGCGATAGCCATTGGATCGGCGGGACAGATCAACGGTCAAGATTGAATCGGAGGGACAGAGCGATCGGGGGAATTGGAGGAGGACTTGCGATTGGCGGAGGACCGTTAGATCGCGGGGCAGATCAACGGCCAGGATGCAATCGGGGGATCTCAATCGGAGCGGCACAACTGGGGTTTGCGATTGCGATCGGGCATGGGCTTGAGATTGAGCGCTGGCCGTTGATCGGCGGGACGGATCGACGGTTGGGATTTAATCGCTCAATCGCAATTGGGGGACACACGAAACGGTTTGCGATCGGAGAGGGCTTTGCGATTGGCGCCCAGCCGTTCGATCGAAGGGACAGATCAACGGCTCCAGACTCATCGTAGGACTTGAAGCGTTAAAATGATCGCGTCGGGACTTTTGCGTTATAACAAAGGAATGCACCCGCCCGATGGCTCCGATTGCGATAAGCGCCTGGGACTTAAGCGCTTGGTCCCAGCGCGGGGGCATGTGGAAAAGTGGTTTGAAAGGGGCCTGCGGCAAGGGGCTAGGGCCTGTAACATGGTCGGAAAGTGGGTTTTTGGCCCGTTTTAATGTAATTTGAGGGCCAAGAAGGGTAACGATAGGGGAAGAAAGGGGAAAAAAGGCCAACGAAGGTTGGGGAAAGAATTTTAAGGGGATTTTGAGGGGATTTTGAGGAGTAAATGGGGAAAAAGGGGGAATAAATGGGAGAGAAAACAAGGGCTTTGGGGAATGGAATAAGAGGGAAAAAAGGGGGTCTTTGGGCATTTCTTCACAGCAGAGAGGCTTTTGAAAGGGGAATCAGCAGAAGGGATATATTCAAAGGCTAAAAGGCACATGGGGGCTTCAAGGAGACTGTGTTTTCATCGGAAACGCATTCCTTGAAGACTCAACAACAATTTAGCCCCCTATTTGCTTGTCAAAATTTCATAGGGGGGCTAACAGTGGCTCCACATGGGGATGGCTTCTTCTTGAAGGAGTCAAGAATTCAGGAATTGATCTCTTGGTGTAGGCCAGATGCCTGCTGCTATAAGCCATCTTTCTTATTTCTTTAGATTAGCTGCCACAATATATTAGATACACAAATCAGCAGAAACACTTTCCCAACCAATCTACCTACCCAGACTAGAGTTCTAACAATTTTCCCTTGGGTGCATTAGAATTAGCAGACCCTTTACATTTTATTTTGCAAAACAAAAACAAACCTATTATAATTCTACCCTTATTGCTCCATGAGGCCAGATTAGACTGTTGGCCTCATATATTTCTCTACCTAAACTACTACCTGTTGGGATTAAACTGTCCAACAGGTTTCTTCACCTACATTCTAAGACAGGAAATTTAAACACAGCCAAGCCAGGATTAGACAGTCTGACTTGCTGGGCAGAAATTTGAAGAAAACAAAACTGTGAAGGCATGGAATTCTACAACTGTGAAACATCCTTCTTTTTCCCTTGTGACTCAAGTTTTGGGCATGTTTGAGTCACTTCTTTCCTTTACTCCAGCTCTGATTTTGGGCATATTAGAGCTGGATCTTCTGTCACTGCTGGTCTAGATCTTGAGCTTGCTAGGACCAGGTCTTCCTGTTCCCTTTGGCTTAGATTTTGAGCCTATTAGAGCCAATCCTTTTGCCTCAGAGGTTCACGTTTTGAGCATGTCTGAACCTCTCTTCTCATTCTGTTTTTTTTTTTTTTTTTTGGGACATTTCCTTCTCCTTTTTGCTGAAAATGAAAATTTGCAACGGTATATACAATGGAGGTGAAACTGGAAATGGAAAATTAGCAGAAATAGTGTTTGAGCATCCTGCCATTGACAGGACCCCCAAACCGCTCTGTACCATCAAGTTCTTGCAAGAAAAACGCATCAGGACCCACAGTGGCTTGAATGATGAAGGGACCTTGCCACAAACTGTCGAATTTGCCATGTTTGCCTTTATCCTCTCTTCTTGAATCCCACTTTAGGACCTTGTCCCCAACTTTGAAATTTGCTGCTTTGGTTCTTTTGTCAAACTGTCTCTTCATGTTTTCCTGCACTCTGACAGCTCTGTCATAAACTTGCTCCCTTGTTTGCTGAAGATGGATTGTTTCATTAATTCTCCTTATCATGCCGTCTTCTTCTGATTGGACCTCTTGAATAAGCTTTACTACTGGTATCCCAAGGCTAGTAGGGAAAACTGCTTCTGTCCCATAAACCAGCTGGAAGGGTGATGTGCCAATAGACTTCTTTGTAGTGAGCCTGTCTGCCCACAAGGCATGTATCAAATTTTTATGCCAAGACCTTTTGTTTTCTTCCAGCAGCTTCTTAATGATTGTAACCAGGCTTTTGTTTGATGATTCAGCTAAACCATTACCCTGGGGGTAATAGGCAGTTGAATGTCCAAGCGCAATTCCGTACCTGTGACAGAAATCAATCATTCTTTTGGATCCAAAAGCAGCAGCATTGTCAGTGATTATTTTCCTTGGGCATCCAAACCGAGACAGGATGAAGTCTTCTAGGAACCTAATGATGACCGAATCAGTGGCATTCCTAGTGGGTATGGCTTCAATCCACTTAGTGAAGTAATCAGTAGCAGTCAAGATCCATTTATGTTGCCCAGAGGAAGAGGGGTGAATTTCTCCAATGAAGTCTAAGCCCCATTGCATGAAAGGACCTTCTATGGTGATAGGTTGCAGAGGGAGGGGGAGGAGCTTTATTTTGCCCTAAAAAATTTGGCATTTGTGGCAGGTGAGGATCATTTTATGGACATCACTGAAGAGTGTGGGCCAATAGTAACCAGCCCTGAGTATCTTATTTGCAGTGGCCTTCCAACTCAGGTGGCCTCCACACTCCCCAGCATGGAATTCTTGTTTGATTCTTTCAGCTTTGGTTTCAGACAAGCATTTCAGCAAAAGACCATTTGGATTTTTCCAATATAGACTCTCATTCAAAATGCAGTAATTTCTAGCTTTGAGTTTTATGAATCTGGCCTTTGTTTTGGACAGTTCCGGAGGGGCATTGAGGTGTGTGAGCACGTAAAGGATATCAGCATACCAAGGAGAGTTCTGAAACTGCTCCTCCACAGTTGGATGGGGCAATTCTTCCTGCTCATCCAGGGCATTCATCATGTTAATATCAAGGGCCTGTAGATTATTTTCAGCCATCAACTGGGCCAGGCCTTGACCTTTGATCAGCTTGTTGGGTTTGATTTCAATGTCATATTCTAAAATTGTAGCAATCCATTTTCCCCTTTTCCCATCCGGGTCTTGGGACAGGATATCTTTGACCACTATATTTGGCACATAGGCAATGGTGTGAGAATGCAGAATGTACACCCTAAAGTCTTTTAAGGCCTTAATCAGGGCATAGGCCTGCTTTTCCATGATGTTGTACTTTAAAGGTGCATCTCTCAAGGCTTTACTGAAGAAGGCTATAGGTTGTTCCTTACCTTCCGAATTTTTCTGCAACAAAACTGCTGCTATTGTGTGTGGGGAAGAAAATGAAAAGATCAGAAAATCTTTTGAGAAGTCAGGGCTAATAAGGACAGGGGCTTGGGTGAGTGCGAGCTTTACTGACTCAAAAGATTTTTTGGCTTCAACAGTCCACTTGATTCCTGCATCTTTCTTTAGCATTTCAGTCATTTTCCTAAGATGCTCAGCAAGATTGGGGATAAATATTCTAAGGAAATTGATCTTCCCAATGAAGGACTGTAGCTCCTTGATGTTTCTTGGATGTGAAATTTGAAGTATTCCCTCAACTCTCTGGGGGTCTATCCTAATCCCTTTCTCAGATATGATGTGGCCCAAAAGCTTACCTTCTTGTAGCCCAAAAACAATCTTCTTAGGATTTAGGGACAGACCGTACCTTCTACATTTTTCAAAAACTTTCCTCAGATGTTTTAAGTGTTCTTCTTCTGTTTTAGAAAAGACAGTTAAGTCATCCAAGTAGATAACTATAAAGTGTCCAATCTCATCCGAGAAAGCAATATCCATTGCTCTCTGGAAGGTAGCTCCAGCATTCATCAATCCAAAAGGCATTTTCACATACATGAAGGTGCCCCATGGAGTGGTAAAAGCTGTTTTGAGTTGATCTTCTGGGAGTACCAGAACCTGGTTGTATCCTGAAAAACCATCAAGAAGGGAGATTCTTTTAGAGCCCACTACCTTCTGTAAGATATGTTCCATTCTAGGCAAGGGGTAGTTATCTTTCACGGAGGCTCTATTGAGGTTTCTGAAGTCTATGCACAGTCTAATCTCCCCTGTTTTCTTCCTTACAGCCACTAAGTTCGACACCCAATCAGAAAACCTTACAGGGACTATAATGCCTGCATCATACATCTTCTTAATTTCCTTTTCTACTGCAGGCAATTGTTTTGGATTAATTCTACGGAGTTTTTGTCTGAAAGGTTTTTGATTTTCCTTCAGTGGTATCTTATGTTGTATAATGTTGGTGTCATAGGCCTTTAAGTCTTCGTAGCTCCATGCAAACACATCAATGAATTCCTTAAACAAGTCAATGTATCTTTTCTTCATGTCTGCAGGTATAGACTTAGCCAGTTTTATCATTTTGGGTTTGTCTTCAGTGCCTATGTTACATTCTTCTACATCTGATTCTTCATGTTCTATTGTGGGCTTCTTTGCAACATCATCAAAATCAAAGAGATCCTCTAAGGGTGCTAAGCCTCTTGGTATGTTCTTGTCTTTGGCTTGCAGCACCTCCATTTCTTCTCTATCTGCGTTTTCACGTTTTATGGCTGAAATTCCAGTTTCTTCAGAAAAAGAATTTATTTCTATACTACAAGGTGTTTCTAGTTCGTCTGGGGAATCCTCACCTGGGCAGCTGTCATCAGATTTTGAGTCTGAATCAGAAAATTCAAACTCATTTCTGCCCATTAGGAAATCTTCAATCTGTTTGTCTCCTTCAAAGACCTGCCAGTATTTTTCATTGTCTGGCACTGCAGGCCTGAATTTAGTCTGAATGATGATTTGTTGGTCAACTGGGGCCTTAGGATATGAGCTAGCTAGGTAGGCTAGTCCATTTGCAATAGCGTTTTGACCCCTAGGAATGGATACTAAATCATATTCAACAAACGTTTTCAGCAAATCTAGAGTATCATTCCTATATGCCCTAAGCCTGGGGTGTTTTGCCGAATACTCACCATTCATCTGTTTGATTACTAACTCAGAGTCTCCTCTCACGACTATCCTACGGGCTCCTAATTTTTTCAACAGATTTAAACCCACGATCAGAGCCTCGTACTCTGCAATGTTATTCATGCATTTGAAATGTATATTGACAGCGTGGCTCTCCTCGTGATCATTTTCGGTATTACGCAGCCACACTCCTGCTCCAGCGCTTTGTCTAGTACAGGACCCATCAAAGTTCATTTCCCACAGGGGTTCTTTGTTTACTCCCACTTCGCTTTCTCCCCTACAGCTGGGTTCGCCATTAGGTTGAGTTGGGAGATCTGTACTAGGTTGTAAGCTATCCTGTTGTTCATAGAGGCCATGGATGTCAGGGAGGTGGTTGGCCGGCTGTTCTTGTTTTGTTTCTGTTTCACTTGGAGTGAGAGGTCCACCACAGATTCTACAGGCTTCATTGCTGACTTCCTCTTTGTTTTCAGTGCGTTGCCCATGGTTTTCCTGATCATATTATTCCAGAGTGGCCACTATGTGGAGGTCCATAGGCTCGGTGTTCTCATCCGTATGCCTACTCTGGGACTCTGGCTCTTCTAAGGATTCATCATTACAAAAAATGAAGGAGTCAAGATCGGTATGCACAGAGTATAATGGTGAATTTTCAGGTTTCTCGGGGCTACTGACTAGGAATTTCATTTGGGACTCTCTATACAGTCTTCTTGATTGGCCAAATATAGGGATAGTGGCATATGAGCCATCCATCTGCATGGTGCCTTGCAGCTTGGCTCCCCATGATCTTGACAACAGCATGCCATACTTGGGTGGCACGCCTGCCACCACTACATCCATGACCATACATTTCGCAGGAATTTGAGTTAAGCTTACACATAAGTCTTTGATGAGGCCTAGGCATTTTACTCTACTAGAGTCAAAAGAGTATAAGTCTTTGTAAGGTCTGGTAATTTCTAGGCCTAGCTTCTCCATGACTACTTTAGGCATTAGATTGTGTGATGCACCGGAGTCATGCATGGCATTATGGAGGATCTTGTCATGAATGTTAAGACTGATATAAAAAGGTGGAACTACCCCTTCCTGAAATTTCCCCTCAATCTTGGGACCGAATAAGAGGGCAGGCTGATCATCGCTCAAATTTACAGTGTCATTATTTATACTCAGATTTAATGCCTTCAAAATCTGGGCCTTATATACATCCTGAGAGGCCAGCTCAGATAATGGTATAGAGATTTTGATTTTTGCAATCTCACTTTCTAAACTGAAAGTGGATTGACTCTTGGAAGTATTCAACTCCGTTTTATTTGCAACTACCCTAGTAGCTGAATCAGTTTGTGTTTTCTCATTGTGTACATGTGTAGACATAGTTTTATCAGGAGCACTAACTGAGGTGCTAGTGCTACTGGTTGGTTGAATTTGTTTTTCATTATTTTGGTTGTCCTTTTCTTTGTTACTCTCAGAACTCTTGGCCGTTGAATTGTTGTTCACGGCAGTTACTTTAGAAGATTTTTCAGGCCTCTTTTTGATGGTTACCTCAGGAGTTTGAGGTTTGGAAGTGTCTTGGTTCTTTTTACTCCTGAGCTCATATTGTTCTCTAACCTGTAACATGGCATTTTCGAATCCCAACCTATAATCCTCAGATTCACACCATTCCTCCTCCTCATAAGAGGTTGAGGGTTGGTCCTCTTCTGAATCACAGTTTAGGATTGAGTCCTCTGTTTCGAACATGTTTATCACATTCCCTTCAGACTCTTCTATGATTCCCTCATCCTCATCAAGAAATTTTTGGAACGGGGGAATGACTTGTTGATCTGACTCTTTCTGTCTGTTGGGAGTGTTGTTGTTTCTTCTGAAGTTCTGATTTTGGTTTTGATTTTGGTTCCTGTTCTGAGTGATAGCCATCTTTTCAACCACTTGGCATAGCTTATCCAGATTCTTAGACAATCTGTCAATATTAGGATCTGAAGTGGAGGCTATAGTGTCATCCTTGTACGTTAATCTCTTCTCAGCTCTCAGTTTGGCCCTTTTTTCAATCAAATTTGCCTCTATGTTTACTGCCCCTTTCTGCATATCCTCCAAAGTGGTATATTCTTTATCTCTAAGCTCATAGGCCATGTCAGCATCAAATCCATCAGGATATTTGGCCAGGGCCATACCTTGTGGAGGTTTCATGTGTGGAGGAAGAGCGTTGTAAATACTGTTGAATCTAGTGGTGTAATCATGAACGCTTTCCCCCACGTTCCTCTTAAGGGACATGTATTCTGCTAGGAGCTGGTGAGGGTTTGCTCTAGTTTCCCATTTGTTGATGAAAGTCTGGTATAAAGCAGGGAGATCTTGGATACTACCAGCAGGTAGGTTCTTAAACCACTTCTTAACCTCTCCCCCCAGGCTCTGCGCAAAAATTCTCATTTTGATTGTTTCATCATCAATTTCCATATAGTCGAAAGAGTCCTCCATTTTATCTACATGTTGTTGCGCTGTTGTAGGCTCTTTAGCAGGGAAGTGTGGGATTTTTGACTGATAATCATTTGGTAAGGGCAGTAGAGGCTGAGGCAAAACTAGAGGTGCATACCAGGCTGCCATGATGATGTTCTGCTGAGGTATAGGGTTGGCTTGAGCAGTTGATAGTTGGATGACAGGGATGGTAGGGCCAGCAGAATTCTGTTGAACAGATCTAGGGTGAGAAAGCCCCAAGTTTTGGAGAAAATGGAGATCAAGTGGTGTGGAAGGAGGGGTTTCACTGTCCCTGGTGTCTGGCTGGTCTGAAACACTGAATGACCTAGTTCTAGGTAACCTGTTTTGGAGGTCTGGGTCGAAGAAAGGGTCTAATAGAGCTGCAAGATCTTCTGGTGCAGAATTGGCTCTATGAATGTTGCTGGAAATAGTTGATCTCCTACTCACAGATGTTCTTTTAAGGATTCTCTCAGGATTATCAACTGTTTCAGGCGGGTTTGGATCAGGGAAATCTCTTGTATGAATGGTTCTGTGAGCCAGAGTGTGGTTTATAAGCCAAGCAGCTTAGCCCTACTCGTTATTTCTACTGTGGTTAATGTTGTCTTGGGAGCTGGCCTCCCTGTGGAGTCTTCATTATGCTTGCGACTAGTCTCCCAGTGGAGTCTGATGTGAAACCAAGATAATCAGCAGGCCTACTGATCACCAGTGGAGTCTTTATTATGCTTGGGACTGGTCTCCCAGTGGAGTCTTTAATTTTTAGGAACAATGGAGTCGCCAGGCGGAGGGTTTAGGATGATTCTAGGGTACACTGTCCACCACAGTGCTCACCATCAAAGGTGCGACTTTCCGTCAACCTAGCCAGAGTTCTAAGTTTCTGAGGTTGTTTGAAATGAGGAGCACTCAGAATTCCCCAGTGGAGTCACCATTATGTTGGAGTTCCCATGTTTTGGCCAGGTTGACAGAGACCAAAAGATGAGACAACATAGAACCACTTTCAGACCTTAGGATCTAGCCCTCCTAGGTCCAGAGAGGGATCTCTCTATGATTATCAAAGGATATATGTCTGTAAGGTTCTCAATTACGATTTTAGGCTAGTTATAGGCTCAAGGTTTCTTTTTTGATTGTTTGAGTTTGGTTGTTGAGAATCGGGAAGGAAGGTTTCATCATAAGACAAGGATGGGTAAAGAAGGAAGCTAGACAAAGATAGATAACTCAGGGAACATCAAGGCCATTGGGCGATGGAGTCAAGAAAGGATTTACTTATGTTCAATGTGTAAGCTTCAGTTGGGCTGGTCATCTAAAGCATTTGGATCTTAAAGACTGATTGGTGAGATGGAACACTAAGGGATGGAAATGAAGGATGGAAAACCATCTGATTCCGTCTATAGATCAGGCCAGAGGTCGTTTAACTCCAGGCCTGCTTGGACAAAACCATAGGCAACACAAGGGGTCTTGAAAAGGTTTGTATTGGAAGGGCAGGTTATGAAGAGGCAGCGACAGGCTTCACACCTCCCAATTTTCCTAACCTCTTTCAATTAAATCTTAACAAAGACATCTGAACACTGATTCTATCAACTTGCACATCAGAGAGCAGGAAATAATCATCCACTACACTGGTTTAGTTAATTAAAAACAATATTCAGACACACATATGAGCAGAAAACATTAAAGACTGAGAGAGCTGGGATATAAGGTACCTAACAAGGGTAAATCTTATATCATGCATTCAGATGTCAGTCAGAAGAACACGAAATGAAATGGAAATAAACACAGAGATAAGAAAAACATCACCAACTGCTGTAGATCAGGATCCAATGAAAACTTCTTATCATGTTAAACACAACACCAATCAGGTACATCACTGCCCAAAGCTTTTACATTCAGCCTGAATACATCATATTTCTCGGCCTATCATACAACTATTACACAGGAAACTTGGCTTGGGTCAAAAATGCTTGTTAATGGCAGTAAACCAACAACATCCAACCCCCTTACAATGTTCTTCTTTGTGCTTTATAACAAAAAGATGATCCTCGGATCGAGCGAGGGGAGAGTAGGTGCCATTAAATGTTACATTTGTTTATTAATGAATGCTGAGGCCAAGGCCCATCTGTGAGAATCTTTGTATATTTATTTAAGCTCACCTTTTTAGTAAGAGAATGATCTGCCTCAGATTTGATCTTGACATTTTGGGCTCGTTGTACTCCGGGTGATTTCAATTCGGGGATAGGATAAACTACTAGGAGGGTCTGTCTCATAAATTCCTGATTGTCTTTGAGCTGTAGTTTGATGGAAAAATCCTTCAGGGACATTCTGCATAATAAAAACAGTATGGATGCCTTGTCCCAGACGAAAAACATTTTGCTGACGGAAATCCTGATATTACCTTTGTCTGCGGTCGGGGTCTGTGATCTGCTGTTCTGCCCTGTTGAAATGAACGAACTGGATGGAAGTCTGCATGGCCCTTCATGCTTCTTTAATGCTGCCTGACTATCTTTTAAGAAGCTCTGTCAACATTCTTTATTTTCCTGGGCTCGAGAAACATGGAGGACGCTGCGGGAAGGTGTACTCCTGGAGGAAACATGTCCTGCTGTTAGGTAGCGCAGTTATGGCTTGCTGGTGCGCTCTTAGTCTTCAAATTGAATCTTAATCCATTGATCACAGGCTTAAAACATTAATTGCATCGATAATAAGCATTAATCCCCTTTAACTCCCGCTTCTGCTGCTTCGCTGGCCGGTAGGAATGGCCTCTCTGTACCACCTGCATGATGAAATAAACTCATCGCAGAGCCCGGGCAGTGGTGGAGAAATGCTATGGAGGCGGAGGAATGGTGGCGAACGGCGGAGAAACAATGGAAAGGATGCAAAGTGGTGGAGAAATGGTGGCTTTATTATAGTGCTAACAGAATGCAATGAAACGGTGAGACCTTATGAGTAATAGGGTTCGGGGATAATATGCAGCGCAGACCGTTAGATTTAGGTCTGGGGACAAAGATCAACGGTGGAGATTGAGCGGCGGGACAATACATAAAATGGGCGTAACATGCAAAACACATGAAATGCAACGGAAACGAATGTAAGAGTGGGATCCAACGTGGCGGAGGGCGATTAGATCTGAGCCATTAGATTTGCACGGAGACGGACGGCAGAGATCTAATCGTAACAATCGCAATCGGAAGTCGGAGCGAAAGGCAATCGCAATGCACATTCAAAAAGTTCCGATTGCGATTGTTGATGGGGAAGCGATTAAGCGATAACCGTTGGATCAAAAACCAAACGGATGGATGAGATCAAATCGGAGGACGGAGGGAAGGGGGTGCGATTGGATGCAGGCCGTCCGATCTGGCGGAGGGATCAACGGTGGAGATTAAATCGGAGGCGAGACAGAAGGGGGTGCGATCAGGAGGGGGGCCGTCGGATCGCGGGGAGATCGACGGCTATGATGTAATCGGGAGGCAAACTGAAAGAATTGCGATCACGGTCGGGGGGGGAGAAGCGATTGAGCGCTGACCGTCAGATCGCGGGAGAATGGACGACGGAGATTTAATCGGAGGACCTCAATCGGGGTGGCACACGACAAACCTACGATTGCGATTGGAAATGGAGGAGCGATTAAGCACTGACCGTTAGATCTGCGATCAGATCAACGGCTCACAATCAATCGGCGGGAAAAAGAGGGGCGCGATGAGCGATGATGCGATTGTGCGATAGACGTTGGATCGGCGGGACAGATCAACGGTCAGGATTGAATCGGAGGGACAGAGCGATCGGGGGAATTGGAGGAGGACTTGCGATTGGCGAAGGACCGTTAGATCGCGGGGCAGATCAACGGCCAGGATGCAATCGGGGGATCTCAATCGGAGCGGCACAAGCCCAGGGTTTGCGATTGCGATCGGGCATGGGCTTGCGATTGAGCGCTGGCCGTTGATCGGCGGGACGGATCGACGGTCGGGATTTAATCGCTCAATCGCAATCGGGGGACACACGAAACGGTTTGCGATCGGAGAGGGCTTTGCGATTGGCGCCCAGCTGTTCGATCGAAGGGACAGATCAACGGCTCCAGACTCATCGCAGGATTTGAAGCGTTAAAATGATCGCGTCGGGACTTTTGCGTTATAACAAAGGAATGCACCCGCCCGACGGCTCCGATTGCGATAAGCGCCTGGGACTTAAGCGCTTGGTCCCAGCGCGGGGGCATGTGGGGAAGTGGTTTGAAAGGGGCCTGCGGCAAGGGGCTAGGGCCTGTAACATGGTTGGAAAGTGGGTTTTTGGCCCGTTTTAATGTAATTTGAGGGCCAGGAAGGGTAACGATAGGGGAAGAAAGGGGAAAAAAGGCCAACGAAGGTTGGGGAAAGAATTTTAAGGGGATTTTGAGGGGATTTTGAGGAGTAAATGGGGAAAAAGGGGGAATAAATGGGAGAGAAAACAAGGTCTTTGGGGAATGGAATAAGAGGGAAAAAAGGGGGTCTTTGGGAATTTCTTCACAGCAGAGAGGCTTTTGAAAGGGGAATCAGCAGAAGGGATATATTCAAAGGCTAAAAGGCACATGGGGGCTTCAAGGAGACTGTGTTTTCATCGGAAACGCATTCCTTGAAGACTCAACAACAATTTAGCCCCCTATTTGCTTGTCAAAATTTCATAGGGGGGCTAACATGGTGCACCAGTTGTCGCTGTTGGGACTGTTGCCCTATCTTCCTCTCTGGTGGTAAGATCCTCAAGGGAAAAATTCTCTGTCATTTAAACAAAAAATGTTATAAGGACAACCATCAATGTATAATTAGAAAAAATTATAAGTGGAAATTAATTACTGTCACGGCCCTCACTGATAGTAGCATTGTCGGCCTGGTCCCCACTACAATGATCAGGTTGCACATGAGGATCATCTACATCTGGCTCTAAAACTGGGTTATTTGCCTCGTCGGTAGTGTTTCTCCCCTGATTTAAACAAAAATTTTAGACATTAAATTTATGGACGAAAACAAACATATTGAAAGGTTAATGTTTTACCTTATCAGGCATTCTGGATCTTGGGACCCGCCCCAAGCTTCTGCGATGTTCAACTCCGGCTTGATAGCCGAAATGGAAAGCGATATTTTTATCTTCCTTTGTAGTTTCTGTTCTGAAGTCATCAACCTAAATTACATATGATTGTGTATTTTTAATCATATTTGATAGGATTACAAAAACGTTGCAAGGCGATACAATTAATTATAATATGTTTAGCTACTTAATTACAATTCTTGCGGCTAATTTCAAGTAGCCGCCCTGGCCTAGCTTGTGATGGCCCTTTTTTTCAATCCTAGCTTTGGTTGCCTTTGAGGTGTCAGGCAACCTAGCATCAAAATATTGAAGTCAGATATGACGTAGCACACTTTATTTTAGACATAGAGAAAATTAAAGCTATTGAATTAAAGTTGTAATTTACCTTGCGGGTCCAGTTGGCATTTTTCCTTCTTTCTTTGCCCTTTTCTCTTTTCCGTCATGGATGAGTGCTCTCCACTCACTCTCTGAAACTGCGAGAGGACACTCATATCTAGGGTTAAATTGCAATTGCGTCCTATAGGTGTCCCTAGTATATTTCAAATATTTGCCGGCTACCTGAGCCACCGCTGTTCTGTCAAATGTGCCGACCCCAAAAAGGGCTTCTAGATAATCTAGAAGTTCTTTTTTCAGGTTGGAATTCTGGGAATTCCACCCTGTACGTATGGTTGGGCCAAAAATTACCAGCGCATGGCTCTCCAGAATCCTGTAGAACTCATTGTTTCCTACACAGAATAAAACCAAAAGAAAAAGAAGATATTATCATTAATTTAAAAATAAAAATCATGATAAATATGTTTTAGATAAAGTACATGAAATAGTTAAAATATTAAAATTTACCTGGGAGTTGTGCATGCTTTATAGGGACACCTTCATCGTTCACCAACAACGTGCCATTAATGGTCCCTGTGGAGCTGACACGTGTAGCTCCAGGAAACGCAATAATGTAGTTGGCCATATCAGCCTCATCATTGCCAACACATTCAGCGGTTGGCTGGGTGTCTGCTTGGGCAGGGTGTGTTTCTTGGCTGGCACCTAAAGGAGTAGAAGGTGTACGAGAGGTTTTTTGGGCAATCTCTTGCCCTTGTGTCCCACTACCACCAACACCGGGTTCAGCAAATGCCAGAAAACGCTACATACAAAAGAAATTTTTGTTAGTTTAGTCAATGTAAAAATTAAAAATCAAACTATCACAATTCATCTCATGCAGAACAAAAAAAATATCCTTTTGATTTTTTATTATTACCTGATATCTTTCTAGCTGGATCATGAGTTTTTTTATCCTCTCTTCTATTTCAGGTGTTTGAGGCGCATCTATCAAAGTATTAAATTCCGACCTTGCATCTCGTGCCTTTTTTCGCAACAAGAACACTTGAGATAGGGATGAAGAAAGCTCTTCCTAAAAGAGGGAATCATTAGGCGTACCATGGCTAGGTGTCTGCATATTTGAACAAAATTAATATTATTTCAATTATGTAAATAACTAAAATACCTGAAGATAGAGCAATGCTGGCACTTTACATGTTCTTCCGCTGGCCTCTTTCCGCGATCATCCCGTCTCGGGGTTGTTCCTGCACTGCTCTGATCAGTCTGCCACATTGCAATAAAATTATAAATGTAAAAACTTGAAAAAAATATCTAACTTGAAAACACAAAATGAAAACTGAAATAATTTCTAATAAGACACCGGAAGATAGAGTTAGAGTTTCAAATATGCCTTGCATTGAATTCAGTCCTGGAAACATGTAATTGCACATTAAGGCACCCAAACAAGAGACGAGTTGACAATGAAGACCTTATTGAATATATTGTTGGAGCAACTTCTAGTAAACTTGTTGTGAAGACCTTGAGGATATTTTTGGAGCAACATTGTTGAAGCTGATGGTATAGCATTGTTGGAGACGATCTTGAAGGGCCTTGAAGTGAAGCTTTTGGAGCAACTATTGAAAAATCCTTAGAGCATTTAAGTAAGGCACTTTCTATCTTCCATCACCTTTTTCCCTTCAATATCCTTTAAACAATTTTGTTGATATTTAATGTTTGAAATCACGTTATAATTCCTTGATTATATGTGTTTGGGGACTTTCCCTTTGAAATTACCCAAAAATACCCTGGTAATTTTATCTTCAGGATGCATGTATGACCCTATTGTTCAATATTTTGATTGATAGTAGTAAACATAGAGAGTTAGGGGGCTCTTGACTTGGTTTGGTTGGGCCATTAGATCCCTAACATCTACTAGGGAGAACCCCCCTTGAGTTGGAGGAGAGCTAACCCGAAGTGAAAAGAGGTTGGTGAGGTGACAATGGGGCTATTGAATTACACATGGTATCACACTTTAGCTTTAGGACTTTATCTTGAGAAGTGCGAGATTTTGCTATATCAATTCTCAAATTGTTTACAACACTATTGTTAAGAACTAATAAGAAGTGATGTTGAGGGGTTTTTGGGTATAAGAAACAATACCATTTAGAAACTAGGGTTCTCAGTCCTTGGCATTCCTTCACCTAGGCCTAGGGGCACACTAGAATAATTTCACACTAAACCATGCAAACTTAAAAGTAACTTAACAGATCCATAAAGTAATAATAATCATAATTCCTAATTTCCTATTGTACGATATGATGCAAATAATTCAAACATGAAGCAATGAAGACATGCAATGTCTGAATTTCAAGATTGATGAACCAATACAAGAAGTTAGAAACTACAACTTTGATTCAATACTCTGTGTCCTAACTCCAGGAAGGAATCTAGTTTGTAGTACAGAACATACATCGTGTATTATCAATTCTTAATTGACAACAACTAAAGGTCATCTACCTCATCAATTCCTTCCCATTTTGTGTTTTTATGTTATATTCCTTATAAAAGTGTCAAATTTGTCTCAAAGTAAGCAACCACTGAATAAAATAAAAAATAGTTGAGATATGATTGAGAAATGGTCATTTATTTCTTGAAAGGATCTTCACAATTTCTTTTGTTGTTTTTCATCTCAAGAAACAAGAAATGACCTAAGAAACTATCATGATGTAATATAAGAAACAACATGGTGCAATGGCCATTTTCAAAGCCAAATGATGTCCATTGAGGACATGGCCTTTATTTGGTTCCTGTTTCATAGGAGTTTTGGGTAGAAATGGAACTTTGTTGTACCATTTCCAGTAGTAAAAAGGGAAAACCTTTTTTTTCCATGGGAAATAACTTATCTTTCCTTTTTCAAGGTAATCTAAATCACAAAAAATATGAACTATATTGCACACATTCTTGGATAATGTGAAAGTGGAAAAGGAATACCCTACACAAGTGATGCACACATGTACATTTGAACACTAATAGATTTTTGTAGTTGAAATGCAATGCTTGTTTTCATTTAAATGTAGAGTTTTTAAAGTAGGGAGAAATAATGGATGCCAAATTAATAAGCGTTTCTTTGGGAAAAATTTAAATCTTGTATTGGGTGATGAAGATAATAGAGGGTATTGAATCTTGATTCTTGACATCTAGAGAGAACCCTACAGCCTAACACAATCCAATGGAATTGATCAAAAAAACCAAAATAGAGTCAACCCTACTATAGGAGGAAGGGCCTGCAGTAAGAACTTACCATTTTGCAAGAGCTGAGGGCGAATGCTATTCTGCAACAGCTGAGGGTGAATGCTGAGGGCGAATGCTGAGGGAAAATTGTGTTCTACAAGAGCTAAGGGCGAATGGAGGGCGAATGTTGTTCTGCAAGAGCGGAGGGCGAATGCGCGTGTGATATCAGACGTTAATGTAGCTATTGCGACGGATACGAAACCATAAAATCATTTTTATGTAGCGCACATATAAGTTTCATATTTTTATGTAGCATGCATATAAGTGTCATTATACCGACGGCGGACAAAGCTTCGCTATTGTGACGGGTGCCTCCAAACGTCGCAATTGTGACACTTAGACATTGTGTCGCACTTGCGACGTTTGGAGGCAGCCGTCGCAATAGCGATGCTTTGGGCTATAGTGTCGCAATTGCGACGTCTTCCTCCAAACGTCACAATTGCGACACTTTGTCTAAGTGTCGGTATTGCGACACTTTTCTATAAACGTCGGTATAGCGACGGTTTCGGGCGGGATGGAAAAAATTTGGGGAAATTTCCGACATTTGGTCAAAAGCGTCGGAACCAAGTGTCAGAATTTCCGCCAAATGTAGTAGTGTATACACACTTGTTCTTTTTCAAATGGTTGTATAACATATGCTATTTATATAGTGTCAAGAATTTATTTTAGGGCAAACATTAAACTAATATTTAGGCCGAATTTCACATAGTTTATTCCAATGTTTATGAGGTATTTCTTCACTGCTTTTAAATATTGACTTTCACCTTTATTTGAGAGCTGTTGTGAGCTTCTTTCACAAGCTCATGGCGCACATCTTCCCAGGCTAGATCCTTCATGCTTGAGACACTTAATTCTATTTAATCCTAGATGAAAAAAACCTAATAGGAATCAAGAAGAATTCTGTCTATATAATAAAATCCTGCTCATGAAACCCATGAAGCAAGTACACCAAAAGTACATTTTATTATCTTTGTCTTCTTCTTTACATAAATACATAATTACATAGTTGACATGAAGACCGACCTAGTTACACTTTTCAACAAAGGGATGCATGTTATTATACTCTTCATTAGATGCTTTTTCCATCCAAAGAAGTGTCATATTTGAGGTCCCCTGCAGCCACTTTCAAAGCACCCTATTTCCTCCTCTTCACCTATACTTGTCTCAGGTCTTAGTGATACTTATTTGGATTAAAATTATGATAATATTTTTATTTTTTATTTTTTTGAGTAACAATAATAAATTGTATTTACATATTAGAGGTATCATTGGGTACATTAAACACTTCAGGGAATTGGTTAACACATGGGTGATCTTGTCAATATAGGGAGAATCATGTCATAGTTTGTGGAGACTTTATAAGATTTAGATAACATGGATAATTCATGTGATACAATTGTTATTTTATTCTTGTATTAGATCCTTATACCTATTCATAGGCTAAAGGGAATCCCTCTTGGGAAGAAATTATGAGAGAGGAGTACAATTCCCCGCTAGGGAACAACACTTTGGAATCAATATCTCTCCCTCCGAATAGAAAACATGTCAGATGTATGTGGGTTTAAGGAATTAAAGGAGTAGTTTATGGGATTATTTAAACGTATAATCTTGGTAGCTACGAGATTTTCTCAAGTTAAGATGATATTTACATGGAGCATCCAAAGGGGTATGTGGAAGATCCATCCTTGTTTTTCATATTAAAGAAATCACTATATGGTCTTAAGTAGGCACCCCGAGCTTGGTATGCCAATATGGATTAATGTATTGTATCCAAAGGTTTTCAAATATATAAATATAAAATTACTATGTACATGTTGAAATAAACTAAGTCTCTTTTGATTATAGTACTCTATGTAGATGA
Organism: Pinus albicaulis; assembly: GCA_034641835.2. Taxonomy (NCBI): domain Eukaryota; kingdom Viridiplantae; phylum Streptophyta; class Pinopsida; order Pinales; family Pinaceae; genus Pinus; species Pinus albicaulis. The sequence goes on along the minus strand of CM076570.1, from coordinate 438,856,490 downwards.
TTTCCTTATCACAGGTAGTTCAATGACTTCTATTTCAATAGTGAAATCCACTCTCAGGTGACATGTTATCCATGATTGATATGGGATTTTTTTCATACTTTCTTGGGCTTAATATCATGTAGGATCATATTGTGATAAATTTAACTCAATCCATATATGTAGTGATATTCTTAATAGATTTAAAATGACCAATTGCAAGGGATATCCTACTCCTTTCCTTAGGAGTTAAGCTAGAGGATTGTGGTATTATAGAATTGGTGGTCTACTATATATTGATAGTTTATTGGGAGTATTTTATACCTTACACGTTCTATAACGAACATCTCCTATGCAGGTAGAGAATTTTCCAAGTACATGCAAGAACTACTACATGAGTTGCATCAGAAAGAAACTATGAGGATTTTTAAATATGTTAAGGGAACTACTAGTTATGGATTATGATATGAAACAATATATTATTTTAATCTTGTTGGTTATACATAACCAAATTTGGATAATTATAGCATAGATAAAAAATCCACATCATGATCTATTCTCTACGCGGTTCTGGTGCCATATGTTGGTCAAGCAAGAAGTAGATAACTATTTATCTTTCATTAGTAGAAGAAAAGTGTAGGGATTATATGAAAATTATTGCTTTAGGCCATTTTTTTCAACACTTTTTGGTAGAGATGGTTGTATATATTCAACCTCCTATGGTGATATGGTGTCATAAATAAAGTACACTCAATTTTTGTAGAGACCCAATTTAGAGACAAAAAACCAAGCACATTGATGTTACCTTGCACTAAAATGGAGATAAAATCCATACATGAGTCATTGATATGAAATATTTCATTTATTATTAGCATACTAAAAACATCTTCACCATGAGTTTCACTCAACAGAGATTCATAGTTTTGTGGGAGCTCTTAGGAGTGAAGGACACAACTAGTTAATAGATGAAATTTTTGACATAAGAAATTTTATTTTGAAGGTGGTTTTATTACCACTATGATTCACCTATTTATATCACTTTATATTTTATTTATATTGTACATGGGTACCAAACATTGCTGAAAATTTCAAACTCATTAACTAATATACTCCTCGATTGTGCTTTAGGGGGGATGTTGGGGTACATTGCACTTAGGATTCATCAGGAGTTACACTCTAGAAATTATGTGAACAACTTACATAAATTATTAGGAGTGCACATGACCAAATTTATTTAACTACTATACATTCCCTACTATTTGGGATCATCTCCAATTTTTAGCACTTTTCTATTTTTAGTAAGTTTATTTTTAGTGGGGGTGCCACTAGATGACATGTGGCATTGAATGAACCATAACTGGATCATGAAATGGATATTTTTACTTTAGTAATTCATAATAACTCATACATATGCCTTCCGAAAGTGTATTCAATTATTTTATTAAATTTAGAAACTTCCACCTAACTCCACCTACCTACCACTTGTTAGTTGAATTTTAGTTGTATTTCTCGAGTTATATCAAGTAGTTATTTCGTGTGAAAGATATTATATTAGTTATAACTAATTTAAAATTATAATTTCTTCTAGTTAAACCTATCATTGTATATTTTTCTAATTTAGGGTATTCCAGTCTATTTTTGATTCACTAGCTAAGTAGGGAAAGTGCTTTTCTAGTAAATTGAGTGCATGAAATAGGAATATCAACCTAATATGAATTATTTATTCCTATTGGATAACCTAAATATTGTGTTCATGTTTAGTAACAATAATATATCAAATTATTATATCATGTCTCTCGTGTAATTCAAATTCCCTCTTTGGTTACTTGGTCATTTTTCTAAACAATTTTTCTCTCTCTTTTCTCTTGTTAGGCAGTAGCTATATTAGTATTGTTTCACACATATATTTTGAAAGCATGTTTAAAATACTACATGTGGTATATTTCTCTGTGAAAAATACATTAATGATTTTTTAATCTTAGTTTCCATAATCATGCATGTGATCATGACCGAGGATTGTTCCCGTAGTCATTCATTTTCAAGGTGGTAGCCTTAACGACTATTCTCTAGGACACCTAACCTAAGTGACTATGAGTGGGTAGTTATTGTATTACTTTAGAAATATGTTTGATCCCCATATCATTCCTCTTGGAGGTTTCCTCCATGCTACTTTTTTGGGCACTTGTAATACCCCAAAGAAACCCTTGGATTGCAAATAACATGTACATATGAGAATTAGGTTGGTAAGTCGATACATATTAATTACACTGGTGAGTCGAGGATTACTTTTAGGTCAACATGACCATGTGCATGTATGTTTATATGTTTTGTGTCTAGTGTGGCCAAGTGATCCAGGTGGATATTGGTGGCCACTTGACTATTCCACTTGGACCTGTACCATTTTTTATTTCAGTTACCTTAATTATAGCACAAATTACTATTGTTGGAATTTTTTTGTGTCCTAAACTTCTGGAGCCATTTTGAGGGCCTAAAAGATGTTTTTTTGGAAAACAAAGAGATAGAAAAGCGTAAGTGAATTTTTCAAGTATGGTTTTGGCATCGTCTTGGAGATTTTCAAAAAAGGGGCATTATTATTGTCGAACTGAGTTTGTATTCCAAAGTTACAACCCTGGGAAGTTGACATTCCAAGTAACCCCAACAAGGCCCAAAATATTTTGGCGCTTCATCTCCTAGGCTAGGTTTTTGGATGTTTAGGGTTTCCCATTATTTTTCAATGGTCAAAAGGCCTCTGGGCCTCATTGTAACACAATTCAAAAGGCATGTAGACACCACATCACTTCTCAGAGATAAGTTAGCATCACTCGAACTAGTTTATTTCCATTTTGCATGCAATAATTTTCAATACTTTGTTATTACTAAATTGAAGTTATGTTTTCGCTCTAGTTTTGTGTTTATATTTATATATTTATTTAATTTCATTCTTGCATAAATCTATATCAGTGATATCAGAGCAGTCTTCCCTTTCTCTATTTTTTTGTGCATTTCCCCAACAAGGTCAGGGTATAAGGAGTCGGGACTTGAACTGGTTGAACCCTTGTAAGGTTGTACCTACTAACACCAAATAATACCCATGGAAAAATAAAATAAATACGAGGGAGATAGATATATTATCAAACTAATTCTCAAAGAATCCCTCGAGCGACAAAGGAATGAGATGATGGACAAGTTTTCCCAAATCCTTCGACGGATGCCCAATGACAACACATCTTCATCCAATGGTCACTTCAGAGGCCCCACCATGTTAAGGGTACAAGTTAAATTCGACATCCATAAATTCAAAGGTCAAATAGATGCAGATGGTGTAGATAAATGGTTGAATATTTTGGAGGTTTATTTTTCACTCCATAGTTTCTTCGATAGGAAGAAGATTAATTTTGTACTGCATAAGGCTGCTCCCCATGTCAAGGATTGGTGGGAAACATATTGTGAGAAAAGAGCTGAGGAACCTTCTCTGTTCATAGTTGCACCCACTTGGACCTCTTTTTGAGACATTTTCAAGGAAAAATATTACCCTGTGGGGAGCTATGATGAAAATACATACAATGGACAACACTACGGAAAAAAAGGGACCAAGATGTGCATGAGTTCACTAAAAATTTTCATACTCTATGCACAAAGATGGGTAGAAAATACCTTAAGAGACATGTGCTGCTAAAGCATCACAACTACCAGTAAAAATACATTCAAGAAGAAATGGAGTTCTTAGAAATTTCCTCTCTTGGTGAAAAATACCGATATGCTACTAGGATTTAACAAAAATTTAAACAAAAGAAGCTAGACTTTGGATCTCTAAATTAGAAGCAGGGAAAAGGCACCCCAAAATCACTATACAAAGGAAAAATCAAAGGTGGGGTGACCCAAGGGAGATAATCGAAGTTGAAAGAAAAGAAAAACATCATGAAGGAAAATAAGGACAGAGGTAAGTCATGCGAGTTTCACAAGAGCCCCACTCACAATAGAAGTGTGTGTCATGCAAAGCAGTCACTAGTGGTCGAGTTGAATGCTTCATAGTTAGACCCTGCCAAGGGGAATGAAAAATGGAAGAAAATTATTGATGTAGAGTGCAACACCACTATTTCCACCACTAAGGTCCAAAAGGTTGATCCCAAAGACCCAGAGGAAGGGGAGCATCTCTTCCACACACAGATGTGGTTTAATGGGTCAAATTTGCAATTCATTCTCGATATTCAGACCCAAAAGAACATCATCTCAAAAAATGTTGTTAAGTGGTTGGGCTTTCTGACCACACCACATCCATAACCATACACCATTTAGTGGCTTCACCAAGGACGAGAACTCCACGTCATCCAACAGTGTCACCTTCCCTATAACATCAAACCCTTCATGGATGAGGTACTGTGTGATGTTGATCCTCTTGAAGTTTGTGATGTATTATTAGGCCAACCATAATTTTTGAAGCATCAAGATATGTATGAGTCCATACCTCACACTATTATAATTAACTTGGGAAATAAATACAAGATATTGGAGGTAGACCCGCCTACCGAAATATCTTTGATCTTTGCTAAGAAATGTAGTAAGATAATCTCCTAGACCAGGAAACTGGTTTTCATTTTGATTTTCTCTCAAAGTAAGGGGAATATCATGGCCACATCCATGGCCCTCGAGAAGGGTTCCTCCATGAAAAAAAAGTAGTTGGATAAGGTCATGGAAGAATATAGGGACATATTTTCCTCACCCACAAGGGTACCCTTTCACTAGTAGGTCAAGCATTCGAATGATATGATTCCCAGAGCACCTCTATCCAAAGGGTCGATATACCATCACTCAATTATGGAAAATGAAGAAATCAAGCAGCAAATCCAAGAATTGCTGCAAAAATGGAACATCTAACCAAGTTTCTCACCTTTTGGGGGCCTGATTTTCTTGTATAGAAGAAGGATGGGACTTGGAGGCTCTGCATTAATTACCAGGCACTAAACAAAAACACTGTCATGAACATGTATCCATTTTCAAGGTGGTATCCTTAACGACTATTCTCAAGGACACCTAACCTAAGTGACCATGACTGGGTATTTCTTGTAGTACTTTAGAAATATGTTATATCCCCATATCATTCCTCTTGGAGGTTTCCTCCATGCTACTTGTGTGGGCACTTGTAATACCCCGAATCAACCCTAGGATTGCAAGTAACATGTACATATGAAAATTAGGTTGGTCCATGTATGTTTATATGTTTTGTGCCCAGTGTGGCCAAGTGATAAAAGCGGATATTGGTGGCCACGCACCTATTCCACTTGGACCCCCACCATTTTTTTTTTCAGTTTCCTTAATTTTAGCGCAACTTACTATTATTGGCAATTTTTTGGGTCCTAAACTTCTGGAGTTGTTTCGAGGGCCTAAAAACGTTTTTTTTGGAAACAAAGAGGTTAGAAAAGCGCAAGTCTATTTTACAAGTATTTTTTTGGAATCCTCTTGGATATTTTCAAAATGAGGCATTATTAGAGTCAAACAGGGATCATATTCCAAAGTTACGACCTGGGGAAGTTGACATTCCAACTAACCCCAATAAGGCCCACAAGCTTTTGGTGCTTCATCTCCTAGGGTTAGGTTTTTGGATGTTTAGGGTTTCCCATTATTTATTAATGATAAAAAGGCCTCTAAGCCTCATTGTAACAAAATTCATAAGGCATGTAGCCACCACATCCCTTCTCAGAGATAATTTAGCATCGCTTGAACTAGTTTATTTCCATTTTGCATGTAATATTTTTCAATACTTTGTTATTAATGAATTGAGTTATGTTTTCACAGTAGTTTTGTGTTTCTATTTATATATTTATCTAATTTCATTCTTGTATAAATCCATATCAATGATATCGGAGCAATCTTCTCTTTCTTTGTTTTTTTGTGCATTTCCCCAACGAGGTCAGGGTATAAGGAGTTGGGAATTGAACTGGTTTAACCCTTGCAAGAATTTCCTCGTGGAAACTGATGACCTCCCATGGAAAAATAAAAGAAATATGAGGGAGAAGGGTATCCTATCAAACTGTTGCTCAAAGAATCCCTTGAGCGAAAAAGGAATGAGATGATGGGTCTCCATACCCTCTTATTCCTCTAACTAAGAAGCAAAAAAAAATTTAATATTCCAACTAGCTTAAAGATAATTAGGAATATTACAGTCCTCCCCTCCAAAATGTTGCTTGTCCTCAAGCAACTTCAAAGGTGAGTGCTACAACTCTTCTCCTCCTTCCTTGGTGACACCTCCATGTGATAATATCTCCTCATGAACCAAGTGTCTCTCAATCAATCCCTCCATGAAATGCTCCTCCTAAGTACTCATGAGATGCTAATGAATCACCTCATAAGGAAACAAAATATCCAGTGTAGCAATCATGGTTTGCCCAATGTTCTCCCTAAATCATGAATCCTAAGAAACATGTAGAATATCACTCCCAATGGGCACATTCAATCCTTGCATCCTTCCTCCAATAATTCCCACAATAATGATAAGAACATCATCAATGTATGGGATCATAATCAAGGATACATAAGTTTTCATATGTAATACTAGAGGAAGATCATAGTCCCACATGTGGAACTAGCACAGTATGTCTCCTGAATACCTCAAAACATGATATAATAAGTGGTTTCCACACCACTTCTTTGCTGCCACAACCCTCTCACAAGCTTGTAGAAGGTGAATAGTGTTTGGTGCTAATGGAGTACACCTTGAATGATATATCATCTCCCTATATACTCCTATGGGGTGGCCATGCTCAACACTGTTTATGGCCCCAAGTTGACCACGAAGTTTATAGGGAAGAGTGCCCCCACTTGGAGAAATGGCTTGCACATGTATGGTAAAGGAATGCAAATACTCATCTAGTAAATCATTATGCACAAAAACATGATCCTTACCATATGCCTTGATCGAACTAATGGAGTGGCTCATAGATGTGTCCCCTCTCATTCCCAATGAGGAAAGAGGTGGCTATGATAAATCCATCAAAGATTTATGTCTCTCCTCCATCTCCAAATGATCCATGCATCTCCTAATATGATGATATATCTCCTCTTCAAAGCCTTCCCAAGTTAATCCATCCATGATGGTATGATATGCTCTCATGGAATAAGTGTGGCTGAAGAGAAAATCTTCATGTGCTACATGTTGTAACTTCTCCTTGAGCTTAGATGCTCTAGATAAGAATATCCTACTCTGATAGTAGATGATCCCATCTCTTACTAAATATCTCTCATCTAATAGTTGGCCATCAAGTATCTTGCATGTAAAGAGATGCTTGGAGTAATCCACCAATAGATAAGATCTCCAATAAGGATCTATCCTCCATAGTGACAACGCTGATGATTTATCATGTAAAACATCTGTCATGTGGCTGCCCCATTCTTTGACATCTCCCATGCCAAAGTCACATACCGGGATGTTGCTATCCTTCCTCTGCTGCTCCTCTTGTAGCTGCCCATGCTCAAGTAAAGGTGGAAGCTTTTGGAGGTTAGTCTCCCATGGGAGGCTATCACCTATCCAAAACTTCCTGAGTTTGGCCAATGTATGCATGAGTGTCCACCATCCTCTACTATGTGTGGAATATTTCTCCCCAAGTGGAAGTATCTTCTAAGCCTCCAATGTCAAGGAGAAGTCCCCTTGCACCATGATGGTTCCATGCTCCATCCCTGAAGCATCCTCTCTTAGCACAAGACGTGGGGTGAGAGTGGGTAATGATGATATTGGGAGAATGTCTCCCTCCTTAAGCCTACCCAAGACTCTCTATGCTGTGTCATGACCTCCCAATGTTCCCACTCCTCCTGGATCTATGAGTGGTGCAACATGTTGTGAGACATTTCTCACCAACTCCTGATCAGGTGGCCTCCAAGGTGGAATGCCACTAAATAATAATGTCTCATGGGAAAAAATCATCTTCATAACTGATAGGACTGTGAGGTCCTTGCTTCCATTGTGCAAATACAACTCTGTTTTTTGTGTGGAAGCTATTTGTGAGGGATATGTGTGCATGCCCCTAATCATCTGATGTTTGCCACTCTTTCTGTCCATCCACTCCATATGAAAAGTCTCCCAATCTGTGGTGACCTTCCCTAAAGTAATCAACCACTACAAACCCAATATCACATTGGTGTTAGGTATGTCAACCAAAAAGAAGTGATCAGTCAAAGTATATGTCCCCATGGTGACAGATAAATATGGAACATAATGCATGCACTGCATAGTTCTATCTCCTAAGACCAAAACTGAAAATCCCTCAAAATCATCAGTGGGTATTTCCCTTCTCTACACTAGTTGGGCATCAATAAAGTTATGGGTAGCCCCACTGTCAATCAAAACTGAAACCCTTTGATCCTGAATGGAACCTTGAACTCTCAAGGTCAAGTAATTGGGTACTCCTCTCAATGATGCAAGGGCCCCTCCAATTAGAGAAAATGCTCCATTCCCACCTCTTAGTGGTGGTGGATCCTCCTCTACTATCCCAGTGCTGTGACCTCCTTCCGGTTCATCTTCTTCTTCCTCCTCATCATCAGAAAATACCTTTATATAGTGTGCCTTCCCTACTGCACATATATGTCCGGGTGCCCATGATTCTTGGCATGTGAAGCAAAGCTTCCTTCTCCTCAAGTCTCTTTGGAGATCATCACTAAGAGGTACTTTGCTTTGACCCTCCTTTGAAGGATGAGCCTTCTCATATTTTCCCTTTGATGGGAAAGTGGGCTTTTTCTGAAATGTTGCCTTTTCTCTTGGCAAGGCATCTTGTAGATATCTAGCCCTTTCAATGGCATCTTGAAGGGTAGTGGGTTTGGTAGATTTAACCAACCAATGTAGAGGTTCTGCTAGCCCATCAATAAACATAGAGACCCTCCTTTCTACAGATAAATCATGAACCATAATAGAAAGTTTTAGAGATTCAGAAATATAAGTTTCTAGATTACCTAATTGTTTGAGCTTAGCTAGCCCAATGAAAGGTGCCTCCGGGTCTCTTCAATCAAACCTCTCCACCAACCTCCTTGTAAAATTTGAATATGTAGACACATTGGCATGACCTAATGTATAAAGTCCATGAAACCACCAATCACGTGCTTCACCCTCAAGATGTAGCCTTGCTATTTTGATGGCCTCCATATCTAGTACTTGGTTCAACTGGAAGTAGATGTACAACTTCTATACCCATGATTTGGGAGTGCATTTTGATGACCCATGAAAAGTAGGTAAGAAAAATCCGCCCATAGTCCGGTGAGGATAATTGTGCTGCATGAATCCTCCACCTCTATTGTGGTGCCGAGGTCTCCTATTGTCCTTGATATGAGAGAACTCTTGAAAGCTCAAATTGTCCTTGAATCTCTGAGATTGAGACTCATACTAAAGAAAATAGTCTTCAAGAGTTTCTTGTTCTTGAAACCATCCATTTCCCATTGCTAAAAATGTAGGCATTGTAGAGCGTTGGGAAACCTGCTTCTTCACTGGTTGATCACTCCAGTGATGATAAATTCTGGAGCCTTCTCCATGTAGAAACCCTTTAGGGGATTCTTTGTGTCTATCCATCCTCATCTCCTTTATTTCTCTTGCAATATCTTGCATAGTTTGAAGAAGAAGCTTATGGAACTCCTTGTCATCCTCCTCTCCTGATATGCGAGTTTTTCCCTTGTCTTCTTTATCATATATATAATCTTATCTCCAGTTTCTTCTTCTGAGATACCTCTTCTCTCTATATTTGAGAGGATCTCCTTCTTCTGATGACATATTGGCTTAAATGCATAGGCTGAGCCAAGATTATGCTATGATACCACTGTAATATTCCAAAATAGGAAAAGTAGCAATATTGAACACAATAATGGAAAGTAGCAGTGTAAATCAATGCATAAACATAGGAGATCAATGTGGATCCATTTTATTACTCATATTAGTAGGAAATAAGTACAAAATAGTGAGGCACAAATCATATGCTATGAGCAAACAAGCCTCCAATGAATAAACCAACTCAAAAGTGAGGTGCTACCAATATAAAAAATACCAGAGAGCTGCTACAACACAGTCATAATGAGCATAAATACAGCTGGAGATCATACAATGATACAAAATTGTTGATATATGCCACAAAATATACTATACAAAAAGATCAAGGTTCTATATCAACTTTCCAAGACAACCCAAGAGGGTTTCTGGAAAATACACAAATGTGAGCTGCAACTCTAGGGCTAAAGGTTTGCTGCAACAAAATAATTGAGAAGATATGGCTAAAGCTGATGTAGAAATAAGTAGATCTCCTCCAATAGATCCTCCGGATGAAAGGCTGACCCCTCCACTAAAGTAATCACTCCCCAAATCATGTACTGCAACAATCCCTGCAACTCCCCCCTAAAATAACACAGATCAAGAATGAAACTGCATTGTAGGGGATAAAAATACCTTGACCTGGTGCCAAATGTAGAAATAAAGATCAAGGGCCTTATTTAATGGCCTCCTGATGGAAGGAAACCTTCCTCCACTCAAAACTAACTCAGAAATCACCCAAATCAAATCTCCGCTACTGCACCCTACAACACAACACAACCCTCAGCAGAAACTGTGCTGTAGAAGAAATATGGAGCTTGGCCTGATGCCAGAATGTTGAAATGTAGCCCAAATACTTCTCCTGAGTGGGCACTAGAAGTCCATCGAGGATGAAGGTGGGATTCCCGCTCGGTAACACCCTTGTGCTAAACAACACTATAGTCTCTGCTAAACAATTGAAGAGAGAAACCAGTCATACAGAACATAAAAAAAAATAATAATCCAATCATGTCTTCTATGGCTACCATCCCCTTCCTTATATTCTTGGTGAGCTTCCTCACCTTGTGCCCCACTCATTAAAGCCACTAATTCCATGTATGGAGTCTCCCTCCAAAACTTCGTTGTCCCTCAATGAATGCCACTCCTTCCATACCAGTGCTATTGATTTGGTCAAAGTTGACCCAGTCTACATGTTCCAACCCTTTTTCACACACAAGGGTACTTAATCAAGCTACCAAGATGATCTCCATTCACATTAGGAGTGATTTTATTCCTACTAAGGAGATTTATGGGTCTCCATACCCTCTTTTTCCTCTAACTAAGAAGCAAAAACAAAATTTAATATTCCAACTAGCTTAAAGATAATTGGGAATATTACACTCTTTTTGAGACATTTTCAAGGAACAATATTACCCCATGGGGAGCTATGAGGACACATGCATAAAATGGAACACACTACGGAAACAAAGGGACCAATATGTGCATGTGTTCACAAATATTTTTGATACTCTATAAACAAATATGGGTATCAAATACTTTGAGCGACATCTGGTGCTCAAGCACCGCGCCTACCAGCACAAATACATTCAAGAAAAAATGGAGTTATTAGAAATCTCCTCTCTTGGTGAAAAATACCGATATTCTTCCAAGATTGAACAAAAAGTTAAACAGAAGAAGCTAGACTTTGGATCTAAAAATCAAAAGAAGGGAAAAGGAACCTATTGGAACAGGGTCTCCTAGCTTCATTTTTGACCAATTTTGTAATATTTTGAAATATTTAGTCTAGCGCAGGGGGTTTGGGGGTGGGTCAAAACCCCCAATCATTGTAATTGGTCAAAAGGGTAGACCAAGGGTCCACAAACCATGGTTTACGGACCATAGGATAGCATAGGCTAGCATGATATAAATAGATGAGTAAATTGAGTCTAGTGGTAAGAAAGAATAGAGATAGAATTGAATTACAAACTGCAAATCTGTTACGTCGATTGTCTAGGTAAGGTCTCGTGTTGGCTGTGTGCACGGAGACCATGAGTCATGCTGTGTGCGGGCCCTGCTAGCTGTGTGTGCGGGCTGATAAGTAGTCTATAAGTGGAATATGGTTATAATTACATGAGAAGACTATTTTGTGAT